>OX463838.1:21330246-21372746 GCA_949825065.1 Odontocerum albicorne
ATATATATATATATATATATATATATATATATATATATATATATATATATATATATATATATATATATATATATATATATATATATATATATATATATATATATATATATATATATATATATATTTATTTAAATTTAAGTAAAAAAACGAATTACTAAATTCTATCAATAATAGTAGAACTAGATAAAAGGAATTCGTTCAAGGATAAGGAAAGAAATCAAAGGAAAATTGGAATAAAAAGATATTCTGAATCATTTAATATTTTTTTAATTCTCTCTAAAATGTAAATAATGATGGTGCACATCTGATAAATCTTTGATGTCTCCTTCCACAGTTGCACCAAGTAAACCGCAAATGAAGATGTGTAAAATGTGGTGTGATGTGTTGGTATGCAAAGGAGTCTAATTTCCTGATAAAAAAATGTCTGTGTTTTGAAAGAAACCTTGATTTTTTGCAAAGATATGGAGGAGAATTGGGAATGCAAAATAATGCCAACAGAACGTGAAAGTTCCTTCACTGCCTGAGCCATTGAAGTCTGTTTCGAAACTGACACATGGTCATACTTCCTTAGATTAAATATAAATCAGATGCAAACATTTTGGAGTTTTCCCAACTTATCCTATATCTCCTCGTTGGCATCCAAATAACATACGTCACAATAGTCAAGTAATGGAAGCATAGACATTAGGACAGTAATACTCAACTTGAAACAGACAAAAAGGTACGCATCCTATTAGGAGAATCTAGAGAAGCAAAGGTCTTGCGGCTAGATTACGCGAACTCAAATTTTCATCAATAAGGATTCCCAGATTTTTGACATGTGACAAATATAGAATTAACAATTTCAATAGATGAAATACATTGGAAGGTCTTTGATAAGAAATTTCGACATCCCACGATAATTGATTGTGATTTTAGAGGATTTACGAGTAGACCATTTTTAGACCACTGTGATGCAGTTGAGGTCATAATTCATGATAGCAGCAGAAGAAACATCTCGGGGATGGAAGTTAGTGTACAATTGAGGACCGTAGTGTATAGGTGATATACGCTCCACAGTTGTCTAGTTACGGAGTCAATGAAGATTGAAAATATAATTGATGACAGTATTCCCTTGCAATACACCAGTAGTCAGCTGAATCTGATCAGACATTTGGTTTGTGAATTTCAAGTAAGAGTTTTGGAACCATGAGAATGCAAGTAGTTTTTGAACTATTTCAAGGCGTGAAGTGAGATGTTTCATGTACTCAATGAGCAAGTAAAAAAATAACTGAATTGAAAGCACTACTAAAGATCAGCAGTGTGAGGAACGAGAGTTGTTCACTCTCCATAGCCTGCCTGATATCATCAGTTATCTTGATGAGTGTAGTTGTTGTACTATGTCCAGGGTGAAAAGGCGTAGCTTATTAGAAGATAAATGTGCCTTAAGTTGATTATAAAAAAAATTTCAAGAACTTGGGAAAAAACAGAAAGGATCGAGATTGGCTGGTAATTCCTTGGTAATAGGGGATTTGCATTTTTTGGTAATGGTAACATACACGGTCTGTCCAATGGGAAAGGTGACCATTTGAATTATCTTCTGTAAAAGTTTCAAAGCGCTGGTTCATTCGTAATGATGTAACAATTGACAGTACCTTCTGAGTCTCGGTCGGAAAAAGCACAATGGAGCAACATACCAACATTAAATTTGGTTTTAAATTGGGTAAATGTGCCACAGAAACTTTTGAAATGATTCAAACTGTTTATGGTGGTGAAGCAATGAGTCTTAAGAATGTTTTTAAGTGGTATGCAAGATTTTGTGATGGTAGAGACAGCATTGAAGATGATCCACGGCCTGGACCATCATTGACAGTTCAAATTGAAGAAAATTTTCAAAAAGTGGCTAAAATTCTTCGAAATGATCGTTGTGCATCTACTAGGCTATCCAGGAGCTCACTGGAATTTCTAAATCCACTGTCCATCTCTTTTTCATGGAAAATTTGGGCAAACGAAAGATCACACACTGACTGACGATCAAAAAGTTTGCAGAGTGGAGCACTGCAGAGACATGAAAAGAGCGGCTGATATGGATCCACACTTCATTTCAAGCATTGTAACAGGTGATGAAACATGATGCTTTCAGTATGAGCCACTTACAAAGCATCAGAGCTCGGAATGAAAGGGTCCACAATCTTAGAAACTGAAGAAAGTGCGCATACAGAAAAAACTAATCAAGATTCTGCTCACTCTTTTCTTTGATTCCAAAGGAATTATCCAAGAGGAATTCACACCAGAAGGTCAAATGGTGAATGCCGATGTGTACTTGGGTGTTTTGAATAATTTATGGGCCAGAATTTTTCGAGTTCGACCCGAATACTGGGAACCAGGGGCATGGTCATTGTGGCACGAATATTCAACGGCACAAAAAAGCAAGTTTGTACGCAATTTCTTGGCCAAAAAAAGTATCGATTACCCTCCGTATTCACCTGATTCGATTCCATGCGACTTCTGGCTATTCCCATAACTGAAATTGGCGATGAAAGGAAAGCGTTTCAACACAATTTCAGACATCCAGAAGGCTTAGATTACGATTTTGGAGGCAATTCCGAAGAATGACTTTCAGGAGTGCTTCAGAAAATTTTCCTACCCTTTCCAGTATTGTATTGACTCACAAGGAGTGTATTTTGAATAAAAAGTAATGTTAACTAAAAATAAACAATGTCTTGTATTTCATTTCCCGTTAGTCACCTTTCGCATTGGACAGATAGTATATCATCTGTACATTTTCATTAATTTGAAAAGATGTCACAATCAATAGAAAAATGAATTATACGGGATAAAGGAACTAAAATAATAGGTATAGTATTTTTTAGGAATTCATAGTGCTTGAAAAATGTTAACAAATTTATAGTGACCGAAAATTTCTATTCAGTAAAAATATTGACATTTATGTTAATATCAGATTTTATTGGGAACTGTTTTCATAAAAATGTTTTCCTTTACAACTCCTTAGCTATTGGAGTGTTGCAAATGTCCAAAATGACCTTATAAAGTCTTTCAGAATTGGCTAGTTAAAGAAGGTTTAAAATTTTTACTTTCCCCTTAAAATTTCAATGGTGACATGTAACATACCATGGTACTATTTTATTAAAACCACACATTTCCTTAACCCTTATCTTGGCAAAGTTCAATTTATCCAAATATTAACGTTTTTGTTTGGTGATTCTTTGTTATATAGTATGTTAAATTATGAAGGAAAATTGAGGAAAAAAAATCACAACTTTTCCTTGTAGTAAATTTATATTTTTTTTATATAACATTTTTTTTATAACACCAGCGTTCACATTGCCAAAATATCAATTTTTATAAAACACAAAAAGGGCTATAAAATGATTATAATCTAAAACAAGAACAACATTTACATAGCTGAATTATCAACAAATAAAATGGTTTGAATAATTTTTCTCTACATGTAGTGATTAATAAGATATTTAGATTATTTACCCCAATTTTCAAAACGCACTCACGCTGTCCAGACATGTTGACCCGATGTCGTTTGAAAGCTTGTAGCGCTGCCAATATTTATCTCCAGATTATACCACTGCACACAATAGTGCATGTATAGTATTTGAATGTGTTGCCATATTTGAAATTACGTTATAGTTTCTGTATTTTTGTTTTTAAAATCCCTAAATTAGTGTAACACCTGTGTTACAATGCCATGATAAGGGTTAACAATTTTCTCATCCAAATATTCTCGATCATCTCACATAATTTGCCAGTGACTAACATCATTAATATCAGAATTTGCAAAATGTACGATCCATTGACAATTCGAGCACACAATAGTATTGCACTGTGACTACAGAAGAATTGAAAGTTTGGATTCCAAGATTATCACATATAATACGAGGGTAGTTGGAAAAGTTTTATAAAAAGCAGGTAAAACACATTTTTTAGATCTTTTTTTTTATATGTCAACATTTGAAGTCTCCTTAGAAGGCTACTCACGCTTGGGCTAGCGATTTTCTGCCCTGATTGGATGAAGATTTTTTCTTACCATGTCAATTTTTTAATTTTTGGAACAGGAATAAGTTGCATAGGACCAAGTCTGGAGAATATGGTAAATGAGGAACCAATTCGATGCCCAATTCATGAATTTTGCCATTGCGATGTTCGATTTGAGGGATGGCGTATTGTCCTAGTGGAAGAGCACTTTTTGCGGGATGGCGTGTGGTCCTAGTGGAAAATCTCATATAGACTTGTGTGGACTCGACACTATCTTCTTCTTAAAAGTTTCTCTCCTTTTCCGAGGCTGGGGATCATGACGGCTATACTCATACTTAGTTAAATTTCTGATTTTTTCTCGTTAGCTGCGTTTTTGCTTATGACGGCAGTATATTGTCCTTACAGACAGTAACTCTGAACAACAATATCGTATCACAATGAAACTACTCTTGTAAGTTCTTCAAAGAGGGACAACTTTACTAGGAGACTCATTTTATTTCCACACTTCTGCCCTGAATTGTCCCCTGCAATATTAGTTGAAGAATCTCATAATTTTCTCCTCGCATTATATGTCCAAAGTTCTCTAACTCTCTCCCTTTGATGGTGGATAATACTTATCTGTATTTATTCATCAGTTTCAAGATGTCATAATTCTGAACTTTGACAACCCGATGAGACTCAGTATTCTTCGAAAACACCACATTTCAAAAGCTAGTTTCTTTGTGGTGGCGTGAGTAAGTGTCCATGTTTCAAAACTATTAAGAAGTGCAGAGAATATGTAGCAACTCAAAATTTGCATACGTAAATCGAAATTGAAATCCTTGTTGCAGAGGAGATTCTGCATTTTGAAGAAGCAACTTCATGCTATGTTTACTCTTGTTTTGATCTCTAGAGATTGGTCCCATTGATCATTAAGCCAGCATTCCAAATATTTTATTCAACAATTTCATTATTTATATTAACCCCTTACTGCATGATTTTTTTTAAATTGGTAAAAAAAATATATGATGTGTAAATGATGAAAAAAAAGACACGTATTTTTTTATTTTTCAAATAATTTATTTTTACCTATATAAAATACAAAAAAATATTTTGGTCCAAATCTGGCACGCCATGCAGTTGTAGTAAAAAAAATACTGGAGTACATGACATGGCTTGGAAACGAAAACCACTATTCTTCATGAAAATTTGTAAAGCAATTCCTGTCTTTATTCAGACATAAGTTTATTTTGCATTTTTCGCAGATGACAAAAGATCGTCATGTACAATCTGGGTACTTACACCTCTGACGGTCTGTGTTCCAAATTGGCAAATGGTCAGTTTTATCTAACCGCACATCCGTTTGCGGCATTTCTGCTTTGGGACCTTGCCTTAATTTTTTTCTGCAATTCGACTTTCCAAATCAAATTGGCTAAGTCTTCCCCTCTTTATCCCTAAATTAGGTTTTCCGCATTTTATTAAGGCAGCTACGGCTAGCTTGAAGTCAACTAAGGGCATATAAAAATCATTCCTTTTTCGGAACAGCAACCAGCTGTTTACTGTCACCAAATCTATCATATGAAAAAATATTTTCATGTACCATTTGTTGGACCTAATTATAATCCGGTAATACCCCAACATTGAATCTAAGAGATCTACGCCACCCATGTACTTATTATAAACCGTGACTGCTTCAGGGCATGGAATTTGTTTCCTTACTTTTTCCTTCCTTATAAATCTGCTCGCTTGTTGAATGGGCAATGATCCAACATATGTGGAAAGCAGACTAACAGTTTTATTATCAAACCACGAAACCGAATTCCAATAATGACGTGTAGAGGGTAACTGTACTATAGACATCATCATACATATTCCAATGAATTGTTCTATATCATTTTTCGACAGTGAGATTGGTTTGTCTGGTCTTTGGTTTGTCGAGTACAACCGTGATTCCAAAACTATCTGTTCCGAGATGTCGTCTTCAAAAAAATATTTAAAAAATTGAACAGGAGAATCTATATCGTCAAAGTCTTTTGGAAACTCTAGATCTCCCAAAAATGCAATATCATTGGTGATTTACACATATTTCGACTTCTCCACACAAACTTCTTGGTAGCAGAAGTTGAAGGAGCTTCTTGGACTTCGTTTTCTTCATCAGAACTGCTCTCATCGCTTTCTGGAATAATTACATTTTTGGGAGTACTCATTTGGGGGTAATCCTCATTATCTGACACATCATCCTCGCTGTCAATACCATTGTTTGGTATTTCTCTTGCATATTTTGTAGTGTTGTAGAATTTACGAGCGTCCATATCAAAAAAAAATTATTAAAATCGATAAAAATACACTTAACTTGGTTATTGGCATTTTAAAACTTATTTGACAGTATGTGCAAAAATTATGACTAACTGCATGATGGACCATATATGGACCAAAAACATTTTACACAATATTATCCATAATTTTATATAAAAGTGATCATTTTATTACTTACTCAATGAAAATAATATTAAACCAGTGTAATATAATTTTTTATAGCGTTTTACAAACAAAAAACTAAAAAAAAAACACTTTTGAATATCACGTTTGTACAGAAAATCATAAACCGACAGTTGAAAACAGTCGAACGCACATCTAGTACAACCAGAGACATCTAGCAAGAAGTTTGACAACTAGTAACGCGGATCATAGATAAAACTTTAGTATTATTGCCAGAAGCAAGAAATATTTTATTATTTTGTTGTTTTTTATGGCAAAAGATTATTTTGGATCATATATGAGCCAGTATGCGGTAAGGGGTTAAGAGAAACCTTTGTCTGTATTTTCCTATTAGCATTTTCAAGCCTCTCTCATTAAAGTCATGTAAACTCCTCCAGTAACACTTGTAGACTGTAGATTATTTGTTAGAAGAACAGTGTCATCAATACAATGAATGTTATTAATGATTTGACCCTTTATGACGATTCCATCATTTAGTTCGTCCTATACTTCCTTAAAAATGACTAGAATAAACATAAAAAAGAATAGGGGAGAGTATGTATTCTCGTTGCACTCCATGACTTATTTCTTATCGGATGTCAATTTGTCATCTATCTTAACTGCAGCTTTCTGATGCCAGTCAAGATTACAGATAATTCTTATATCTTTTTAATCTAGACCCTTGTCAATCAAGATTACTATAAGTTTATGATACACCTTATTGAATGATTTTTCAAAATCAATAAAGCAAGCATACAAGTCCACATTCACGTCTCAACACTTAACTCCAAGCCTTTGAATGAATCAAAGAGTTTCTCTTGTGCCATATCCGTTTCTAAAGCTAAACTGCATTCTTCTCATTTTAACATCATATTTTTGTAAATTCCATCATGAAAGAGATTGAGATTTATCGATCTATGGAAAATAGCTGCAAATTTTGGCATTTTCACTTTTGAGCAAAGTGATTAATGTGGAGCTGAGCTAGTTTGTTGGTATAAATAACCCCTGTACTGTCAATCAAACAGTTTGGCCAGAATATCAATGTGATTATTATCAATTCATTTGTTAAATTTTGAGTACCTTATCTGGTCCAGGTGCTTCCCCACATTTAGCTATTGTATTGATTACTTTTGCCATATTTCAGGACTACTATCTCCTTTCAGTACATCTAATCTTAGTGGTCTATTGTCATGAAATAGCTCTTTAATAATATATAATTACTCTATCCAGTGCTTTTTTTTTAAAAAAAAAAAGGTGCTAGAGCTCCCTTCTTGTCAAGCTTTTTGAAAACCGTAAAAAGGGTGGTGGAGCGCCACTCCACTGCAAAAAAGCACTGACAGTGCTTTTTTAAAAAAAAAAAAAAAGGTGCCGGAGCTCAGTTCTTGTCAAGCTTTTCGTATACCGTAAAAAAGGTGGTGGAGCACCGCTCCACTGCAAAAAAAGGTCTAACTCTATCTATTCAAAATTTCTGTAATAATGTTATTGTCTCTGTCTATTGGTAAGAATCATCTGTTTGATTTTCTTATGAACATTAAAAATGTCATGTTTTTATTCCAAACTCTCGATCTCTTTGCACCTGTAATCAATTCATATATTTTTGAAGAAAGAGTTTTCCTTTGTACCATTTGGTGTTTCCATTTGTAAACCTTTTGATCTTTACGAGTATTTTCCCATTTTCTGTTCTGTCTGTTTTATTTTTCTTCACCAGTTGCAGCATTTCACCCGTCATCCACACTTTTCTCTTTTACAGTCCACTTACTATTTCATATTTTTCACTTATCCCAGTTAAGCTTAGTTATTCTTATATTATTTTCATAAAAAATTTTCATACCAACATTTGCTACCAAAACAGTGTTATGTAAATTGATATATTTTAGTTGTTTACATAAATTTTGTGACTTGTTTTGTTTTTATCTACCCTTGTCAATCAGATTATAATTTTTGCCTCAACATTATGATCTGAGTCAATATCTGCCCCTGGATATGTTTTCACTGCCTAAACATAGTTTCTAAATCGTTGATTAATCAATATATAGTCTATTTGATTTTTTACTATGGTATCATTTCTATCATCAATTGAAGAAATCCATGTGTCGAGGTTTTTGGAGGCAGCTTGAATGTGGTATTGAGAAAAACAATTTCCTCTTGACGAGCACCTCTTTTATTTTGACTTACCAGTCCAAATTCACAAAAACTCATTCCGGAGGTTCCTATACCAATCTTAGCATTAGAATCTGCAATAATGATGTTCACTTCATCTTTCTTCGTTAGTTTCATGACTTCTTTTATTTCTTCATAAAAAGATTCTAAAACCTCTTCATATTTATCAGAAGTAGGATCAGATATATCAGCGTATATTGAATGATGTTGAAGCATAACCCTGGATGACAGGAAAAAAGGTTTGAACTGATTTTGCTTCATTTCTGTTTTCTATGACAGCTACCCTATGTCGATGATGGGTATAATTAAATTATTTTCCGAGTAAGACATGACATCTCCATTTTTTGTTGTGTATTGGCCTAATTCATCATCTATGTTCTACACTATCATTGTTTTTTTTATTAGTAAAAATAATTTATTGGTTAAATAAAATAGGGTGGATTATTGGTTAAATAAAATCTGGCTGGCCAGAGAAAAATATATCTGGACTATTATGACCTAACCATGTCCTACGAGGCTTATTTGGAAAACTTAAGTCGATTTTTACAGTTCCTGCCATCAGTAAATTGGCAGTGAATATAATTGCTAATAATGTATCTGAGGGTCTAAATCCAGTCAAAAGAAAAATAATTTAGCGACCGAATTTTCAGGTTGGCCCTCTAATGAGCAATTTTAAATATTTTCGTGATTTTAAATTATTTATACAACTTTAGAAAAATGATTACTTCAATATTCAAATTAATTCGTATCAAACTGTTAACATCGAATGTTTCGATTTTTACATATTATGACAGGTGAAATGGCGAGTTGAAAGGATTCACACTAAGTTTATAAATTGAATGCGAGGGAAAGAGCCAAACATATGTGTTTCGTCAGGTATTCGAGTTTACCTGTTGCCTCCACAGCCTTGTATGAGAATAGCGTTGCATGAGAATCGGATACGAAAATTCCTCAACAAAACCGAGAATATGGCGTCAGCGGGTGGACGCTTTCGTTGCACCTGTCCGTGAGTTGAGTCGCAAAACGCATGTTCTTTTAAAACAAAAAGTACTTCTTGTTCATTTGTCACCTTAAACACACAGTTTAAAAAAATACATTTAGAAAATTTCCGTTAAAAGTAAAACTTAAATGAATAGTGTCAAGATTATTATAATATTATTGCATATAAACAATTCATTGTTTCAGTGTGATGAATTTAGTGTTATGAAAATATTATGTACAAAATGTGTATATTGTAAAAAATATTTATATTGAAGACTTTTTTTATGTTTTGTGCAAATTAGTTCTTGATAATAATAATTTTTTAGTGTTGTTTTTGTAGTTTTACCAGTTTTCACGTATTTTTTAATAGTTTTGTTTTAATTGTGAATATGTAAATTATTGAAAGATATATTTCACGCAATTGGAAATTAATTTTGATTTCCCAGTCATCACCGAACATTCGCTTTATTATGTCTAAATAACTCGAGTCCAGCCTAGTGGAACTCATTTGCGATGCATGTGAACGCGTTACAAAATACAGTGTCCCATCTTTCTATGTTTATTTGAACAAGTTTTTAAAATATATTAATTTTTGTTATACGTTTAAATATTTTCTTCAATATTAATTGTTTTTGAGTTATTAGTGAAAGTGCGTGACCGGCATTTCTTCTTTAGTTTTGAGAGTAAGTTGACATTTCTTTCTGAAGTCGATTTTTCAATTGTTATTTTAAAATAATAAAATATGTAAATAAGATTTAACTTACTTCAAGTCTTTCGATACTGCGAATAGGTTTTATCTTAAAAATAAAAACTTTTTTTAGATATTCTAGTTTAATAAAATAAAAACCAAAAAGATTTGAAATAAAACAATTTTTGTTAAATATATACTTATTACAATTTTTCTATACATCTTGACAAATAATATTTTTGAATATATGTTTTAACTGATAATTATTAGAAGTATACAATCTTCGTAAAAACATTTCTATGAATTTTTCTTCCCTAGGAATGTCTCATATATCAGCTGCAAGTTACGCCTTAAAGTCAAACAAAAAAACCAAATCAGATTAAAAATTAAATACTTCTACTATTAGAAAAATCGTTTCTAGTATTAAGAAGTCGTTTATGGTACATCTTATGAAGTCGTTTATGGCAAGATAAACTCCACTCGCGCTTTTGTAGAAGGTCATTATTTAGGCATTGTTTTTTTTTGGAAAATAAAGCTTTTATACTAAACAAGTTATTTTGATTATAACATCAGTACTATTATTGTACTTCTGAAGAATCTAGCTAGGTTATTCCCATGTGGTTTTTTTTCAACCAATCAGAAAAATATGAAGAGCCTATAAAAACGAGAATGGTATCCTTTTTTGGGTTCCATCGGGAATCGAACTTGAAACTTCTGGCCGGAAGACACGTTTTCAATTGACCATAGGAAGTCGTCACCATTATCATATTCTTTAAAAATACAATGATAATAAAAAATAAGTTCACTTTAGGAGTAGGATATATGGGCAAGTATTTAATAAAAGGACTTATATTAGCATAAAGTATCCGACCCATAGGACACGTATCTTATCTCATGAACGTAAATATATTAATTCAACAAATTATAAAAAAAAAACATATAAAATATCGAGGTAGTAAAAAGGGTTTTTTAGAGTTGTGTTTAAAATATTTTCTTAATAAAACTGCCTTTCGAAATCTTAATTTATTTAGTCACTCAGTGGAGCCCAACAAGTCAAATATCAATGCCCAATTATAAAAAAATACCATCACATCCATACAACTATAATTTCTCTGACTTTCTATGTTTCCTTCTGTAAGTTGAAATATGTATGTAATCTCATTGACAAATATTCAACGCATTTGATATACCTCTTCCAGTAAACGTGATTCAATATTTTACTTAATATTGGCTTGATCAGTTGTTTTCAATGTTTTTCGTTTCCTGTAAAATTTGATTTTTGTGGGTTACGCCAGTTTGACTTGGGCAGCGACGAAAATATGTTAGTCTAAAAATCTATTTCATATAAATCTGCAGTTGCAAATTTGTAATGTCCTCGAAATCACAAAATACTTTTGCTAGGGTGAATTGTCTTAATGAAAAATCCTCCACTATTTCAAAAGAGTAAAATAAATATAATATTATATTGATTGGGTAGTTAGACAACTTTATATTATATATACCAGTTAATTCATTCGTATGGTGATTTTCAATATATCTGAATCGGCAATGCGGACAAATATAGTTTTTTTCATTCGTATGGTGGTACCATTCAACATATCCGAATTGATGATTCGAACATATTGAATAGCGCGTCCGAGAGACAACATTGTCTTCTATCCCGATAATCGAGTTTAGGGTTCAGAACCACTGGAGTAGGCCCAGAACTCACAGTTTATCAGCGCATGTGTTGTAAATACTACCACATGTGAAGAGGTAACAATACTCGCACACACCTAGCTTGCGAGTATTGTCACTTGACGAACTAATTTACCAGGCTTTTCTTTTTTTCGGATACTATCGGGAATCAAACCCAAAATCCCCGGGTGCACGTCAAGCGTCTTATCAATTAGGTCACGGGGGTCATCACTTCCCGGTATTTATGTATTTACGAATATAATAATATATAACGGTTTATTTCGCATGATCGTTGTATGAAGATTGTCTCTTCAACTGAGAATGTCACATGATAGTAGAACAAAGCTATATAACATAAATATATAATATTCCTTGTCAAAGCCATAATCAATATTTTCTCGGCGTTAGTAACTTCTCGACTGGTTCATTCATTTTGTATAAGCCGATTTCTTAGTATTAAATGGAGTCACAAAAACATTCATATTTTTTTCTTACTTCAACATTTTTACATATTTTATATATTTTTTACTGGAAATAACACGATTTTGAATATTTAGTACATATTTTATGTAAAAGTAAATCTTACACAAATCATTTCAATAAATTTATATCGCTTTTTAAAAAATAACCTATAAAGTTTTAACTAGTGAGGTACAATGATGTAATTATGTAAAAAGAACACATCCCACATTTTACCTGTTCTGAGATAATTGAGGAAATATTTTACCGCTTCTATGGGCTTGTATGGAATAGAAAAACTTAACCATTTAACTAATGTGAATGATATTTTTAAACATTTTATTTGATTGAGGTATGCTTATTCGATATTTAAAATAAACAAAAGAAATATATTTTGTGGGTTGGGTGCATTTTGCAAATAACGTTCAATAAATGGAAATTTCAATGTTAATTTTTTGTTTTTAAAAAATAAAGTATTGGGGTACACATAAGTAACGGCGTTTTTTTTCAATGAAATTCAAAACAATTTTTCTTATACTTTATTTAAATTTTCTTATACAAAATAATTCCCCATATTATCTATAACCTTCTGCCACCTTTCTTTCAAATCATCCATGCCCTTGTAAAATTCAGCGGGTTTTGACTGAAAATAGTCTAAAAGGGCTGTATTCACCTCTTCTAAGGAATTAAAATTTTGATCTCTTAGAAAATGTGCTATAGAACGAAATAAGTTAAAATCAGATGGTGCGAGATCCGGCGAGTATGGAGGATGCAACAGGGTGACCCAACCAAGATCCTGAAGTTTTTCACGCGTCAATTTTGGTCGCGCGTTATCGTGCTGAAGAGTAATGGTGCGTTTATTCACCAAAGCTGGGCTCTTTTGGTGCAATGCTTCATTCAATCTATCCAACTGTTGACAGTATAACTCTGCCGACACTGTCCGACCTTGTGGCAATAATTCGAAGTAAATTATTCCTTTAGAATCCCACCATACACACAATAACACTTTTTTAGAATGCGATGACTGTTTAGGAATTGAAACAGCCTTTTGTCCGCGTTTTAACCATTGTTTTTTTTTTTCATAACGTTTGAATAGAAAACCCATTTCTCATCACCAGTCACTAAGTCACAAAGAAATGGGCTTAATTGTTCTTTTTCTTGCAATAATCTGCTGATGCTGAGCCGTTGAGCCATGTTGCGGTCGGTCAATGCGTGTGGGACCCAAACACCTTCTTTTTTAATCTTGCCCAACTTCTTTAGGATCCTCTGAGTACTGGACCAAGATGTACCGACCTTTTCCGATAATTTTTCAATGGTCAGCATCGGATCGTCTTCGATTGCAGACTTCAGGGCTGCTTCATCCGCCTGGACGGGTCGTCCACTTCGAGGCTCGTTTTCCAAACACAAATAACCAGATTTAAAATTTTTGAACCATCGTTGGCATTTCCTGACATTCAATATGTCACCGCAAATCTCGCAGATATCCTTCGTAGCCTCTGTCGCTTTCTTTTTCAAATTATATTGAAAAAGTATACAGCTCCGCAGATGTTGTTCCGACGGACACGTCTCTTCCATTGTCTTCAGAGGGATAAAAGAAACCGTTTTTTTTGTCTCAAGGCCACGAGCAGGTAGCCGCTACACAAGAGAAACTTATAACACGTCCTTACTGCCTAACAGACTGAAGGAGACTATTTTAAAGATGGCACATCAACAAAAACGACATTACTTATGGGTACCCTATTAAATATAAGTGCGTGGTGTAAAATATAAACTTATTATTAAGAAAAAATATGCTATTTTTAGTTCCTGTCTATCAGCTCTAAGTTATGATTATCGCTCTGTATTTATATTCAGATATATGAATCAGTAAATGAATAGACACCTTTCTCTTGTTCGTTTTCCCTTAACTGTCCCCGGGTTCACCATATTTTTCAAACTTTCGTTATTCTTTCTGGCAACACGTCCAAAGTATGTTATATTTTTTTATTGCATTTTGTCGAAAGTCTTTCGGTTATCTCTAATTCTTAGACGGTAATAATATGATATTAGATGATTGCGCACTATGGGATACGGAGCATTCACCTCTAACACCATATCTGGAAGACATGTATCATGTTTCTTTTCTTCTTTCTCATTGTCCATGTTTCCACTCCAAACAGTGTTATGGAGAACATTTAAGACGTATCAATAAGTATTTTTGGTACTTTAGATGTACCAATCATATATTAATTCCGTAAATTTTCAAAATTGTTTCATATAATTTATAAAATATTAATTCTTAAAATATTTTTTTGAGGTGCATGTCAAGCGCGGTAACGCGCTTGACTTCCATGCGAAAAGTCGCCGGTTCGAACCTCGCGCTGTGCCATTCCCTTCGAATGACACGGCCATTTTTTCCGCCTGGTATTCGGCGGTATAAGGATACTTATGACTTTGGTCATATCTATTCTTGAAGAAATATTTTAAAATTCTGAATATTTGATTAACTCTTATTGTTTTTGTACTTGTTTATTTTACTTGATTATAATACGAGTAGAATATCCATGACAATAAGTTGATACCTCGCATATATGATGGATATTGTTTTATGGAATTTGTATTGTGTTGTATTTACACATTCGTTTTATAAAGTAAAACCTAGCGAATTTATTGCAATGTAGCAATTTTTCCAACCAGCTAGAAAAAAGTTTGTGAGATATTAAAATATGTAATTTTTGTAAAAATAATGGGTACCAAAGGGAATCGAGCCCGCAGCTCCCACAGCGTCTAACTAACTAGACCACGATGGTCGTTATGACACCAAAATATTTCCTTTCCTAAATCGAATATTACGATGTTCTAACTCATATTTAATGTTGTAAATGATAAATACGAGATGTCAATATTTCAACATCATCAAAGATACGAATTATTTAGTGCCGTTTAAGGATATAAGTCATTGAAGACGCTACCATTACCGCGTAGCATTTCGAAAAAACAACCGACTTAAAGAAACCCCCTCGAAGAATTCTTTGACGAGAAAACAAATATAACATAACCTTTGTGTATTTATTTTCTTTCCACAAACTCCAACATAGAATTTGTGCTAAGTATTGTACATGTATAGATAGTAGGCCATTTGGGAATCTACCACAATAATGGGAGACCTTTTCGTAGTTTGTTTGTTCCACCCACAATCCCACTATACTCGTACCTTATTTTTAAAAGTTCTGAACTAGTGCGTGGAGTATGAGTGCGTGGGTCTAACATACACAACACGGACTTGATACAATAACCAACGTCATTTTGACGCATAAATTTAACCGTAACATGGAACATGTAACTTTCTTGACAGCAGATATATTTTTTCTATAATTATATAAGTGTGTAGTGACAGGTAACAAAGTCAATGGGGCACTAAAACATATATATAATCGAACCGATCAGTACCAAAATCTGCCAAGTTGATAGTCCACAGCAGTATTTTCGTGGAAAAATCCTTTTTTTTTATGACCGAAGTCATGGGTATCCTTATACCCTCGAACACTAGGCTGAAAAAGTGCCTGTGTCGTTCGAAGAGAGTAGCACAGCGCGGGGTTTGCACCGACGACCTTACCCACGGAAGTCCAGTGTGTTACCGCGCGACCATGCTCCTCACATACTGAAAAGAGACAAATAATTGCTGTAGAAATACGTGTACTTAGAATAATACACGGGGTGACAATGTATGACATAATACGGAATGAAGTGATTAAGGATGAATGTGAACTTAAAACTTACGTAAGATGAAGAAGGGCACTTTGAGATGGTTCGGGCACGTGGAACGAATGAATGCAAAAATACTTATAAAACAAATCTGAGTGTAAGGCGGTGGTAGAAAAATGCCAAGAATAGTATGGTCGTATCAAGTGAGTGATATTTTGCATGAAGGAAATATAAAAAGTCGGAGAAATCGTAGGAGCTGTATGAGAAGGTGTATTTGTTTTTTTTAATCTGGCGAGTTTATTGCCATGTGGTAATTTCTTCCAACCAACCAGAAATATGTTTTTATAGGCCCTAAGTGTTAACCAGGCTGGAATCTTATTAAAAAAAATCTGGGTTCCAGCGGAGATAGAACCGGCAACCTCCGGATTATGCATGTAGAAGAGGAGAAATATTTATGTCGCGATAGAAAAATCTGGCACTCTCTGTCTACCCCGACAGGGAGGAAACATGATAGTATCTATGTATTTCACAATTATTATCATGTTAGTCTACGTACATATAAATGTATTAAATGTAGACTGTTTAAAAATATTTTATCGATTGATTAATGCTAACCCTGGAAATTATTTATATTGGCATGCCATCACCTCTTTTGTCCTCATGGTGGCAGTATATTTGTTATTGTATACACAATTAATTCCCGTCAAATATGATACCATATTCCATACAATTTTTATAAATTATATCTTAAATTTTACTTGTTGATTGCTTAAAAAATGTAGGATATTATTTCGAGGTCGACAGTGACTAAATGAATCTATAAACATAACCGCACTTTACAAAAGTTAACTCGTTATTTAGAAAATTGCATTCGATTATTGGATATCTAGGGTCATAAAAAATCGCGAACTTTTAATTTGAATTAAATCTTTTATGTTTGATTTTTTTTGTGTTTTTTTTTCTTCTGATGGAATCGTCACACTAAACTATCGTTTCTTAACCTGTGGGACGCATCCTCAGAGGGGGGAGGGGGGGGGGGTATTAGGGGAGTCGCGAAAATAAAATAACTTACGTGTACAAAAAATAGATATGGAGGTTGGCAAAGGCAAAAAATGTAGTAATCGAAAAGTTTGGCACCGTCGTTTCTGTCTCTCCTATATGAAAATGACGTGATGGTATGTATGTATGAAAACGTGAGAGAAAACATGTGACGCATTTCACACAGCTTCACCGATTGATTATATGAGTTACAGAATGTATGCGATGTGATATTTGATTGGTTAAATAGTTTGCGATTTGAGTCAATCGAGAGCTAGTATTTTTGACAGTTTCAATTTCATTAGTTTCAAACAAACATGTTTTAAAAGGGTGTTTTATAATATTGAACAATAACATTAAAATTGACGAATTGCTTTCTATTTTTGTATTGTGATTAGCGGTCTCAAGTGCAAAACAAATGAATTTATTTGAATTTCTAGAATGAATAGACAAATTAATATTAAGCGGACCGTGGTTTGTGGACTTCTGTAGTAACGGGTTTAAACATCAGGTAGAGCGATTTCGATCATAAAAATCCATTTTTATTGGTAATTTTTAATTTTTTATTTATTTCGAATCACTTCATTGCATCTGCATGAAAACTGATACCCACTGAGATAATAAAATGCCGATCTAACGACATGACACTGCCTCGGGGAATAGAGACATTAATGTCACGCCTTGTGGCGAGACTTTCATAAGGGATATTCAACGGACATGGCTTTATCTGAACCAAAAAGAGCAATTTCATTTCAAATTATTGTTTGGTTAAGCCACAGTGGGAAACTTCTTGACTTGTTCATTTTCTTTTTAAGGATAAAAGGTCGATTGAATAAACATGACATGAATTTGCGTATTTTTGAATAATTGAAATTTATTATTTTTCTATTCACATCTGATGTTTGAGAATATCTTAAAACCTATCCATTTGATGTTAATCATGATCGTTAAAAAATGCATTACATATAATTAACCAGATTAGAAGAAGACCATAAGGAAGGCCAAGAAAATGTACTAGATAAGTGGAAAAAAATGTCAGCAAAATCTTTTTTCGATTGAGCCGATGGCTGTCTGTCGCATAGGCCGGCATTCAGGGAACCGCAAACAATGATTAAAAAAAATATTTTTGCTGTATATAAGTCGCGAATTTATTGCCATGTGGCAATCTCATTCAACCAACTAGAAAGATGTTCAAGATACCTTAAGTGAAAATCAAACTGGAACCTTTTTAATATAATTGGGTTCCAACGGGAATCGAACCCGTTTCTTCTTTAACACCATATCATTTTGCGTAAATAACTCGAATAGCCCAATGTACGCATTGGAGGTGGAAACGAATCGAGATTATGGGTTGGATTTCCGATAGCACCTGAAAAAGCCCCAGTATGATAACAAGAAGCCTGGTAACGAGACTTGCATGCGCTAGATACTTCCGAGTGTTGTTGCCTCTGCCCTTTCGGCAGTATTGTCGACATGCGTAATGATGAACTGAAAGTTCCGTCCCTACTTAAATGGTTCTGTAGGATACCTACGTCCATAAATAAATAAATAATTGTCAAATAAATAAATAATTGTCAAACATAATTTGTTGGCAAATAAATTGTAAACATACAGGGTCAACGACCGATGAATCAAACTCTGAACTATTTACAATTGTCACATACTAGAAACGTCAACAATGTTTACTCACAAATAGTATTTACGTTCTGTCTCGCCGTCTCGGCAAATAAATATACTACCCGCTACACTACTGCACGCGCAGGAGTGAGACAAAGTATATATTGCGAGCACATTCACTCACTACTATAAAATACCTACTTGTAGACAAATAAACATTATTATTCATCCAACTGTCAAGACTTATTATTATTAACTCGACCGTCCATTGACTATTCACTTTCGCTTTTATCCGCATTCCTGAGTTTTATATTTATTTTGAATACATATCAAAATCATCACGACACAACAAGATAAGCATTTCGCTACAGTTCTAAACACGAAGGCTTAATTAATGAGGCTGAAGACAAAGTTGTTTTTCGACCACGCTCTTTTAACATGTCCTCATCGCCAATTCGGATATTTTGAAGGGTAACATAATAATTAATTAATGAATAGGTTTTTTGGCTGATGGCAATAATATATGAAAACGATAGCGGCTCAGAAGGTAAAGTTGCCAAGATGAAACTGAAAATGACTAATAAAATATAGCAATTGATTAGAGGTTTAGCTTTGTTATTTGTCTTGATATACAAAATGTCTTATTTATGGCAAAAAAATATTCACTGTTTATATTTTATGATTTTTAAACTGTCACATGTTATATTTTTTTGTAATTATATATTAAAATAAATTTATAAATAAATATAAACAAACATTGATCCAGATATTTTTTTCGTTTAATTTCGTATTGTGTTAAGATCGGAATTCGTTTCGTATTTTAGATTCAAAGCGTGCAATTCAAATATGTACAAAAACGGTTAAAATTTATTTTAAAAACATTATTACGGTTTTTTTATTTATTGACTTTCTGTATCGTGCACTTAAGTTAAAGGCTTCTTGCTAATGTTAGTATAATAAAAAGAAAACAATAATTATAATGCAAAACGTAATTGAATAACATTGTATAAATACTCAAATCACAACGGAACTAAGTTGAACCATTTAAAATGTTGAAAGTCCGCTTCTCGCTAACAAATTATATCGTTTTTACATTTTATTACCACTCAGTGTGTGGACAATCTCCATTTGTAAATATTGTATGTATATGTTACATATACATACTATATTATGTGAGTAGGATTGTACTCGAGGACTGGACATCTGCTCGCATCGCGATTCGCGACTCGCAACCGATAAAATGTATAAACAAACTTATATATTACTACGAACTTCTTGAAGAGAATGTTGAAAATTTCAATATTCCGAAATAGTAAACATATCAGATTAAATTCCTTTGACTATGAAATATGATCAAAGTTGCCGATTATATTAGTTGATGTTGGGCAGGCTATTTTGACTTGACTGTGGAAATATTATCATATTCCTTATGCTATCGATACTTTAATAACTTGAACAGTTTAATTATATAGATACACAGTAATCCTTCCATTTACGCGGGTAATTGGTTCCAGGGAAACAGCGCGTAAATGAAGTTCTTAAGTAGTATGTAGAATATGTGATATTTTTACATATTTCCAAATATTCCATTCTTACTTAGTAAAAAAGCTTTACTTAACTTTTTAATATAGGTAAGTTAAATAAGTGGTTACTGGCGACTAATAAAATATATAATTTTTAAAGAGAGCTTTACAATTAATTTATGCGAAGAAAAAAAATCCAGATTATACAATACTGTATCTATTCATTCAAAAATCATTGTCGCTAGATGCATCTTCCATTGTTACTGTTGTCGCTTTTACATTTTTTTGCTGTTTCAATTGTCGATGTTGATAACATAAAGAATATACCAACAGTCTGCTGCTTCGCTCTTTTTTTTCCGTTGCTCTACTTCCAAACAGAATAAATTTTGTTAAACTGAATTCTCCTAAATGGAGGCCGCATAAATGGGGTGATTACTGTACTGCGGAATATCCATAAATGTAGATGATTTAATCTCCTTATGGATTTTTCTCACCTCTTGGTCCCTTACCTGTTCTTTGATGTCATGCACATTCACCTTGATAACAAATTTAGTTTACCCATCATCTTCGTTATTTTATTTAGTGGATTGGAAGAAAAGTTAAATTTCCTTTGTAGTTAATAAAAATATTACTTTTTGCTTTCTTCATAATATCACATTTATATCCCTATCTCTATGGCCCGAATTCATAATCCGACTTTAACACTAAATATTAAATCTTCAATTTTTTTTATTGAAGAAATAAGTATTAAAAGTAAAATTTTGTACAAATTTGTCATAGCGTTCTTAAATAAAAGAGTCGCTTGATTTCATTACCTCACTTTAAAGTTTGGAGCTTATAAGTTCAACTCTGAATAGAAATTCAGGTTACAAATTAGTAAGAATTTAATGCAAATTGGATAGTAAACTGTCGAACAGTGACATAAATATGGTACACCATGGAAGGACAGAAAAGACAAGAGAAATGCAACTTGATGGATAAAGAGGATTTTACAATCGTACCGGAAATACGACGAATGTCAGGTAAAAAGGGAGCTCAACGGGAACTTGGGCGTGAAAAATTTGATGTTGATTGTAATCCGATTTTACCAAAGGTTTTTTTAAATTTAAATTGGTGCAAGTAAGGTCAATAGTTAAAAAAATAATTTAAGAAGTTTTGTTGAGATAAACGTGGGTAATTCTCTGGTTGTTAATGTTATTTTGGCTTCGTACGAGTTTATTTTCTTATATTTTGGGGCCTTGTAAATCTTAAATATTACGACTGGTCTGAGTGAACATGCTACTACGGCTTGGTACGTCAAGTGATGTGTTCAAAGCTTACTGTACTAAATATTTCGATAAACAAAAATAGTCATCATAGCATTTAATTCGTTTAATGGCCACTCAACTCCAGGAAAGAGGAACAATAATTTTTAATGACTTGCCGTCAATGAATATAGATCTAGATACTAACTTTTTACATAACGATAGAATTTACAGTTGAAAATAACAATGTAAATTTATTGGCGAGCTTTAATTAACAGAAAGTTGAAACAAATTGCGCAGTAACAATTAATTGATTTTATTGCTACCATTTTATAGAACTTGAATCCAGGATAAAATAATGTCGAAATAATGATTGTTTTCAACTGTTTTATGGTATTGTAAAAAAATGTTGGAAAGGTAATTTTTATTGATTTGCTATATTTTAATCGTCCTATATTATGTACGTTTAATTAATTACTGATGTTTGATTTTTTGCTATAAACTAGTTGTTCACATTCCACATTTAAAGGATGCCAAGAGCCAACTAAGGAATTTTATAAATAACTTATTAGCGCTGCCTTTCTATTTCTAACCTTAGAAGTCCATATTTATTCTCCTTTTTTGCTCTGGCTATATTTCAAATTAAGATCGGCATGTTTTTAAGTTGAAACTCTATAATTATATTTTAAAATGATCTATATATAATACATGTATGTTTCGATATGTTATGATGTTTTAACTAATATTTTGAAAAAAAAGTTTTTTACAATAACATACGTGATCTTAGGAGTGAAATATAATTAATTGGCTAGAAATCAATTTTAGTGTGTTACATGTACGTAATTTATTTTAGGTAATTCAATATACCAACAATACAATACTTTTGATTATTAATTGTGCTAGCATCCAAGGGTATCTCTGGTAATATGTAACAGGCCTATCTAAAGTCAATGTCTGAACAGAAAAATGGAGTCTGCGGGCTTGCGACCAATTTTGCCGTATTTAGGGCGTTTTATTGGTACCGAATACAAATTGTATTTTTAAATACAAAGTATCGTTTACAATAAATATTTCTATTGACTAAACTAAATTTATGACAGTAAGAAAGATAAAACAGAAAAGTGTTTTTTTTTTAAATTATTTTAAATATATTTTATTTAGTAGAAAAGAGTCTATTCTATTATTTTCATCAAAACACACTTTTACGCCTGATAAAACCTTGAAATGCAAACTTGTGATTCGTTTACAAAAGCATTTTATACAATATTTTATAGATTTTGATTAGATAGTTTCACGAATTAAAAGCCAAAAACTTTCATTGATTATGATCATTCTTAAGTATAGAGTTTATATCAATAACAACTACCCACCCGTCACTGCGTTTTTTTTTATGAACAAATAATTAAATTTAAATGAACAACGCCTCTTAAGTTTGAGACCACCAAGGAAAACAGAGGTCGCATTGCTTCACACTTGCGTCGAAGTGTTTCAGTTTTGCCCCTCTAACGAAATACAGACGAAAAATTGCCCATGACAATGAAAAAATACAGACGTCTAAACGGCCAAATGTCATGAATGACTCGTAAGTAGTAAAGAAGGGACGCGATAGCGAATCTGTATGAAGAATGTATTTAAGACCAAAACATACATCTTACAATTTCAATATATAACCCTTGGGATATTCAAGTCCTTAAAAATGTAACCGCCTGCCACTGGTTGTACATCTCGTCGATTAATTTCATACGAAAAAAGTTGTAACGACTGGTTTTTGGAGGCTTCGAGCGGCGCGCGGTAATTCTGCAAACCTTTGTTTAATGGCATCCAGGTGCACAATCCGTTTCCAACAGAAATGCTTCGAGAGGCGGAGAGACGGAGAGAGTAGCGATGCTTGCCAACATTAATTGTTGTTTCTGCGAGACCCAGGAAGGAAACGGCGACAATTGGACTACAAATAATTGCCCAGTGTTAAATGAATGGTCACAAAAATATTTCAAATACGTTGTTTTAAGTTTGCAGTTAATGCACATTGAGACCAGTTAAAAATAGTTAAGATTAATTATATTAAGGGATAGGTATCATTTTCATTCACTTTTTTATCAATTTAAAAAAAAAAATTGTGTGGTACCTTTCAGCTTCTCCGATTTTTTTATAATGGTTGTACACCTAAATTTGGATGTACCTAGCCAGTGAGCAATGATAAGTTGATAACATATACAGTCTGCCCAATGGGAAAGGCGACTGATTTTATTTTAGCGTAACCACCAACGCCATCTGTGGATGAATAAATGAGCTAACTAGCGACACATTTCGACTATCTTCCGTAAAAGTTTCAAAGCGCTGGCATTGCTGGTACAAGTGTAATGATGTATCAATTGACAGTACCTTGTGAGTCTCGGTCGGAAAAGGAACAATGGAGCAACGTACCAACATTAAATTTTGTTTTTCATTGGGTAAAAGTGCCTCAGAAATGTTTGAAATGATTCTAACTGTTTATGATAGTGAAGCAGTGAGTCGTAAGAACATTTTTAAGTGGTATGCAAGATTCCGAAATTGTAGAGAAATAGCATTAAAGATGATCCACGGCCTGGACCATCATTGACAGTTCGAATGGAAGAAAATTTTCAAAAAGTGTCTAAAATTCTTAGAAATTATCGTTGTGCGTCTACTAGGCTCATCGTGGAGCTCACTGGAATTCCTAAATCCACTGTCAATCTCATTTTAACGGAAAATTTGGGCAAACGAAAGGTCACACACTGACTGACGATTAAAAAGTTTGCAGAGTGGAGCACTGCAGATACATTTTCCAAGTGATGGATAGCTTGTTCGGAGTTTCGGTCCGATGGTAGGACACCTTACTCCTTCATCGGATAAGTTCTGACTGTTAAGATATTTATTGGAAATTTTTGGATCTTTTTGGGAATCGGGAAAGGATAGGTTTGTGGTAAATGTTTTGATTTTATGAATGATTATGAGAAATTATAAACGATTAAATACATATATAAATATGATGATATATACATAATATTTGAAAAGAGCGGCTGATATGGATCCAGACTTCATGTCGAAGCATCGTAACAAGTGATGAAACATGGTGCTTTCAGTATGAGCCACTTACATAGAGCATCGTAACATGTGATGAAACATGGTGCTTTCAGTATGAGCCACTTACAAAGCATCGTAACATGTGATGAAACATGGTGCTTTCAGTATGAGCCACTTACAAAGCGCCAGAGCTCGGTAAAAAAAACAATAAACCTATCCAATATATAACTATTGAATCTAATTTTGGAGCTTAGGAATTGCGTATATACTCGTATGAGCCAGTATGTAGAAATAATATAAAAGCTTTTTCGCGTAATTTTTGACATTGATATTATTTATTAACTTCATTATTCTTAAAGAAGCGCGATCCTGTATTTTTTACATTTTGAAAATATTTAAGAAAAAAATATTTAATCTTTTTTTTAATTTGATTTTGCAAATGAATTAGGAATTTTAGTCTAAACACATTTTTATTGAATAAGAGGTTAAATGAGTAAAATAACATACCTTCTTTTGGTACGCGTTTTTATTCAACTAGAACTCGGAATATTTTATGAAAAAAAAAAACATTTACTTCTAAACGTGTACTTATGTTAAAGAATACGTTTATACTGGATTAAATTGTAATTCTATATTCGATGTACTTTTTGTTGAATTTCTTTCTATTGTCAGAGTAGTTGAATAAAATCTTGATCTGAATATGAACCGGAAAATAACAGAACTTACCTCTTGCACTTTTTCACACTCCACGATCATGTTGCAATTGTCTTGTTATCATGAATTTTCAATGTTACCAATCTTAAAATATTGGAAACGTGAAGATAGTTTTATTGTTTTCGTTCCGCTTTATTTTTATTAGTCATCGTCTAAATAATCGTTATTTTCTCAACTATGGACTAGTTTTTATAAACAAGAACACAAACTCTTAAATCCGATCAATTTATCGGTAAAACTAAGAAATAAGAATATCGGATTATTTAGTTACCATTAATTAGACATTTGCCACGGCATTCTGGCATATCATTGAAATAAATTATATTTATTTAAATGTCAAAGCGTATATAAATAAAATAATTATTTTTATTTCACTTTTCATTTCAAAATAATGTTTATACTCGTGTATGTGTCTAAAATGTATTTTACATATGGACGTACAGTACCCGGCGGTAAGTAATACACATCGTTTGTAGAGCGTCGTCTCTGTCATGCATACACGTGTTCCGTACCGGACCGGACTGTTAGCGCAGCTTGCGATAAAGACGACGCTCCACAAACGATTTGCATTACTTACCGCCGGGTACTTGTATGCGAAAGAACCCATCCCACATTTTACCTGTTCTGAGATAATTGCGAAAACATCCAGCCGATTTGCATGCACAGTTTTTTAAGACAATGGAAACCCCTCTTTTCTGCAGATATTTTAGCATATACATGATCGATCTATTACGAGTGTTTTTTTTCGATGCATCCAATAAAAAAAATGTGTTTATGGGTTGGTTTTTTTTTGCATGTAAACCATATTTCCAACCAATTCGATCGACTCGACTGCCCAAATATCTTTGCGATTCTTATTGTATTGTATTTTACCTTATTTTTGTATAATGTGATCTGGCAGATTTATAGCCATTTGGCAGTCTCTTTCAACCAATGAGAAATATGTTAAAAAGGCCTTAAATGATAAACAGATTAGATCCATCCGAATAATATATTCTTTCAGCGGTAATCGAACAGTTAACTCTCGGGTTGGAAGACAGGCGTCTTACTAACTAGATCTAACTTATTTAGTACCGATTATCTGAGAAATGATTGTTTAAAAATCATGCAGGTTTTTTAAACAATAATTTCTCAGTAATAATAAAATTGGGTAGTATGCATACGGAAATGAAGAGATATGGCAGAAAACAATACTATAACTCAAAAAGCTATATTGTCTTGCCAGTTGTTTTCAATAATTATATGTTTTATTATATACAATATCATATGCAATCAAAAGAAATAGTTCAATAAATACAGCTAGAAATGTTCTGTATCGAAGACTGGGGAGAAACAGAAAGAATGCATTTGACTAAGGAAAGTGTAAAATGACTTTTTTTAACATTTTTACAGTTCCAAACCTTATAAAAAGACAAGAGAAATGCGTGTATAGTAGTGATAAACTATAAGACTACGCAATTATGTCAAAACAGTTTTTATTTCATTATTTTACATTGAAAAATAAATAAGCATAGGAATTTATATAACACCATTTCGTAACACATTAAGGCCCACAACAACAATACTATTCATTCAGATTGGTAAAAATTGGAACCGACGGCAATCGAATCCATTGGGAAAAGACACAAGTATCCTTATCTTGAGTTTTTCATATAAACGCATTTTCTACCATCTTTCTAGTTGAGTGGAAGAAATTGTCACACGGTGTAAGCTCAACTGGCTGTATTGTACTTAATGAATGCAGTAATGGTACACCAGTAATTTACACAACTAAATCAAGTAAAATTTAAACTTTAAGAAGAAAGATGGACCCCATATAATTATTTGTATACTTGATTGGCTTTTTAAGAATGTTTGAAGAAGTTGATACAAATGATCTACAAATGATGCTCACTAAGTATTATAATTTCGATTAGTTCTACGTTTCTGGCTGATCGCACAGCCCGTCCTCAGGAATCACATATTACGCATTCGTTCTAAGAAACTTGTGATTCCCGAGAACATGCTGTGCAATTAGTCTGAAACGTCAAGTTACCTACTAAAAATTATAAAATACAGTTAGTATTATTTTCGTAAAAAATATGTTTCCAATGATGTCTAACCACAACTGTGAAAATCTCAAATCCCTCATAAGTTGATACGATTTAAGTCGATAAATAATTTTTTTTTTAAACAAGTTCAATTCTACGCATGAAACTGTTCTCATTGCGCTTTTAATCGAAAATTTGTGTTGAGTAACTTTCCTTCATAAGTTTATAGAATATTTATATAGTGTGTTTTGCACATACACATACTTCTGCTTACCAGCTGGAACATAGTGTAATTAAGTAGCGCGAAGATTTATTTCTGTCATGGCATTGAGAATCACCTCGTATTTATGAGTAGCAGAGTCTTGGGAACAAATTATAGTTTCCACTTGATGAATCCAGTTTTGAAAATGAAACCGTTGAAATGTGATGCGGTTTGGATAAAGAGGTCGAGAAGTGTAATTGGGGCATGACTCCATTTGCACTAATATGGTCTCGTGTCCTAGTAATTTATAAGTGTAAGGATTGCGGGGACCGTAATACGGTTGTATTTTATTTCGGGTTGTTAAATAAAAAGTACGAGTCCAAGATTAGCGTGGAAGAGATAGATCGAAGAAAATTTGAGTGGATCAAGTGGACCAGATTTTGAGAGAAGTTAAAGTGAAAAATGTGATGTATGAATGTGGAGGAGGTGAAAGTTATGTGCGTGGATAGAATATTTTTGAGATATTTTTTTCTGCTTACCCCGCAAGGGACACGGCGTGATCTTAATTTATTTATACAATACTTTCACCACGATTGATCTATGTAATAAAAAAGTATCACCTGAAATATATTGGTTTGAGAAAACCTCGCGAAAAAAATTTCAAAATGATCTTTTCCCATATTGATACATTATCAAACATAAAAAAAAGTGTTAACCATGTTTTCAAACAAAAAAAATCTTACAAGAGAAGTCATTTATAATAATCAACCAATATTTGTATTGTAGACACAGCGGTACTAATTTAAAAAAATATAATATGTCTTATGAAGAACGAAATATTTTCCTGAATCCATGAGACTCATTAAACAATCGAGCCTTTGGTGGGGAGATGGCGTAAATAAAAACGTAAAAACCGTGTGTATCTATCTCTCAGTGGAACCAATTGTGAAGGATTAAAAGTTTGTAGAGAATTAGTTTATCGACTAATATTATTTAATATGGAATTAGTTTATCGACTAATTCTTATTGGGGATAGTTGCGTAATAAAAAATTACAAGAAAAATTATTTACATCTCAAAACTATGCTATAATTTTTATACTTATGAAGTTTGGTGTTTCTCAAGTACATATTTCTTTATTTGACTGAACCATGTCGACGTAGAAACGTTGATAGACCGAATACTACATTATATTGTATTAAAAACATTGCGGGTCCTCTGTGGAGATGGAAAAAGACTAGGAAGAAGAAGGGACTACCTCAGCGGAGTCGTATGGCGTAAGATAAAATCGAATGGAAACCCTAACGAGAGACCTATCTATGTCCATCAATAAATTGAGGAAAACTGATAATATAGAATATTTGATGATGATCTTAACATTTATGTTGCCTTTTTAATACATGTTAATATTTTTTATGTAGAGCATCAGTTGTATGAGGTTTTTCAGTGTTGCACCACATGGTTTGGCTCATGAGACACCATCGGCCCAGCTTTCGGGCGGCCCTGTTTGTCGATACGCATGACACACATTCACACGCATTAAGCTCTTATTTATTACATCATAGATCCTTTGTTGAATTGTACACAATCAAATTTACTGCAAATAAAAGAACAATGCCCATGAATTACGCATTAACTCCGATTGACCTGCCTATACACGCATAAAATAATAAAGGCGTGTCTTTACTTTTTCTCACAGTTGCTATTCGATTAACTGTTTATATTTTGAGAAGGTTCCTGATGAGAATGGACTACCTTTGTAACAAATAAATATAGAAACTCAATATCCCGTGGAGCAAGTATTGACTTATAAATCGGCACTTTTAGCGCGTGAATAAAATCTTCAATCCAGTAATGTAATATGTATACGACTGTTAATTAGTTTGTATCAAATCCTTCTATCATTATTTGTAGTATAATACAACCGACAATATTTCTATGAAAAAATCCTATTTTATTATGGCATCATATTCGATTGCGAATTTATAAAAAGTTTTTTTTGATAGCACAGAAAAAGAAACAATGAAAATTGACTTCATTAATTTTTCCTGGTAATGTGCTATTGTGGTATAGTTCATTCTGTTTTTAAGCAAAAACATACGAAAAATGTATTTTTAATATTAAAAATCGCTTTATCTTTTAGAAATAAAATTGGAGATTTACATAATACTTATATTAAGAATAATTGTTATCAATAGAATTAAATTTGTTCAATTTTATTTCCAAATGTTGAAAATTTTAATAAAATTAAATTTCGTTTTAACAGGCAATTATTATTAGATTCTTTGTTTTTAAATTAAATATTTCTGTAGTCACATCCGCCTGCTTTTTTGTCTTTGAAGGGTATCGATTCCAGGTAATCAAGGGCCGCCACGAGATCTCAAATTTCATTTAGGTACAAGCCCATCCCATTCTTGGATGTGTTATTTTATATTCGGATTTGGAAGACAGGTACCAGTAAAAACCCCCTAATTTTTTTTGTATTGATTCTTGTAAAAGTACCTCAGATGGTTTTTTGTTTATTTTTAACATCAGAGGTAATCCTGTATTTTAATATTGAATATATTAACCATACCCAATTTGTAATTATATATCCCGAGTCGATTTCTAAAAGAACAGGATGAGTCGGTGTTTATTAAATTATTCCTTTATTAATTATTTCGAGATCCAGAAGTTATTTACTTCAATTTTTTTATGTTATATAATCTTAAATTGAAAACTAAACTCAAGAGTATTGAGCAACACATTGATGTCAAATCTTTGAACATTTTTAAAATTTTGGTTTCAAAACTTAATTTTAATGTAATAAGTTATCATATAAACATTCATAAATTATTTTTTTTGGTTTATTTGAAATAAAAAATAAATGTGTAATCACGTGTTAGTTAAATGAGTACAAACCAATACAAAATTCGGGATGTTTGTTTGATTATCTCAGAACAGGTAAAATGTGGGTTGGGTTTTTATGCATATATACGTCTAATTATATCTCCCTTTATTTATTGAATTTTAACAACATGAGTCCCATTCTTGTTGTTTTCCAAGGACTTAAAAATTTAAATACCTACTGTATTAACTTATTAAGAAAGTAATGCCAATCAATTAAAAAAACCAATATATTTCGAACTCAAAGTTACATATGTACTCGTATAAGGGAGTTAAAAGACTATTTAAAATGAAGTTTGAATTCTTTGTACTATTTTAGCTTACTTATTATCCAATTATGGAAGCTGGATAGCGCATCCACGAGTATGCAATTCTATACAGTATATAAGAAAAAAAAAATAATATTGCATGTCGATTCATGAATAAAATAATTATTAATAAAATTTGATAGTTGTTCATGGACTCTTGAAATATTACGTTGTATTATTAAAGTAATTATAGTTTTTAGTTAAACTTATGAAACTGCTAATTCTAACGCACACGTTGAGCCTCGTAACTTGATACTTGAAAATTACATGGAGGTATACTCGTATGTTCAAACAATATTTAACTCTCAAAACACATATTTATGATTTATATTAACTCACATGTTAGTTGATAACTTTTACGTGTAAATTTTTATATAAATGATTTTTATACCATGAAATTGTATTTAATTGGTGAATTCCGTTTAATTTTTCTTTATTCCATATAAGCCCATTAAACGAGCCGATATGTTTCTTCAAATATTTCAAAACATTTAGAACATGGGCTGGATCCAGGAGATTTTGCATACATATTTTAAAATGAAGATTAATCCTATATATTGGGTGTTAACATAAGTTGTGTCCGTTTTTTTCCAAATGAAGAGAACAAGGGACACAAAAAAAAATTACAACAAATTAGTCAATAATGTATTCTCCTTCATTATTTACAACTTCTTGCCAACGTTCTACAACTTTTTCAATGCCTGTGCGATAAAAACCATCCGGTCATGACTCGAGGAATTCGTCCAACCATGTCGGCAATTCGACGTCATTATTGAAGGAAACGCCGCGCAAATTGTTCGAAAGCGACCGGAAAGGGTGGAAACCGACGGCGCGAGGTCTGGAGAATATGGAGGGTGCGGCAGGACTTCTCAACCAAGCGTTTGAATGGCATTTTTCGTAATGTTGGCGATATGAGGGCGGGCGTTATCGTGTTGCAGAATAACGCCATATTGTCGATCCGGCCTTTTTTGTTGAATTGCAGTGTTGAGCCGCTGCATTTGTAGAATATATAGCTCCGCGTTGACTGTCTGATTGCGTTCAAGTGTCTCGTAGTGGATGACGCCTTGCCAATCCCACCAGATGCAAATCATCGTCTTCCGCAGATGCAAACCTTGTTTCGCTCTGGGCGTTGCTTGTTGACCATTTTTTCCGTTTCTTTATATTCACATAAAGGCACCATTTTTCATCACCAGTAACGATGCGGTAAAGGAACCTTTGCTTGTGGCCATGCGTAGCTCGATGACGCGCGAGCAAACCAGCAGAGATTGTCGAACGTTGATTTTTGTTGTTTTCCCTCAAAACATGTGGAACCCATGCGCCAAACTTCTGGACTTTTCCCATTGATTTAAGATGGCGGTATACAGTCATGTGACTACAATCCATCTGCTCAGCCAATTCTACGGTGGTTTGAAGGAGATCTTCATGAATTATATGGTTTAAGCGGTCCTCATCGAAGTCCACTGGTCGTCCGGAACGTTCCATGTCTTTCAGGTCGAAATTACCGTCTTTGAAACGCAAAAACCATCGACGAGCTGTCCTTTCATTCATAGCATCTTCACCGTACACTTAGCAAATATCGCGAGCAGCTTTGGCAGCTTTATTCCCTCGATTGAACGCGAACAGAAGGAGGTGTTGAAAATGCTCGCTTTCGCCTACTTGACATTCCATTTTGAAGGCTTGTAATCAAATAAAATAATATATGTAACGTAAAAGCAAACACAATATCTTGTAGAGCAGAAAATTTTCTTTCGAATGACGTGTAACCTTTACCATTTTGTTTTACTTTTGGTGCTCATTTTTAAATTTGGAAAAAAACGGACACAACTTATGTTAACACCTAATATTTGTACACTTTCATTGATTTATACACGTGGCGTAATTTCTGACCTGTTATATTTTTATAGTCGACTAGCATTTGTATATTAATAAATAATTTTTTTATATGACTGAATTTTATGCTTAGTGATAACAAAAAATTAAAAAAATCGTATTGTATGAAAAAATGAAAACTCTTAAGCATACTAAATATTCACGTTGGGGTTTATTTGTTTAAATCTTTATTTTTAATTAAAACATATTACGAGTACACCATGGTTAATCATCATCATCACCTAAACGTCATGTCCCTATTGGGATAGACAGAGATAATATATTTCCATTTCTTTATATCCTGGCATCTATTTCGCTTCTGCCACATAGATACTCCTCGATATGCATACTTTCCTATTATTAAGTCTTACTATTCCGTCTTGCTGAACTTGATTCATTTGGTCGTTAAAAAAAACTAGCAATCAATATATAAATTGACACGCAAGTAGAATAGTATGTATACCACAACCTTATTATCCAGACTAGAAAAAGTTTGTAGATATTAAGGTCATTTGGAAGTCCACACGATGCCAATTCTGATTTTCCCACCGATGCAATCTTACAACGCAGGTGTTCTACAAATTGTAACAACTACACCGTGTAAATTGTAAAAATATTTTCCTATTTTCATCTTGATTTGTACAAGTTATGGTGACTTATAATTTTGCTCAGTAATTGTTTTAATTGATTTCCGAATCAAAACACAACTCTAAAACACAACTCTTAAACACAACTCTAAAACACAACTCTAAAACAGTTTTGCAAGACACGTCATTTGAAAATTGGTGAAAATCTTGCAGTAATTCTTGATTTTTTTTAAAGTAAAATAATGTCTTTGTTTTCAATTTTTGTTTGCTTTTGTACCGATTTCAATATGAACCAATAAATTGTTGATAGTATTTTTATTAAACCATGAATACATTTATTTGTATTTTTTATTCATTGTATTTATAGAATTTAAAATGGTATATAATGAAAAATTGTTTTTGTTGTATATACGAGTATATTTGATGAGTCTAGATATTGTTTACAATTTTAGAAATAACCTTTGGTTCTGTTATATTCGGCTGAGTGTCCTTGCACAAAATATTCGAAGCTGTCAGACTAAACATATTGAGCATGACCTTTCTTACCGTATTTGCTCAAGGGGCGTGATAAGTTGATGACACCTTGATAGAATAATATATCATATCATATTAGGGCTGCTTAAATATTTATTATATTTTTTAAATGATACAATTATGGAACCACATTTGCTATGATTTTTCTACTAAATAATGTAATTGAAGATAATTAAATATCAATTAAGAGCGTATCTTAGGTTTTTAGATTGCTAGTTTTCTGTATGAATTATTGTAGTTTTATATAAAATGGTTTTACATATAAACGTGCAAGACTCAAACTACGGTAAATATATTTTGGCGAAAATGAGATATTGTTATTTTAAAATCAGTTTATATTGCAGAAAAAAATATTTCACATTTGTTTTCCATTTTAGAAAAACAATCCGTTGATTTAATATTTCAAGGGTTTGAATTTGGTACGATAGCTTTAGGACCACATCCGAAGAAAAATATAGCTTGCTAAAAAAAGGTTATAGATACCCCAAAACGAAATGACACGCGACAATTTTATCAGTGTTTACTTCTCGACAAGGGGAAAGCAGACAAGCCGGTGTTTATTTTAAGGGTATAGAATCAAAATATAAGCAATATCACTTAAAAAACTGTCTTTCGGAATGCAGAAGAAGTTCAACTATTTATTTTGAAAATATTTAACGACCTTCGTGGCCTAGTTGATAAGAGGTCTGTCTTTCAGCTTGGGTGTTGCGGGTTCGATTCCCGTTGTTGCCCAGATTTTTTAAAAGATTCCAGTCTGATTTACACTTAATGCTTGTTTAGCACCTTTACGTTGGGTTTGAAGAGATTGCCACATGGTGATTAACTCGCCAGGTTGTATACAACGAAAGTGTAATAAAATACAATATTCTGAAATATACTTTTATAAAAATAAATTATTATGAGGTTCTGTTAGTCTGTTTACATGAAAATATTTAATCACTAACTGATTTCTAATTATTGAGAAACCTTACAAGTATTTTTTTAAAAATCTTCGTATGTATGTAAAAATCCGCTAAAATTTTTTTTTTCATAACCCTGGAAAAAATTTGTTCATATTTTATATTTTATCAGTTAAATTTGCAGTTCAAGATGAATATTCTCGTTTTGGAAAACAAAATGACGCGTGTTCGCCATTTTAATTTATGGTGGTCGTAAATTTGGCAGGACAATGTTTGCATCATTTCATATTTCACATTACTCATCAAAACTTTAAAAACTTTAATTCTTTATTTATCACTGTTTGTGTTTCTACTCATTACACAATTATATTTATTTTTTCCACAGTTATATCCTACTTTTTACTGTCCACAATTATTCTTTCTATTTGTTCAATTCCTCCTATTAAGCAGCCATGAAGTCCGTCAAATCCGTCAAACCGAACTTCATCATTAAAACTCCACGCATCATTACTAGAAAAACTAGTTCCGAACCAACCGAAACGCCCGCATCCGTCGCCGTGACCTCGCCTATACCAGACCTCGCTAAGTCCCCGGACCGCTCAACATCCCCTGATCTGACCATCTCCACTTTCGAGGAAGCCTTCGAGCTCTTCAAGATGGAGACCACATCCAAAAAAGAGACAATGAAGATGGTAAAACTTCTTCGTGAACTCTTCAATAAAGGTGAGGTCTCGATTGAGGCCAAAAACCCTCCATCTATTTCACCCACTGTCTTGTCAGTGGTCCCTATCCCTATCACAACACCGCCGCGCCCCACCCCCACTTTTGACTCCCCACTTTCCCCGCCAATAATTATCATTCCGGATATTCCAGAAATGGACTGGCAATCTGTTGCCAAAAACCGTAAAAGGGCTCTTCAATCCCAAGAAAGCCCCCCCCTCGTCTGCCCCCAATCAGACCCGAAGCCAGCTGGTGCCACCGTGGCCCAAACCAGCAAAAAAATGAGAGGCCCACTCAGCCCTCCTCATCCCGCAGCCCCCGCCCCACCTCTAAATAATGACTCACGACCTCTACTTCAGATCAAAAAAGACCGCATCCCCCCCATCGTACTTCACAATTCCGCCAAATATGGAGACCTGAGAGCTAAACTCAGGTCTCAAAACATTCACTTCTCCTCGAAGGTGCAGCCCAATGGTGATCTTAAAATCACCACTGAAACCGTAGAGGCCTACCGCTCCCTAGTCCACATTACCGATTCTCTCGCCATTCCATACCACTCTTTCCATTTGGAGAGCGAGAAGCCCCTGCTAGCCGTCATCCGCGGCCTACCGACCCCTATCAGCGTCGAGGACATTTCAGATGAACTCAAATCACTCGATTATCCGGTTTTAAATGTGTATCGCATGAAAAACCGGAATCGAGTGGAACTCCCCATGGTCATCGTCAAGATGACAAGGGACTCTTCCGCAAAGCGCATCTTCACCGAACTCCACGGTGTACTCGATATTCGAGTCACAGTGGAGGAGCTGAACAAGCGCAAAGGCATGGGCCAGTGTCATCGCTGCCAACAGTTCGCCCATTCCGCCGGCAACTGCCACGCCCCAGCCAACTGTGTGAAATGCGGTAGAACGCATCACACATCTGAATGCAGGAAGCCCGCGGACACTCCCGCCACCTGCTGTAACTGCGGAGGCCCACACACGGCCAACTTCAGAGGCTGCCCACGCTTCCCCAAGAGCAACCTCCCTTCAATCGCTCCCCACCACCACTTCCAGACCCCGCAGCCCTTACGCCCCCTCATGGATGGCATCTACCAACGCCCCTCCACCAACGCCCCCCTTACCGAACGCCCCCTTACCGAACGCCCCCTCGGCAAACAACGCCACACGGCGATTCCCCAACGCTCCCCAGAGTGCATCGAAACCAGTCACTTCCAACGCGTCATACGCGAACGTCGCAACTCATCGCCCCCTATTATCAACATCTACACCCCAAAACTACATATTGCCCGCCGCCCCCCCCCCAAATCGCGATCTCATTTTGAATAACTTAAAATCAGCCATCACCGAAGCCACGAACCTCCTCAACTACATCCAAGAACATGGCTCGCACCTATAAACCATCCCATATATCCGCCGCGTTCTGGAATGCAAACGGTTCCCTCAGAACACATAAACAAGAGGTCGAGGATTTCCTTCTCGAGCACAACCTGGACGTGTTGCTGATAACGGAAACGCATCTCAAACCGAGCTACCGTTACAGCATCCGTAACTACTACTGCTACAGAGACGACCGCCTCATCGGCAGAAAAGGCGGCACCGCAACTCTCATCAAAAGCACAATAGACCACTGCCACATCCCCTCCCCTCCCACCGTCAACATAGAATCCACATGCGTAGTGGTGAACACCGCCAATCACGGCCCTCTTAAACTTTGCGCGACTTATCTTCCACCTACCTCCCCACTTGTCGAGTCTGAATTGGACTCATTCCTCGCAGATAATATCCCCACCATCATGGCCGGAGATCTAAATGCTAAACACCCCTTCTGGCACAGCCGCACTTCCAACACTCACGGTAATAAACTTGACGAAATCTCCTCCCGGAAAAGATACTTCGTGGAAGGACCCACGTCTCCCACCCTCTATCCACTAATAGACAATCATCGCCCTGATGTCATCGACATCATTGTCCATAACGACATTCTCTATCAAACAGATCTCACGACTGTTCACCAGCTTCAATCCGATCACTACCCGGTATTACTTCAATTGACGGATGGCTTACCACCCTTCTCGCCCTCAGCCCCTCCGCGACACATCACCTCGTGGAGCGATTTCGCTATTAACGTCGACAGCAGCATCAAAATACCGACAACCTTCCCCGACACGAACTCCATAGACGCCGCTATAAATGACTTCACAACCACCATCAAATCCGCTCTCACATCCTCTTCAAAAGAGAGACCAGCCGATAAACCCGAACTTCCCCTTCCTCCACATATCAAAATACTGATTATGGAAAAAAACAAAACCAGAAAGTTGTGGCAAAACACAGCTGTCCCCTCTTACAAAACCGACTACAACAGATTAGTCAAAAAAATCAAACACCTCCTACAGCAACTCCGCAATGACAAATTGTCAGACTTCGTCGAGTCTCTCGAATACAATGATGGACTCAAATGGAAACTAACGCGTAGCCTTAGAAATACGCCCTCCCGACCCAGCTCTCTTCAAGGACCAAATGGCCCCGTTTTCTCTGCTCGCGACCGCGCAGAGACCTTTGCTGACTCTCTAGCTAATATCTTCTCGCCAAATGCAGACCTCTCTAACCCCTCTCACTCAATAATGGTCGACAACGCAGTTGCCGACATATTAAATGAGCAAACCCCCCCCACCACAGACTTCTTCTCACCGTTAGAAATTCAATCTATCATATAAAATCTCATCAACAAAAAAGCCCCCGGCCCCGATAAAATCAATAATCTCACCTTGAAAAAACTTCCGAAAAAAGCCATTTACGCCCTTACCGCCATTTACAATGCCTGCCTTCGACATAAATTCTTTCCAACCCCATTCAAAAACGCCGACGTCATCATGTTCCCTAAACCGGGTAAAAGCCACGTTATCCCTGAAAATTACAGACCGATCAGTCTGCTCCCGACTCTAGGTAAAGTGCTCGAAAAATTAATCCTAGAACGTCTCTCGTTAGAAACTTACTCACGTAACATCATCCCAGATTCGCAACACGGATTTAGGCCATTACACTCTACCAACCATCAGCTTCTTCGCGTTGTAGAACACATCATCAAATACTTCAGCTCCAAAGGCCTCACGACCCTCCTTTCACTAGACGTGGCGAAAGCCTTCGACACAGTCTGGCTCAACGGACTCATATTCAAACTGCACAAGTCAGGTATTCCCCTCAGACTAGTGCAAATCATCGCATCATTCCTTGAAAATCGCTCCTTCTCCGTCAAAATAGACGGTATAAACTCATCCCCTCGCCCCATTCTGGCAGGTGTGCCCCAAGGTGCACTGTTGTCCCCTATCCTGTATAACATATACACGAGCGATATGCCCCAATTTTCACGTACACATTGTATCACCGCGCAATACGCTGACGACACAGCCTTTCTCTCTTCATCGAAATATGAGTCCGTATCCCACAACAGACTGCAAGACTTCATTCCCATTCTGGAGCACTGGTGCACCAAATGGAAGATCAAAATAAATCCCACCAAAAGCACAGCAGTCCGCTTCTCACGCAGATACATCAAACCCATCAGAACTCTTAAACTCTTCGGCCAGAGCGTCCCATGGTCAAAACACGTAAAATACCTAGGCCTCACATTAGACAGTAGACTCTCGTGGCATAAACACGCCCTCAATATCAAATCAAAAGCTCACGGAACACTCAAATCATTATTTCCCTTGATCAGTAAATACAGCAAACTTAGCACGCGCACTAAACTCCACCTATATAAAGCGATCGTCAGACCGCAACTGACATACGCCCTTCCGGTCTGGGGCCACGCGAAGAAAACAACGCTACATCACATTCAGATCATTCAAAACAAAGCCCTCCGCATAATTTTAAAAGCACCCTACATCGTCCGTAATTCAAGACTCCACGCAGATACCAAACTACATACAATCCCCGAACATATGCGCGCTCTGGCCGAAAGGTTCTACAGCTCTATATCCCGTCATCCCAACCCAGTCATAAAAGCCTTAGATAACTACAACGCGAACACCAGTTACAGACACACTCGTCCGAAATCAATATTGCGAAACATCCCCCCGACCCCCCCCTCTTTAACTCTAATCATCCCCCCAAATGACCCCCCGATTGTCACTCTGAACACCCCATCATCGATAATTCCTCCGGCAGACAGTTTACCCCCATAGGCAACCGCATTTCTCACCTTCAATAAACATTTTCTACACCTTAATATATTTATAAAAGTCACACACATTTCCCCACTCATTTACTTATCTACATATACTATATTCATTCTTATAATTTATTCACAATTCATTTTTTCATTTTTTTTTTTTTTTTTTTTTTTTTTTCACCCATTCAATATAAAACAGTGTGTGACGACACAAATTTATGTATATTTGTATTTAATATTATGTACATATCATCATATTTATATATGTATTTAATCGTTTATAATTTCTCATAATCATTCATAAAATCAAAACAATTACCACAAACCTATCCTTTCCCGATTCCCAAAAAGATCCAAAAATTTCCAATAAATATCTTAACAGTCAGAACTTATCCGATGAAGGAGTAAGGTGTCCTACCATCGGACCGAAACTCCGAACAAGCTATCATCCATCACTTGAAAGAACAAACAAAACGTGATAAATGTTCAAACATGATAATGATAACATACGAGTATAACAATTGTATTTACGATATATATATATTTCCGAATTATTAAAAATAAGGAAATGTAGAAAGTCAGAAAATCGTATGAGTTGTATGGTATGAGGTGTCTTGCGATATGATAGTTAAGCTCTCCGTCCTTTTTGTCTTCACCGACAGGGAAATGGCATATATTTTTTATTCTTTGTTGTTTATTTATTTTCATAATTTTTTTTGCCTATTATTTTTAAAACAGATAACATTTTTTCATTTGTGAAAAAACAAATGATTACCACATCCTTTATCTTTTTTGTTTAAATTTTTTTCAATAAAAATACCATATGAAATATTAAAGTATTGTATATTATCGTCATGCTGAGGGAAAAGTGTTTCATGTTTTTTGTGCAAAATGGTTAAATTAATATTATATTCGCTTAAATTCGAGATGAATTAGTTTGTGCTTTGCACGACGATTCAGCCAAAGTAAATACTCAATTAGTGTTAAGTTCTTTACATTTTTTTACTATTGAACCACATCCATTAATTGAAAATGAAAACTTTTTACACAAAAAATTGTGATCAAAATATGAACAAGAGTCAAACATTTCTAAGTTTGTTTTTTTATTCAACATCCTCAACTAAAGTAATTTAATCGTGTAATTATTTTCAATACCATGTTTTACGAGTACGTCCAGTATTTCTCTACTCAATAATCACAATAAACGAAGTTAAACTGACTTCACTGATAAACGATTGCAACAATTATGTCATAATTAAAAGTTTGTCGATCACTGTGTTTAGAAATTATTTTGTCGAGCACAAATGAATAGGCAAGGATCACCCGAGTCCAGAGGGGGCCGCTCAACTCTGTCAATATATTGTACTACAGTGAGTTAGCTGAGGAAGATGAGTAAGCAGTGAGCAGTGAGCATACCGTTCATCCGCTCGTGTGGAAGAATCGCATCGTGCGCTATTCAATGGTTCAGAAATACGTGGATTTCAAATGGGAACCGTTAAGAGAGGTTAGAACAGTTCGTAAAGAGACAATTATTGAAACATTTTATCGACTTCTTTCCCCACAAACAAATATACGAATTAATACAATCGAATCACAGCAACGTATTAATGTCAACATTGATGTATGGAAGTGAAAAGTAGACGTGGAAATGAATGAAAATATTCAAGTAAATGTAATGGAAATGCGTGCACTGAGAGAAATATGTGGTGTGTTGATGTATGACAGAATAAGAAATGTAATAAATCATCAAGGATGAATGTGAGTTAAGAACTTCTGTGTAAGGTGAAAAGAGCAAACTGAGGTGGTTTGAACATGTTAAACGAATGGGTGACGAAATACAGACTAAACAAATTTATAATGCAAGCATAAATGGGAGTCAAGGTAGAGGATGACTGGGAAATGTATTTATTGTCCAAGTGAATGAAATTTTGAAAAAGTAACAGAAGCAGAATGAGCTGTGTGAGAAGATGTATCAATATGGAGGAGGCGAAGGAAGTCTGTCGTTACACGAAAGTTTTGAGCTCTGTCGTCTCTACTTAACCCAACAGGAAAATGGCGGGATGTTATGTATGCCTGTTACACAATCGAATATTATTACTTTTTTTAAACAATTTTAATATTTTTTAGAACTATTTTGTGTCAAATTGGTTTTATAATTAAAAGGTAAATGTTGAAGATATATTTTCATACGAGTATAGGGGCTAAAGCAAATAAATATAAAAGAAATATGTTATATAATACTATTTAAAATTAAATACATTTATATTTTGTTGATATTTAAGTGGTTCTATTCCTAATGGAAATAACTTTATCATTACATTTTTTCAAAGATCCATCATTATGTTATTAGATTAGTCTGTCAATTTCACAATATACTTTTTAATTTTGTTTGTTTTATTCCGGAAAAAAATTATTATATATTCATAAGATTAACACATGTTAATATTTAATTTCTATTGAATATATCCTGATTTCAGAAAAGAGATATTGTCTTAAAACACGAAGATAAAACTTGATCCAAACAATTAATATTTTAAATTTGTTCTCTGAAATGTAAACACAATGAGTGTTTAAATACGTTTTCCAATTAAAAAAAAGTACATATTTACCAAAATAACTAACAATTCTAAGCCAAAGAACGCAGCAGGCTTATTTGTAATGTGAAAAATCAAAAGGTTCCACACAAGGTAACAGATATTGTAACGTTCAAGCGGTGAGTTGAACGCTTTGAGGAATTTTAAAATTGGCTTCACGTAAGAGCCTGCTCTGCTCATCTTTCTGCGGGGGTCTTTCTTTCGTCAGGGTCGACGCTCTTTTATGTACAATATGTATGGTGCACACTTGCGACCAACTTTAGAGACAATAAACCATTCTCTTATAATTTTCAGGAATTGAAAATGTTTTATTTTAACAAATAATTGATATGATCATAAAAAAATGTCGTTAGGATTTTATCGCATGTACTCATTTGGGATTTTAAAAGTAGCACATGTTTTGTAGCATTCATAACAATTTTTCT
>OX463838.1:21377746-21887543 GCA_949825065.1 Odontocerum albicorne
TGTTTTGTTTCCATCGCTATGTTTTGTTTTAGTCTCATAATTGATACGGTTCTCATATTAAATAGTCATTTAACTTTCCAACACGCCTACACATTTTTTTAATTATTACGAGTAAATACAAATATGATTGGATCGTATTTGTGGGTGGCGATTACCACGTCAGGTTAGACGTTTATACGTAATTGTTACACTCGGAGATATTTTGAAAGTTATATTTTATTTTAAATTTTTTTGACTTTTCCTAGTATAATACAATAGTTATATGAGTATACTTTTATTTTTTGTTAGTGGAGAAAACAGACTTTTAATTCAACTACCTCCAGGGTCTAGTGGGTGGCGCGTTGAATTCCCTTTTTAACCCAGTTTTTTTTAAAGGATTCCGGTTTAGTTTTCACTTAAGAGCTCTTTAACATCTTTCTGGTAGGTTGGAAGAGATTGCCATATGACAATAACCGCTACGTTGTACTGTATACAACGAAAGTATATTGCAATAATACAATTCAATGTTATCATCAGTATTTATTACTTTTGTTTTAAAATATATCTTTTTAAGTATTATTTGGTCGATTCTTTGTGGTTAAATTGTATATTTTGTCCTATTTATTTCTATGTCCAAGAAGTATAATATAAGGTTCGATATCTATTGTTGTCAATTGTTCAAGAGCGAGAAAAAATAAATGAAGCGCTAACGCTTGTTAAGATACTCGATGTTTTGTAAACGCATAGTTTCTTAAACGTATTTCGCCTCTTACACATCCATACAACTCCTACGGTTTGTCTGACTTTGTACATTTTTTTCTTTCACAACATAATCTATTTGATCAAACTATGCTTTCCTTGGTCTTCCTCTATCACACCTTTCACTTACATTTGCACTATATACCTGTTTTGTTAGACTTTCTTCAATCAGTCGTTATACGTGTCCAAACTATCCCAGAGTGCTCTTCTTTATTTTACTTAACATAATATTCATCTTAAGTTCACATTCATCTCTACCCGATATAGTCCCTATTCTGTTATGTACCATATTGTCACTCCATTTAATATTATTTATTTATTTAACATTTATTGCCAGGTGGCAATCTCTCTCAACCAACCAGAAAAATGTAAATAAAGGAATAGTAATTTGTTTGATCAAACACTGTTTATTCCACTTTTTGTGGAATAAGTAGTTGAATAAACAAAAAGTGGAATAAACAGTGTTTGATAAAACAAATTACAATGTTTTTAAACCTTCACAATGTTAATGCCTTAACTGCAAATAACATAAAAAATATATGAATAAAGGAAGTTACATGGTCGCAAAAAATATTCAAATTGATTATTCACGTTTACTAAATTTATGAACAAATACAAAGTAAAAGTAAAAGTGAGATATCAATTAAAGGGATGATGCAGAGGAAAGAAAGTCAAATCTCAGTGCGTGTATTTTTACACCGTTTATTCGCCTCCTTTCAGTATTTTTCCACATCCACGTTTCTCTCCCATACATCAAAGTTGGTAGTAAAATACTACTCTGGACTATCATCTTAGCAGATTTTGATACTGTCTGTTTCGATTATATATGTTTTAGTGACCCATTCATTTTGTTTCCTATCGTTTCACGCCGTTCGATATCCCTTGTAACTCTTCCATCATCTGAGATTTTTTCTCATATTTTTTTCTATTAAATAAATTATTTTAAACGTTTTATGAAACAAAATAGTTTTATTAACTGCTGTGTGAACTATCGATCATCTTAGCAGATTTTAAAACTGTCTGGTTCGAGTATATATATTTTAATGCCCCATTGGCTTTGTGTCCTATCGTAAACGTAATGCAAAAAGAAAATAATAAATACAAGCTAAAACTCATTTTTTTTGTTAAATCCTTGTGTACAGTGATGTTTAGTTTAATTTTTTTATGTATTGTAATTTATGGAATAAGAAGTTATACGAGTATAACATATGTATATAACATATATGAGAAATGAGATAAATTTATTTCATCGTTATCATCGTCATCAGCCTACATTTATCTACTGCAGTGCCTTTGGTCTTATTTTGACCTAGGTCGGCCTATTGGGTACCATTGGATTACTTCATACGTCCAAAGATGGTCCGTTGTTCGGGCGACGTGCCCAGCCTACTTCCACTTGAGTCTTTTTGTGACCTCTTTAACATCGTATTCTTTTGTTTGGAGCTCGTATCCACTTATTGTGTTTGTGGTCTCTCCTGGTATAACCCAGCATGCACCTTTCCATGCAGCGTTGTGTTGTCTCGAGCTTTTTTAACATATCATTCGTACAAAAATAGTCCACGTTTCGCATACATGTGTTAGTACTGGTAAGATGCATTGGTAAAATATCTCCCGTTTGAGACAGATTGGGAGATTTCTCATGAAGATGTTGTTGAGTCGTCCAAAGGAACTCCAAGCTAGTTTTGCTCTTTTTTATTTATTTATTTATACGTGATAAGATTTTTTTTAACTATATATATATTGAAAATACAACAGATAATTAAAAGTGGACACATACTAAATGGATCTGGGTTTGTTGCCTTTCATTTGTCGTGCCCCCAGTAAATTAGGCTTTTGGTTGCATTTTTCTGATCGATTGTTAACAATTTCGTACATTGAAGCATTTTGAAAAATGTGAATTACGCAACATAATATTAATAACCAAAAGTGTAAAGTAGTTTAGATATAAACGAGTAATTTTGCAATTATAATATTTCTGTTCCATGTGTTGATCAGATGGCCAAATGGGCTCTACAATGAATTGAAACGCTTTCTTTCTTTCTATGTGCTTAATCTCTTTTTAATTATTTTAAATGTCAAAAGTGATTGATTTTATACGTTTTCTATGTTTCCATGATAGATTTTAGTTTTTTTTATAAATCTTTACAAAATACTTGAACAAATTTCGGTATTAATTGGAAAACCCAATTCTCTTAGATATATGTGTTAGACAGATAATAGGTTTTGATCATGTAAATAGTATATTAAGAAGTCTTCAGCAGCATCCTATGGCTACCTATACACTTAACCTTTATAGCGTATATCCAATGATGACCGAATTAACAGTTCTTTTCCAAATTTGTAATTAAGCTAAGAGATCGAGGTATGTAATTACATTTTTTTCTAATAAATTACAACGAATATATTTTAAAGTTTAGTGCGTGCTAATGAACAATTTTACAAACAATTTGGAAGATGTGAGCAATTAAGAAGGATGTTAAGATGATGAGGTAATAAAACAATATTTTAAGAGGAAGTAATTCCACCGTTTATTGGAGATGCTCGTTAATTTTAATAGTCGAAACTTCAAATTTAGTAAACCTTTAAATCAGAAATTAAAGGAATAATACGTTTCAAGCGTACCTATTTAGTGCAGCTAAACATCTATTGAGTATATTTTTTCATTCATTCGTATGGTGCCTCTCAACATATTCGAATAGGCGATGCGAAGAGCGTACCCGAGAGATAACATTGTCTTCGGCTCCATTAATCAAGTCTTCGGGTTGAAAACCACTTGAGAAGGCCCGGAACTCATAGTTCGTCATCGTGTTGGAAAAATTATCGCACGTGAAGGTGTAACGCCAGTGTGGTGAGTGTGTCGTTACAAGACGAACCCTTTTACCATTTTGGGACCTTTTTTCAATTGAGTATATTTCAGTTTCTATAAATATTATTTTTAAGACAAACTCGAGTTTACGGGAAACATTAATTAATGGAGAAAATATTGCACAAAAAATCTCGCCTCAAAAATACGATGAAATCAAAAAAAAATTCTACAAGTGCGAACCGAACCCATGACTTTCTCCACAAGTAGCTCACAGGTAAAAGCGTCGCAGTAATTGTTTTTAATTGCTCATGGGGTAAGAACAGTTTCCTGGAATGAAGAGTTCTCACGTGCAGAAATAATATTTATTTTCGGGGGGGGAAATTAAGAAAGTATTTTGCAATTTCTTCTATTAACCATTCAAAACATGTTTCGTGCTTTTTATAAATAAATAAAATAGCCTATTTTTCTTTGATGTTGATCGACCATTATATTCGTATCTCTGAGAATGCTGTTAGTATTAAAATTTCAAATCAAAATATATATTTCAAATTTATATTATTCTCTATTTTTACAACTTGTAAAATACTCGTTTTTTACTCAAAAGTTTTGAATACCGTTTCAAATTATGACGAACAAAAATATTACTAGCTTCAATTCCGTATTTTTTTATTCGGGGTAGATAACATAAAGCTTATAAAATATTTCATCAAGTTTAATCCAGATTGTATAATATATAGTGAAGTATTTACATATATGAATAAATAAACATAAACATTTAGAAAGATTTATTAAAATATAAATGAAAACATATTATGTTAAAATATTCTAGCTAAGCACCTCACGGATTAGTATAAATCAGTGCTTCCAAAACTTTTTCATGAGTTACCCAAAACCGCTTATTAGCAAGTCATTTTACCCAATGTAGGTAAGACATGAAAACCACATAAAATCATATATATATTATGTGTATGACAAGTAAAGAGAGATTGAAAAAAAATTGAAACAATAAACATTTTAGAAGTCACAAAAAATGTGATATTTATTGAATGTAAATAAATCATCACCCAGGTATAAGATAAATGCCACTGCTCCGCTCCGTCTTAATGATTAGTTCGACTAAATCTTATAGTTTACTATCGGGTAAGCCACTCCAAAATTTACCTTTGCGACGTCTTTTGATTTTATGTTGCTGCTGTCGGTACAAACTGTTTGCTCTCCTTTACTTACTGAATGGCCCTAGCTTCGTCACACCAGTGATGTTGCCAGATCTTTGTCAAGTCTCTCATGATATTATAAAGAACAATACCTTTGAATTATCTTTATGTCATTCAAACAAATAACATGTCGAATAACCACAATCACCTAATCTAGAGTAATTTACCCATGTAGAATTTTCTCACATGATGGAAGAGGTACGATAGATATCGAACAGTGTGTAGCGATAGGAAACAAAGTCAACGGGGCACTAAAAAATATATACTCAAACCAGTCAGTGTCAAAATCTGCTAATATGATATTCCACAACAATATTCTAATGCCAATTTTGATGTATGGAAGGGAAACGTGGACGTGTAAAGACTAAAAAACGACTCAATGCGTGCACTGAGAACAATACACAGAGTGACAATGTGTGACAGAATATGGAATGAAGTTATTCAAGAAGAGGTTGTATGAAAATGTGTGTGGGTGAAGAAGAGGCAAAATATGTGTGTCGTGACATGAAAGTCTGGGGCTCCATCCTCTCTGCCTACCCCAACAGGGAAACGGTGTGGTGGTATGCATTAAATAAGTTTAGGAAGTGCTGCTATAAATTGTCGTTTAACTTCTGATTTCGATAGAATTGATCGGACTGGATATTCTTAAATGTTTTGTCTCATTAATATATTTTATATCTGTTACAAAAGTGCTGAACAATAAAGTATTAAACAAGTTTTCTCGGCGGTCGTTCAAGAAATTTATTGCAAGTATCTTTCTTGTCTGATAAATTACTGAAAGCCATAAAGTATATAAAACGATGGCATTTATTTCTAACGACAAAATCCCTGTGAATGTAAGACAAACAAATATTTTATTATAAGATCGTGGAGCAAACTTGTTAAAAAATACTATGTCAGAACCCTTTATACCAACGTACGAGTATTACACATCATTTTTTGCGGTTCACTTGACTTTGAAAAAATCTTCCTGGCTCAATCGGATGTGCTACATCCTTATCGATATTTAATAATAAACTAATTAAGCATTATTTATCTCGAAATATTCCTCATCTACAACTCCCATACAATTCCTATTATGAAACAAAAGCTGATGTTTCATAATAGGAATTGTATGGGAGTGATTAGATGAAAGTGCTTAAAAGTAACATATCCGCCAGATGTATTTGCATATGATGTTAAATAAAAAAAATATATCAAAAACCAAATAATCCTGATTCGTCGAAAATAAATAAGTTATAAAAATATATTTGGTATGCATCAATATTTTTCAAATTTAAAATATATCATATTTGTATATATATCTTTAAACTTAATTTAACTAACATACTATATATATATTTAAAAAAATATATATTTGTTACTTAAATTAGGTTTAAATATGTGCCCATTTATTTTTAACGAGCGTTTTATTTGTAATTCAAACTTGTTTATTTTATCAGTTTGAAAAATTTGTTCATAATTTGAAATTTGTTCTGTCTGTATAAAATTTTAAAAGATCAATAATTATTATGATTCCACTGTTTTGTACTATGTCCATCTTGGCTCCGAGAATTTGTGTTTGATATCTTTTGAACGCAAGTGTTAAATAAAATCAAATTATATGTGGTCAAAACCTGAAATCATTCCTAAAACGACCGGAAATAAATAGCCACGAGTGTTAGGATTTATGATTAAAAGCGCCCTTTTTTCAATTTTCTTCACACATGAAGCCATTGAGATTGATTATTATTTGACGCATGATACATAACTTGCTCATAGCCGAAAGACGGGAATTCTTGAAAAGATACTGTTCAAAACGTCATCGTTAAAAAATCAAAGCCCTAAAAATGGGCACGAGAATGAAACAATTAATTCGGTATACGTTTTTTTACTAATTTTAATGCTTATGTTACATTTTTTTTAAATTGGTATTTTCTATTCAATGTTACAATTCCTTATGTTTATGAACAGTAGATATCTGCCACTAATATTATAATTGAACAGGGCTGAATAGTTGATAAGCAGGTTGGCTCGCGCGAATAGTCATGACGGAAATAATTTTAATACACAATATTGAAACGCTTTGAACCTTGACGCACTAGTAAATGTTATGCTCAAGTCCATTATCATCTGATTGCAATATTTCCGCATTTATTCCCGCTATCCCATAGCGTTGCCACATTCTATGAGTTTATTGATACTAGGCGGTTTAGCGGTTTGAAAAGCCTTTGATTTGAATTTAAATATTTGTGATTACATCGCTTCAACATTTAAATAAAAGTTCTTACTTTTTTAGAGCATGTCGCTTTTATTTTATCTACTGTAATTATGCAGTTATTTTTAAATAAGTTTAGTGAAACATCTAGCTTAATATGTTGTTTATAGTTAAGGCATTAACGTTGTGGAGGTTTAAAGACATTGTAATTTATTTTTATCAAACACTGTTTATTCCACTTTTTTGTGACGGTATAACCATGCCGGTTTCAAGGCTTTCACCTCATCTTCAGGGGAGCGGAAACTAAGGATACATAGTTTTTATTAGAACATGACGCTTTTATTTTATCTATTGTGATTAAGTAGCTTTTTTTAAAAATAAGTTTAATGGAGCGTCTAGCTTAGGGATAAATAGTTTTTAATGCATAATCGAAATGGTATGAGCTTGTCTCGATTATTGATTTTTTTCTTCATATATATCATCACGCCGTTTCTTTACCGGCGTAGGTAGACAGAACAGAGCGCCAAGCTTCCCTTTACTACACCTTCTCATACAGCTTCTACAATATATCTTTTTATTTTTGCTTTCAAAATGTCATTAACTTGATCCAATCCTACTTTCCTTGACTTCCCTCTAACAAACCTTTCAATCGCATTTGCACTGTACATTTGTAATATTAGTTTTTCTTTATTCATTCGTTTCATGTATCCAAACCATCTCAGAGTGCGCTTCTTCATGTTACTCAATACATTAACCTTAAGTCCACATTCATCCCTAACCGATTCATTCCGTATTCTGTCATACATTGTCACCTCGTGCATTCTATTCAGTGCACGTATTTTCACAGCCTCGGCTCCTATCAGTATTTTCCCACCTCCACGTTTACTTCCATACTGTTGGCACTAAAATTTTACTGCGGACTATCATCTAAGCAGATTTTGATACTGTCTGGTTCGAGTATAGATGTTTAAGTACCCCATTGACTTTTTTTCCTATCGCTTCGCGCCGCTCTGTGCCCTTCGTAACTATACTATCACCGGAAATTTTTTCTCATTTTTTTTTCAATTGAATAAATTATTTTAAACTTTTTATGAAACAAAAAAGGATTCAAAATACTTATTTACTGACTGGTGGCGTTATGACATCATAATATTATACTTGTCAAGTTACTCTTTTAGCTGTTAACAGTACAGTGTTCGTTGGTAGAACGTTTTGTTCGTAATATTTGCTGTGAATTATTAATAAAATCATACATACAGGGAGATAATTCTATCCACTGACAGTGTTTGGAGCCCTATGTTTTATTGTGTATATTTTTACTGTATTACACTTTTTTTTTCATATTACTATCATTTGATACGCAAATGTAAACTATTAGGATAAGGCGATTTCGTATTTACAGAATTGTATGGGATTGTACAAATTTCTGTGGGAATTGTTGTCACAAGGTAAATCACGTGCGAATGAGTATTGCGATGCTTGTTTGAAATTTTATTATTCATAATGATTTAACAAAGTTGCTACTGATAGGGAAAAATACAATCATGTTTCTAGTCTTTGGCTTTATTTTGTAGTAAAAAAAGAAGGAAAAAAAAACATCAAATGTCTCATGTTTAATACCACCATTTCAAAGCCTGAATTATCCGTTCTTATGTCAGGTTAATCAATCTTTTTTTGCATAAAATTAAAATATCCCGATTTGAATCGACATTTATTTAGGTTGCTAATTTTTACAAGTATTTTGCACACCACGAGATGATTACGAAAATATCTATTTTTTCTGGGTCTCTATTTACACGCTTTCGTTTTAAAATTTGTAATTTTTTACGTGTTTTCATAATTTTTAGTTAACAGTATTATTTTTATATAAATTTTCACTTTTATAATGCATCAACGACCTGCAGAGTTTCTGTCGTACTCTGTAGTTTATTTTGGAGTAGGAATCAATTCTCGATGATTTCATAGTTATGCATGTTAATAACACGAAAAAAAAGTGTCTTCAACTTTGGGAGACAGAGCGGACTATTCCAATTATTTAAATATCCGAAGTATGTAACATGCAATTACATAAACCCATCGTTTCATATATCTACGTTTCATAATCTAAATCAGACTTGGTAGATATATGATACGATACGAGTATATTATGTACCGAAACTTGAACACGTTTACTTAGAAATGTACGAGTACAAGAATGTGAGACTTGAGAATGATCAGTGTGTCTTTATCGTCGAAGATTATAGAAAATAGCTGGTATTTAGACTTTTTGTCAGTGGATTTACAAGAAAACTCGCGTAGTAATTAATTTTAAGATTCATTTGCCATACTTGGTGTATTCGCCATCTGCCTGACGTGTGGATGGAATTAACTATGAGAGGAATAGTGCTTTACCATTACTCCTTAACATCACGGTTAGTAACTATTTAATATCAATGTTCTCTTGCGTTTTCTGCACAAATAGAAAAACACGTATGAATTGTTCGAAGAATTTGTTTTTTATGTTCATCATCATCACCATCACGCAATTTTTTACTATTTCCTCTTTATGGATTTAATTTATGCGCTAATACCACATTTTTTTAAGTCTTCTCTTTCTTTTTTTGTATCTTTTATACTATTTCTATAGATTATTTTTGTTAATCTTTTATCGTTAATTCGTCTATGGACCGAACTATCACAATGCTTCTTTATTTATTTTAAGCTCTGCATCCTTTTTCAATCCGCATTGTCTCCTGATTTCCTTATTCTGCCATATATTTATATGATACACACATTTTACAAAACGTTCTCATTTCTACCGCATTTATCTTACTTTCATCACTTTTTTGCCGAGTCACAGTTTCGCTTGCATATTCTAGTGTTGAAACTAAGGTTCCATTATAAGAATCCAGCTTTTAGTGTTTTTATCAATTACAATGTTTATAAATAGTTGAGAGATGTCACCAATTAACTATTTTAAAAGAAAGTTCTGCAAGTGGTAGTTTCTTTCCTTTCTATATACGAGGCATATCCAGAAAGTAAGTGTACTGAATTTTTGTAGGTTACATTTTTTTTAATTTAAACAAAAAAATTACGTGGTTACCGTAGTACATATGTAAGCTATTTTTCGACATAGTCGCCATTCCTCTCAATGCAGGCGGTGAAGCGGGGTATCAACTTTTTGATGCCTTCCTCGAAGTAGTTTCCCGCCAACCCCTCCGTCCACTTCTCCACCTCCTCCTTTAGCTCCTCGTCGGTTGAAAACCTTTTTCCACCCATGTACAGCTTCAGGGAGGTAAAGAGATAGTAATCTGAAGGTGCTAGGTCAGGGGAATGCGCGGGATGGTTCAGGACATCCCATTTAAATGAGGCGAGCAGTTCCTTCGTGGCGTTGGCCGTGTGTGGTCTGGCATTGTCATGCAGCAGGCAGACTTCCTTTGTCCGCATGCCTCTCCTCTTGTTCTGAATCGCCCTCCGCAATTTTTTTAGGGTCTCACAGTATCTTGCAGAGTTGATGGTCTCCCCTTGAGGCATATATTCAATTAAAATTATGCCTTGACAGTCCCAAAACACGGATGCCATGATTTTCTTGGCTGAAATTGTGGTTTTGAACTTTTTGGCGGAGGGTGAAGAGGTGTGACGCCACTGTTGAGACTGCCTTTTGGTTTCAAGCGTGTAGTGTGCAACCCAAGTTTCATCTCCAGTAACGACGAAGCGGAGAAATTCATCTCCATGGAGTTTGCGGCGCCTCAAAAACTCTTGCCTTTTTACAAAATTTCGCACTTGGCGGGAGATTGGGTTGACATTTTTCACTAAACGTATTGTCGCGTCGACACTTCTCAACGTACTGACCTCGAATTGGTCTCGTTGCGGAGGGAAAGGGTCAGGCTACACGGAAGTGTAGCCAACATGTCGAAAATAAAATCCATCCGGTCGTGAGAGCCTCAGTACACTTACTTTCTGGATACGCCTCGTATGATATTTTACTATGTCAAACTAACATTTCAAATTGTAAAATTAACAACATTAACATTATAATCTATAATAAGTACACACGTAAGTATCTACAACACTTCACTATATTTATTAAATTAATGGAGTAAAAACATGTTTATACTTTTTTTCGTAATCATTACATGTAAAATTTATACAAGAAGCATTCGACAAGTTCTAAAGTAAAGATGGTACTTCAATTTAAGTTTTTTTTTTGTGTTTTTTTACTTTTCACCTTCTGTGTGACTAACCTGGAATTTCTACTTCATCTCTCAAGAAGTTTATGTTTGACAGATGTTAAAAGAAAGTGTGTCGCGTGTTATTGTGAGACGAGTAAAAAATAAACATCGTCCCGTCATCAAATATCCGGTGTAAAGAGTTTTTTAATAAAAAAAAAATAACGCTGAGAAACCAATCCAACTTTGTATTTGTCAAATGAGTGTATGTCTTACACAAAGAGCCTCTAATCTAGTTTTATAGTCGTGTTTAACTATTTATAAAATAATACTGAATATTCAATGAAGTACATTCATGAAATTCAGTTAAGTTTATAATTCTTCCCCATGAGCAATGATGCAGTATGCTGAAGGTATACAAATTTCAGCTGGAAAAAGCACTCGCATTCGAGTTCTAATAGAAAAATAGCCACCGAGAAGTTATCTACTAACTTACGAAGTCCATAAATGATCTTTCGTTCGATAAACCCACAAAAAATTAGGAAATTTGCACAAATAAATCGTGACCATAGCTTTCGCTGTTTTCTATTATTTAATGTAAGTACCATATGTATACCTATTTAAACATTTCCTTCGTTTCATCGCAGTTGTTCCTAGATCCTGGTATTTTAACTCATCTGTACCCTAGTTTCTAAATTATTCCTTTAACCAAACAAAGGTTTATCTACTTTCAAAACTATTGCTGTAAACTGGATTCCCACTTAACCTCAGTCATAACGCGAATTTCTTGCGAACTTATCTCTTATCAAACTATAGTCAACGGTACCTAACCTAACTTATCTGTTTTGCCACAAAAAAAAGTCTACAGGCTCCGTATCACGTGGACATGCCATAAGGCTGCTCGTAAGGAACTCAATTGGGAAACTAGCCTATGGCTTTTTAGAAATACACATGGGAAACTCATACCACCTAAAGTTTTAATCTAAAGATTGTCTATCGAACACAATTTTAATTCATGTAATAATAGAACTGTAGACGTTAAAGGCTGTCTGAATGAATAAATAGGCATGAATATTCATGAGGGAGAATAATTAATTAGCATGCGCATGATGGGCCGCAGGTAATGGTATGTATCTGAACGTAGTGTTTATTGAAGGTTTTGGTTTTATAGTAATACTAATAAGTTGTCAGATGCCCATGGCTGCCGTGATTTATCTGCGGGAAAACGATATAGCCATGGGGAGACTGTGTGGAGTCCACCGAGTGATATGCTCTTTTTAAAATTAAAAAATTCATGCAAAATTTATAATAATATAGACCAAATTAAGTATAGTGAACTGGGGAAATGTTCGTTTATGTTATAAGAGTTGATATTCTATTTTTTTAACTTAGATAAAAAAAACAGAAAGAACTTGTCCTTTAAATTGTGGCTCAGTCAAAATTAATAGTTTTATAATGTAGTACTCAATACATTTTTTTTTATATTGGCGAAGCTGAAGAAATAATTATGTCAAACAAGAAGAAATCTAGTTTCAATAGAATACGTTGCGGATACATAATTTATATTTCGTTTCTTGTAGGGTGTAAATAAAAGTTTTACTCTTTTTAAACTAAAATTGAACTTAATTTCATAATGAAAAAAAGTTGAAACTTGTGATGCTTCTTATTTTTTGTCTTGATGTTTTTCTTTCTGCAAAAAAATATTTGAAAATTAAAGCGAGAATATCATAAAATTTTGCGTAAGTAAACCTTGAAAATGTTTTTAATGTATATAATTATTTGATATAGAGCTCGTCAACGTGGAAGGTGTTAAATAAAATATGGGATTAGTTAGTTTTTGGAATAATATAATATAATTTTACGTTATTAATAAATCGTGTTTCATAGATCCATACGTTCAATGACATGTGTATATATGAAATAAATTTATGGAAAAATTGTATTGTCCAGGAAATGGTTTATTAGTTCCGCGCTATTTCCGCCCAGATTGGGAGTTGGGATGGGGCCCAGCCGGAAACGATAAACAATAACATCGTTTGCATAAGGGTCACATTTGTTTCTGTATGGGGGCATTAATGTATTAAAATCACATTATGAATGGGTTCACCTTTGAATGTTAGGTTATCGGAAATCGGCACATATTGCTTAAGGTGGATTTAAACTAAGTGTCAAAAAAATAATTCTTATCCAACTTTTTAGATTTATATGAAGTAATACTCTAATCAAGTTGAGATAAAAGCGTCTTAAATACAATAAAACACACAGGTTCGCACTTAAGTATTCAAGTTATTTCTGTGACGAGATGCTGTTGCTAATTTCTTTTACTGCTCCTCTTTTAGTATTGATTACTTTTTTCGAAATTAATATTATCAATTTCATAATTAAATACGAATTGTTTGTCTTCTTAATAAAATATGGGTTTTTACTGTCTGATTTTAATAAAACTGACACAGAAGCCGAGCAAATCAGATGAATGTCCATAGTATATAATTCAAAGAATGAAGTTCATAAAAATAATATAAAGAATAAAGAACTTAGGTTACGTAGCAAACTGAGTGTCTTTTAAATTACTATGCATTTAAAAACATTTCAGTTTAAATATAAGATTTACAGTTATTTGAACATGAAATATCATAACTTCCTTGACTGGTCACCAATTAAATAGTTTTTTTTTTATCTAAGGGCAATGATTGGAAACTAATTGAAGTAACAAATACCTTGGCAATTTGGTTAAAATTAGGTATATGAGGCTTCATTTTCGGCAAGTACTGTTATTCTCCAGTGATTATAGACCATGACATAAGCTTATTCTTTCCGTGGGAAACTGTCGTGATCTTTGTCCGGCAATACTTAGTGATTGATTGTTTGAACCGAAAGAGGAAATCGATTGTTTTTTTGTTCTTTCTCTTATAACTTGTACAGAATATTTATTTGTTAATTTTGAGTACCTCCTTCGCCTTTTTTATTTGTTCCTTTAAAAATCACAAATAAGTTAAATTAGGCTCAAATTATTTCTATAAATCACTCGATCCACGGATTTATCAACGCTTAGTTGTTATATTTTAATATTTATATCCCAATTAATACTACACGTCTTTTTTTACCATTCTAATGTTTTTTAACCTATGTACATATATACGTGAAGCATAGAACAATAAAACGACTTTAAATACCAAGCTTTCATTGATTCTGGATTATCAATAGGATTGTAAGACTTTATTTTCTAAGTCAATTAAATATTCAAGAAATTAGGTTTTGGTTTATTTATAGGCTAATTGTTAAATACTATATCTGGTATTTGACCAAATTATAATGTATACAAAATAAGTGAAATTGACGTTAGTCAGAAGAAGTGTATTTTTCATAAATGCTTAAACAAATTACAATTGTACAATCTGGAAGTACCGTAGATGAATATACATTTGTGATTCATAATTTTTTAGCGTCATTTATTCAAGGGAGATAATACACATAACGTACAGGAGATACACATATACATAAAGCATGTCGAGGTGGTTTTGAGATATTGAATGAATGAGTGACGAAAGACAGACTAAATAAATTTATAATGTAATCATAAGTATGAGTCGTGGTAGAGGAAGACTGAGAAAAGTATGGTTGGATCAAGTAAATTTTGAAAAAAGGAAAAGTTATTCATAAGAGACACAGAAGGAGCTATATGAGAAGATATATGGATGGGGAAAAGACGAAGAAAATATCTCGTGATTGGAAAGTTTGGCGCTCTATTCTCTCTGTCTACCCCAATAGAAAAATGGCGTGATGGTATGTATGTATGTATGTAGACATAGAGTTTTAAACTTCTTAAATTACAAAATAACATTTTAATAAGTAAGAAATTGGCTAAATACCAGATCATTTGTTAAAATAGTAGTGAAATATACTATACTCGTATTTATTAACAAACTTAAATATCAATCACAAGTGTAATTTTCTTATATTTTTGATTGACATTATAGAAGTTTAAGTTAATATAATAATTATTATTATAATTTCTAGTTTACAACAAAAGAAGGATAATTAACAATTTATCTTGAACATTTCCTACAGATGAAACTTTGAAGAACAGTAATTAATCTTTATTTAGGAATATTTAGTGTTCAATCTTGTTTATGAATATTTCATAAGAATCTTTTAATTAAGAAAAACAGTTAAGGCCTGTGGGTAAAGCTATGAAAGGAATACAAATTGAGGTTTAATTCGTTTACTATTTTTCAAAAGGATATAATTTTAAATTGTTTATCTAAAAAGTATTTAATAGAAAAATTATGTATTTAAATTGAATATAATACGCTTTCAAAGTCATGACGAATTAACTAATCTGTTGAATAAAGCTTTGTGACCTTTTACAGATTAACAATAAAGGTCATCAGCGTGGTTTACGAATAGAAAATCGCATTTTAAAAGATTTAAAAGACTAATAATTTAACAAATTACGTTTTGAAGATTCACAAACATTAATTTATGATTTTCGTGTGAGATATTCTATTGGTCGGAATGCTTTAATAACTAATAAATTCAGAATAGTCAAATCCGTTAAATATAGACAAACGTACATGGTAATACTACGTTCCAAATTTTATCTGTGTAGACTAAAACTTCCTGTTTTCTATGATATTGTTCCTATAAAAAGTTTGATGTATGAGTGAATATTGAAGGAATATAGTAAAATGAATTTTGCTACTTGGGTAGTATGTGTTTAGATGACGGAAGTGTGACGAGATGTATTGAACGGTGGATTGCGATAGGAAACAAAATCGATTTTGTAAAAGTCATAATTTCGAACAAAATAATCTCAACATCTGCTAAAATAATGACTAACAGCATATATGTAACATATATGAATATAGCGCGATGTAGATAAAATGAAAGGATACAGAAATGCTGTGGAAATACGTTATCATTATCACCATCAAGTTATGTCTCTATTAAGGTAGGCAGAGATAACAGATCTCCACTTCATTTTATCATAGCTTACATATTTCACTTCTGCCTGGGGTAGGCAGTTAGAATAGATCTCCAGTGCCTTGTATCCTGGCCCATATCTTTCGCTTTTACCACTCCCATTCATTTGGCCACGCATACTCTCGTGTTATGTTATATATTAATTTTTAACGGCCGCAGTTTTTATAAAATGAATTTTTTATTCCAAAAATTATACAAAAACCTAAACAAAATTCAAATAAAACAGTAATCAAGCAAACCTCAAAATACGAGTACATCATATGACAAAAAAGAAAAAAAAAAACAACAAAAGTGAAAAATACACATTCAAAAGGGGAAAACATTTATGTATACACAAAATAAATAAAAAATGACACAAGTACATCAAAGATAAAAATACAAATTCCTTTTTAATTAGAAATTTCTTAAAATTCATAACGACTAATTTAAATTAAACACAGTAAATAAAAAAAATGAAAATCTCTGCTGCTTGGTAAGTATGCTCTAAGACGAAGGAAAGGTACTCGTAGATCGAGATAATGAACGGCAAGCGTAGTTATTTGATTGTGTTTAACACCTTAACATCCTTCTCTTGAAGAGTTTATTTAACGACAGAACTTTTACATTGGATGTACTGTTAAGTATTTTTAGAAGCAGTTTAAATTGTTGATTATGTAATTAAATCGCAGCTGTTACGAGTTCACCGCATCGCTATCCGCTCCTACCGCCGCTCTCCTGGACGCGCTGTAAACAATGGCAATAGCGCTGGCCTGATCACGCCTTGTTCATTGTGAGCCCCATCAGAATACCATACCTTGTGGAGGAAACCTACCCTGCATTCTCATTTTATTTTTCCGTTAAATGATAAATAATTTAAATTGATAATCACTATGTATATCGCATTTTTCTTATTCACTCATTTCTTACGAATCTTGGAGATATAGTCAAGAGAAACTTACGTGTAATGATTGTGTTTGAGGAGTCAAAACAGAATATCTTTTTGAATGTTATGATGAATGACTAAACAATTTTATCGAACGTTTGTGAAATAGATAAAAAAATCTGAAACTTTATTTTCAAGACCTATAGCTAACTCTTATAAGTATTAACCCTAAGGTTTTATGGCATGTTTTTTTAAATGTATACATGCAACCACGTTATGTCGCTTTAGGGGTAGGCCGAGAGGACAGATCTCCACGCCTTTACGAGTATATCCATGCACACGGCTCTAGCCTTGTACACATCCATATATCTCGTCATACATGGTCACTTGTTTCTTACACTTCTTAACCTAAGTTAGAATTTCTTCAAATATCTCCTTCCACCCTATCTTCAGTGTATTTCTTTCTCGCTCTCTATTCATTTCACTTATGTATTTATTTCGAAACTCATTCAATCAATGTGACAAAACCATATCAATTTCTCAATCTACTATTAACATCCATCTCTAACAATCAGTTATCTTTTATCCGATCATTTCTCATTCTTTTAAATACAGTAATACCAGCTATTCTACGCAAGCCACGCATTCTATCGTCTGTTTTCTGCTCTAATCACTCCCTTTCCTTGTTCAGGCTTCGCTTCAAGGTTGGCACTAGCACACACTTTACAGTTATTTAAAAAAATCGATTGATTTATTGTCAAAAACAGTATTAATTACGCTTATGACCTTATTACCTGCAGCAATATGCCTTTCAATATATTTCTCTATCTTACCATATCTTGTATACGTGCTCACCAATTACTAAAATTCCTTATCTTGTTCTAATCTTTAATTTTCACTCATATATCATATATTGTAATTATAGAATCACCCTTTTCAATAACAATGACTTTCGACTAACGAGACGTTTTTAATGGTATACGTGCTCAGAAAGTTTTGTCATACGAGTGCTATGTGTGTTGTTTACGGTATTAATATTGATTCTCAAATCCTTATCTAAACTGTCTGTGTGCATTATGTTATTTCAACCAATACTGCTAAATCATTCTAATTTTCCGCCACCATTACCATATTGTCTGCATACATTACCATATTGTCTGCATACATTACCATATTGTATGCATACAGTAACCCAAATCTGACATTTTCATGACTTTCATTTCACTCTTCATCCTGTTCACAAACGTGTCAATGTAAATATTGAGCCATGGAGACTTAAAAAAAAATAGATATGACCTAAAACCTAAATAGGTATCCTTATACCCCCGAATACTGGGCGGAAAAAATACCTGTGTCATTCGAGGGGAAAAACTACCTGTGTCATTAGCACAGGGCGGGGTTGAACCGGCAACCTTCCGCACAGAAGTCCAGTGCGTTATCGCGGGGCCATGCACCTCTTTTTACACCCTTGTTTCATACCGATCTTTTTATAAAACTATTCAGTCATCTGTTCACCAAATCTGACTGTACTTTCCTCGTACATTACAATCTAATGAATGTGCTATCCACTCAATATTCTTTCAACATATCTCATAGCTTTGTCTTGTTCATTATATCGTACTCTTGTTGAAGATCTGCGAATCACATAACACTTTTTTATTTTAACTCGAGCATTTTTCGGTGCACATTCTCAGAGAAAAAAAAAGATCAGTACATCCGCACCCTCCTGAAAAACAACTTGTGCATCCCATACTCTCTTTTCTGTTATACGTACGCGTTCAAGGAATACTCTTTGATACAGCTTTCTTATCATTCTCAAAATACTGATGGTGCAATAGTTACCGCACTCCACCTTTCCTTGGACACCTTTCCTTTGTATAGTAGAACTATAACAGTCCTCCAGTGATCAAATATTATGTAAATTTAACAGGAACCAAACATAGCTAGTCAAGTTTAACATAGTTATTCATTAGAAGAAACTGGACAAATGCAGAGCGCATGTTCCACGTTAATATGAATTTGAGAGCTTAGTGCGTTAACGTAATTAGTCAATTTACTAACGTTTATCAATTTAATTTACAACTTAAGTAAAATTTGCACCTCCTTAAGAGTCGCGAGTAAAAAAACCGAGACAGAGAAATGTGGAAAATAATAAGATTGAATTATGACGACAGGCTACTTGAAAGGCTAACTAAAGATATATGTTTTGAAATTTTCATTTTTAAAATGTCCACTTTACTAAATTTTTACGTTGGTTACTTAAAATTGGATGTTCATAAACAAAATTGATCCAGCCCAAATATTACTTATTCTAAAATATTAATAAAAACTTAGAATTTCTTTGAATCGACTTGTTTGGAATTAAAAATATTTAAAACGTTATATAATCATGACATACACACTTAGCTTGCTTGATAAACTCGTATATTGGATTAAGGTATGCTTACTCGATATTTTAAATAAACATAATATAGTTTTGTAAGTTTAATTCTTCTTTTATATACACAAGAAACGTGAATAGTACATTGTAGGTATGGTAGGTTAGACGTGATTGAAAGTAAATACCGCTGCGTCAGGGAGTCACCGAAGTTAAAAATTAAAATATGTTGGTGATGAAAGAACGGAATACGATGTAAGTGCAAAGAGGAATCAGCATAAGGAGTTGGGCGGTTGAGATAATTCTCTAGTAACAATTGTTGGTGTTCATTTAAAGAAGTTGAGCGGAAACAAAATGAGTTGCGACTGACTTTTTTTAAGCATTGATAAATTTGATTACCCGTGTTTCATAATATCGGATATTGAGATGGGAGCTTGATTAGATTTATTATATTCAAGTTAGTCTATATATGTTATGTAAGTCTTCAAAAAACCCTTCAAGGAATTTCGTTTATCATATTCATTGATTTATCCCGAGGTATCGGTTGGTTTCCATCTGGTGTGCATCGTGGACTCCGCGAGAAGTCCTTTGTTCCGCTCGAGATCCTCGATCAATACAGCAAATGAATGGCACACGGAGGTTATAAGGGTTCTCACTTCCGGTGCAAAGTTCAGTTTCGAACCGGTACCTCGACGCGTCGATCCGACTTCGAATCACTCCTACGTTGAACCCTGTATGGGGTCTGTAAACTCATGGTACGTGTCAAGTAGACTTACCCCTTTTAACAAGAACAATATCGGTACTACACCAAACTCGATACTTCATTAAGGACAGTCTCATTAGCATCGTTCGTGTTGAAAAAAGCGTTGTTTGACTCAAATATTTCACATAAATCAAACCGTTACCGTTACCATGCAACATATGATACGGATTCAAATTCATTTCCGTAATACCACTCACCAGCCTGGAACTGGAGATTTGTCTGAATATTTGGTGCAGTTTCATTATTACTTGTTTGAGATTGAGTTCAATATTTTCAAGAAACCAAATAGCTACGTTCAAGTTATTGTTAGAGATTCGTTGAATACTCATGATCTGTTCTGTAGTATTGGGTTTATTAACGATCTTGGAAACCTAGATAAGAAAATTATTCAAACGTTTCTCGTATAAACCAATTGTGACTATAACTCAGTATACTAGTGTTGAATACATTTTCAAGAATATTATTATTTTATTATATAAAAGTGAAACTATAAACGATGTAAAGGAATATTTCTACAACTTCCGTGAGTATAAAGTGATACAATAAATATGTGTACTAGATAATGTTATCTATAACTTTCTCAGTTATTTTTATACGAGGAAAATGTCTTTATCCGCCAACTTATATTTTTGTTAAAAAAATCTTACACATATATGTGCGCGTAAACTCGTATGAATTTAACCATTAATAGGTAAGAGTACCTGATTTATAGTTGACAGTAATTCTATCATAATGGAATTGTGTGAGATAGGAGATAATAATATTATATCAGAGTGGCTTTTGTGAGGCGTTGAATTATTATGGATTGATTATACTAGCAAAACATTCTCCAGGCATTACTAACGACGAAGCTAAACGTCATTATTTATTCTATCTAAGTATTAAGACTGAGATGCATTTATCTCGTTTTAATAGTTTACAATTTAAATAATTTTAAATTTCCTATTTTCTCAGGGAAAATCTAAAATAAGGAATTCATAAGAACATTTCACATCTAATAAAATATTGAAGATATTAATATTTTTTAAATAGTAATTGATTTACGATCAATTAGTACAATTTTGTGTGCTTTTCTTATTTATGATGAGATTTGAGACTTTCATAAACTTTTTTCTGTGTTTAATATGTGTACATTTAAATTTAATATTAATTATACAATGATTATACTGTTGAACTTAATACCAATTGGTGATTTATTTCAACCAATAAGATATCGAATGTTGAAACAGCAAATAGGACGAGTAAAGATTCAAACATCTCCCCCTTTTTCAATACGTGTGAATTAATTATCGTTAAATTTAAAAATCCGTGGGAAGATTTATAACAAAATATTAAAATAATATTTTTACTTAATTTTATGGCATCGATATATTCCACAAGTACACCAAACACAAAAAAATAACATGTATATAAAATTTAATATATGTACTGGAGGGTTCTCATTCTTTTTAAGCTCATGTATCAAATCGTTGACACTTTTCAAAAGCGATAATGATCTAGGAATGTTTTTTGCATGACATGCAGTACAAGCTCGTGAGTTTTAATTCTACCCTGTCGATGTTTCCAAGAATCAATTAGATAGCCGAGGGAAAAGATCTTACGTTTGCCGCCAGGACAACGTTCGCAATTCACACCATCGCGCATCGTACGATGTGTTAAAATTATCAAGAGCGAACCAGATAACGAAAAAGTAACATTTACTCTTGCGGATCGATAAAACAACGAACGAAACATCCCTTCATTTTTAACAGGAGCCTGTAAGAAGGCAATTATATACGAGTTCAATAAACGATCACAAAATGAAAGTATTTTGCGATTTAAATAAGCATATGGACGGATCCATTACTTAATATGTTGGTATTAACTTTTTTTAGGGAAAACCTTAAAATTGCCAATTGAAGTACATTTTTGTGGAAAGATTCAAAATAAAATAAATTGCTGGAGCACCAAATAAAAAAAAATTGTAAGGGGAAATAAATATTTTATTTGAGTAAGTGTTAGTCAGATCTTTCATTTTACAATATAAGATAATAACACTAGTCAAACAAATAATTATTAAGATAATAAGTTATAAAAATTAGTCAATTCGACAAATCACTATGATAAATTCGTTTAAATACTGAGTAAAAAAATCGTTTTCAAAACCAATTTATATGGGTTCAAGGAGAGTTTAAATGAGTCTATCAAGTGTCGATGCTTATTCCTATTTTTTTTTTACAATTTAATGATTGACGAATTGCAGGAATTTTTGGTTGATTGATGACTACAATATAACAATTGATTTTGTCACGTGGGCCTGGAGGGAGTCCGGATTAATTGATCAAGTTTGGGACAAATATAAAAAAAGCTATATATGTTAGTACCATTACGCCACTTAATTTTTTCCCTAAGTTGATTTTATACATGTTTTTTCAATTTTACCGGTTAACTTTCCAAGTTGTTTCACTCTATTCATTTGATATAAGGTAATGAATGCAAATTATTTTGAATGCATTGCATATTCACATCTGCTAGCTGAAGGTACATCTGTGCGGGAACAAAGATTTTTTTTTTTGTGGATAATTATTTCAATATGGCCGATGTAATTTGAGTAATCCCTACGCCAACGTGCTTAGGTCTAAAATATTTTTTTATGATTTATTTAATGATAATTTTTGTTTGTGTCATATTGTTGTATTTAATTTAAGTGTTGTATAGAATATACAAAAAAATATTTCGTCATTTTAAACAATTAGATTAACTTTGAGGTAAAGTAAATGCAATATATGGGTGAATAATGAAAGATTGGAACAAGTTCAGGAATTCTGCTATTTGGGTAGTATTTTCTCAGATGATGGAAGAGTTACGAGGGGATTTATCGAACGGCGTTTAACGATAGAAAACAAAGTCAATGGCGGGGGGCGGGGTGCACTACTTGAATAGGCCAGTATCAAAAAAATTCAAGATAATAGTTCACAATAGTATTTGAGTGTCAACTTTTCTGTATGGGAGTGAAACGTGGACGTGTAAAAATACTGAGAATAGTCAAATAAATACTGTAGAAATGTGCGTGCATTGAGAATAATACATAGAGGGACACTATGTGACGATTCGGAATGAAGTGATTAGGGATGAATATGAACTTTAGGCTGGTGTGTTAAGTATAGATGGTTAAGGCATGTGTAACGAATAAGGGAAGAAAGACTTACAAAAAAGGTAAATAGTGCTACTGTGAGAGGAAGATAATGGATACTATGGTTGGATCAAATGAATGATATTCTGAAAGAAAGAAACGTTGAAAGTCAGAGGAATCGTAGAAGTTGTATAAGAAGGTATATGGATGTAGAAGAGGCTAAGGATACATGTTAACATAGGAAATTGTGATGCTCTGTCCTCTCTACCTACCCCGACAGGTAAATGTCGTGATGTTATATGGCGTGATGTATGTATATAGAGTAACTTTTATTGAAAAGTACGCAATAAAATATTCAAGATTTACATGAAAATATTCATCTGAAAAAAATAAATGATAAAATTTATTGTTTTATTGTATTCTTCTGATTCAGTCACTGTTATAAGTTTTTTAAATTTGAATTTAATGTTAAATGAATATATTATTTCTTTTTTTGTATGTGTGTATGTAGGTAGATCCTAGTACGTTTAATATTAGGTTTTTTTATAATTAATATTTCAGCATGATATTGAAAACCTCTGGTTAACCCTGCTCAGTATTGTATTGTATTATACTATACAGTATAAATTGGCGAATTTATTGTGGCAACCTCGTTCAACCAAATAGAAATATGTCAACGAAGCCTAAATTTAAAACTCGTCTGGAACCCTTTTTAAAATAAACTAAGTTTCATTGCGAATCGGGTTGAAAGACTGATCTTATTAACTAAGCGACAGAGATCACATTCATGGTATCGTAAAATTTAACACATGATGTATTTGTCATATGAACAATTCTCGCTAAAGTTAAAGAAATCGCTGCCAATGTAGAGTTGTATCAACTACGTTGAGTGGGTAGATCCCTATGTGACCTTTTATAGGCACTAAATCAAGGCTCGGATTCACCAACGAAAATAAAACAAGTTTTTATTACTGTTCTCGTAACAGACTCGACAACATTATATCTTTGAATTGATTTTTGTTAGAAAATAATTTCGTGCTATACCATTGCTGCATACTTGCTGGTTTACATTTCTAAACACATCAATTTAATAAGATGTAAAATAATTGGAATTGGAAACGCAATCGAAGATGCAAAAAATGTCCAATACATATACCTGTTTTGTTATATTTGGAGAAATGTACGGGTGGATTTTTATGGAATATGCTTTTTCTTTTAGACTGAATTGTCCACAACATACACATTTTACGATCGCCATCGTAAGTAGTGCAACCTCACTAGCCTACTAGCTCTCTCCCTCATCTTCGACAGTATCTTCGGCCCTCGGCAGCAGGCAGCAGTTTTTCCATTTGGTATTCCCACTTCAGGCGCATCCCGAATAACTCCGTCCTACCAGCCTCCCAACACTTTTTTTTATTAAACAAATTAAAATATTGTACATACATTTGTCAAGGCTATACCTATATACAAATTTATCACTTAACTAATCTTTATTATATGTTATCATTTATGAACTTACTTAATCTTATTTTCCTACATGTCATTTTATTTTATTTTATTTTTTACAATCTTAATATGTAAAGTTCTCCCAACACATTAAAAAAATATATTGTATAATATTTTTTTATTTACATTTTATGTTGTTTGTCCAACTGTACAGCACTTTGACGAAATTGCTTTCATTTATCATTTATACTTTTATAATACATGCACGTATGTAAGCTTTTATAGAGATGTCGTGTTGACGCTGTTAATATTTTTATTGAATTAATATTTATTAAAAAAAATATATAAACACGTATATGTGTATCATTTTAATAAAATAATTAACATATAACTTTTTAAGCAGGTATTGCTAGAGATTTCCCTAAATTGCTTTTCTAATTACACGAAGTGATTATCAATAGGTTTTACCATGGAAAGTTTCATTGGTAGTTGTATTTCAGCCACGCGTTTTATAAGATCAGATCATCTCAGGTGAGTAATCTTTATGATTTGAACAGTTATCATTTTCCATATATAACAATGTACATATCATCCAGTTCTTGGTTATACTGAATACTATACTCTCCATTTCCCATACCTACATATCATCCAGTCCTTGGTTATACTGAATACTATACTCTCCATTTCCCATACATACATATCATCCAGCCCTTGGTTATACTGAATACTATACTCTCCATTTTCTAATATATTTTTAAACGCATCTCAAAATATTCTTTCCTCGAATACATAGTAAGGTATTTTCATTAAAAAAAATCAATAAATTAAATATTTACTGGGGTTGTTTTTAATAAATAGTTATAAAGAAAACTTAAAATAACTCTCACGTATTAATATTCCCTCAACGTTCACTTTTGTATGGTATTGTATATACATAGTTACTTTGTATGACACATCTAACAGGTTTATTTCTATCTTCAAAATCCTGTTATGCAGTAGTTTTTCTTAAGTTAATGAACTTGTCAAAACAATTGAAATTTTACTAAGAATTAATGTTTGTTTCACAAAGTCCATTATTTTCCGAAGAATAATATCCTTCAACTTAATTTGTTCCTCTTCGCTTATACTGTATCCAATGAGTTCAACGCGTGGTTATACGAACCTTTTTAGTTTGTATATTTTATTTTCTTTTTTTAAAACAGTTGAAATCACTTGAGGTACCTATACATACATATTTGTTTCATATATTTTCAATAATAATTATTATTGAAAATAGATGAAAGTATTTAAAAAGACTCCGTAAAAAAGTCGTGCGATATCATTTTATATTTTCGTTCAATCGAATCACACACAAGAGGTTAACTTTATTAAAATGAAACTTTTAAGTCTTATTGAAAATGTTTCCAATTTTTAAATAAAAAAAAGCAAATTGTTTCCAGCTTATCGTTTTTTTACTTTATTGAGAATGTATTCAGTATCATGATAAAACAAAACAAAATAATTATATTGGTAGTTATTACATCGGTGTTTTTCAAAGGCAATCCACCCAAACTAGGATAATTTGTGCCACCAAATTAAATACATTATGAAATTATTATATATGAGTCAATATAATAAATACCTAAACGGAGTGAGATATAAATTACACTTTTTCATAAATTAAGTTCGTATTTAAAATTTTACTCACAGATGTCTCACAGATCAAGGCTAAAACAAAATTATTAAACTTAATTCTAAAGTTAACAATAACTTATTTGAAATAACTATCAGTATTATAAATAATAGGGTATTATCCTGAGCTACCGTCAAAATGAAACATTCACGCATATCAGAATCACAAGGCTCATCAAAACAATATGTTTATTAGGCTCGTAGGCCAGAATATCAAGACAGCTCTGGTGTAATGAAAATAAATGGTAAGTGCTATGTATCATCTAATTCACGATTGACGAGTTTGAATTCTTACTGAAACGAAAACATATTATTTTCATTTAAGTCGGTGTGCAAGTACAATAAAAACTTTAAAAAATACGATATTGTCAATAAGTATTGTTTTTTTTACAGATATTTTTACAGCTTTGATTAAAATGAAGTATTTATAAATATATAAAAAAGAGGATTTCAAAATTAAATGTACACGTATCTTCATGAAGTAAAGTTTGGATATTGTGAAAAACAATACATAGATTTTTTGAAACTAAATAAAAAACTTGGCTTTTTTAAGCTAAAATCCCACTGAAGAAGCTTGTGTTATATGTAAACAAAATTACCAGGTGTGAAAATTCTTGGATTTCTTATTAAATTTAAATGTAACTGAGAAAGCCCGTTAGAAATGCGAAAAGTACAGAAATTCATAGTATAGACAACATCTAAAAGAATTTATTATACCTTTAACTGAATGAGGGTAATTAAAGAATGGTTTTCCTATCTTTTTGTTTTTTTTGGATAATGGAAATTTGCGTGGGATATTGAATGGAGTGTAGCGATAGAGAACAAAGTTAGTGGGGCACTAAAAAACATGTACTTGAACCGAATAGTATCAAAATCTGTCAAGATGATAGTTCACAACAGTATTTTAGTACCATCTCTGATGTATGGTATTAAAACGTGGACGTGGAACAAGACTGCCAAAAAGTGAATAAATACTCGAGAAATGCGTGCACTACGAAGAATATATGGACAATGTGTGACAATACGGAATGATGTGATTAGAGATAAATTTAAGGCTGGTGTGTTGAGTAAGAGAAAGAAGATCACTCTGAGATGGTTTGGGCATGTCAATCGAATGAATGAAGAAATACTTATAAAACAAATATACAGTGTAAATGTAAGAGGGAGGCATGGTAGGCGAAAACCAATGAAAGTATGGTCGGATCAAATGTATATTTTTAAAGAAGTAAATGTAAAAAGTCGGAGAATCTTAGGAGTTGCATGAGAAGGTGTATGGAAGTAGAAGAGGTGTGTCGCGATATGAAAGTATGGTGTTCTCTCTTCTCTGACTACCCCGGCAGGGATACGGCGTGATGGTATTTATGTATGTTTTCCTATTTGTATGATGGATTTTCACATAACGACGCCGATATCAAATTAATGACGAATTATACGTTCATCAAGTATGATGATATTGTAGGTACTCGTATAATACAACCATTTATTTATTTATTTATTATTACACATGACAAGAAATATACACAATTTGCGAAAAAACAACACGTAATTTGATTTGGACATACAATTTTAATGGATCTGGGTTTGTTGCTTTTCATTTGTCGTATCCCCAGTAAACTAGGCTTTTGCCTGTATCTCACTGAGGATATTTAGCATGAAAAAATAAATCGATACTTCTTTCCGATTTTTGATTACACAATGGAAATAAACAATCAACGGATAATAAACTCGTTGTAATTATGCAACATATGAAGCTCCCTTGCCCGGGTAGATACAGAATTACAATGTAATAAAAATCAAAAGGTAGGCGTTGTGTATCGCCTGATTTATGGTGAATTTTTGCGAAGTACAAGGAGGAAATATATTTTAATTACGGCTGTTTGTCAAGCTTGTGGGGGCTGGGGCGTCCAGTTAAGACACTCAGTTGAGTAAGATGTCAACGTTTTTTGTCCATTGGCGATTTTTTGTAATGAATATGTACTACGAGGATTATATACTGTGCCTATTATATCTTCGTGGGTTTTAACAACGTGGGTGTGGTCGTTTGTATTGATTTGTATTCATATTGAGGAGCGTGTTTTATCAGATTATTTATCAAAATGAGCCCAGTTATCTAAAGGGTTTCTGATAATTAATTACAATAGGCTAAATAATCTTAATGAATTTTTCATAATAATACATTCTGTATTTTATGGTTATCCATTTTATGAATATTTAAATATTTCTTAAATATACTCGTATACTCGTATATTGATGTTCTTCACCAATGAAGTATCATTATTTTGATAATATTGCTTACCAAAAACAAATTTAAAATATTGTAAGCATGAGAAATTTGTAATTTTCTATGTACTCGTATTTCATTTTACAAAACGAAAAACTAATAAATTTAAATATAAAAAATTTGATTTATAAAAGTTTCTTTCTATATGCGCATATGTGAAATTTTTTACAAAATAAGTTATTACATTTTGTCATCTCACCCGCTAACCAACAAATATATAATCAAATAAATGTCTATTAAGGAATTAAAAATTAATTGTTTTGCAATATTGTTTTATACAATTCTTTATAACGGATTTATCACTAAGTCGAAATTTCTCCCAACTAAAATAATAGATGTTAAATGGTTCGAATATGAAAAAAAAAACTAAATTTTTTGGTTATCGAAAATTGAACCAGATACCCTAAGATGGCAGACAAGCATTAACTACTAGGCTTCGGTACTTAAATCAGAAAAGATTAATATGTAATATTTATCCTTATATTCTATGTACATGAATAAATTATGAGGACATACACGTAAATTGAAAATACTCTGTAATAACAGTTTACGAGTATTAATCAATATTTTTTTCATTCCTGTTGGGTCAAAATATTTTTGTTCCTTTGAAATAATACCGAAAGCTCGAATAACTTATACCTTCGGATATAAATATTTAATATGGACGGCTATTGCTATTCAAAATATATTTATATTCATATCAATTGCCCACGGGGCGTGTTAAGACTATTATAGGAATCATATAGGAAATTACCATGTGTAAAATATCATTTTGGATAGACGTCCTACGCCCTGATGTTTTTATTCTCTGGATAAGGAAAAAAAAACAATTTATTTCAAAATTAAATTGAATGTATTTGAATGGTAATAAAATAAAAAGTTAAAATAGGTCTTAATAATCCACTCTTTTGATCTATGAATGAAAATTATGATCAACTTGCAAATAACAAAGTTATAAACCTCAGTGATTGCTCGGTTAACACGCTGACATTCTGAGAAAAAATCCCCCGATTTGAGAAATAAATTATTTACTTTTGGAAAGCACGACCAATTTTTACATTGGCTTCAATAATTATAAGGTTATTTGAAATTATGTAATGCAATAATTCCCGAAAAGTTCATTGCCAGATTTTCGTAACACTCGTTAAAAAAATATATGTTATATGTATGCATCTTGTCGTGTATCTCATGACTGAGCATCGTGACTCCCATGATAGCCTTCAACGACTCTTCTCTATTCATCCCTGCACTCCGCGGCTCGAAGTCCAGTAGTTAAGGGTAGTCCAATTGCATCTCTCACTTGACCAGTTCAACGCATTGGGATTTTTCCTCTTGTGGGTCGTCCTTCCACGCTTCCGGTAGCCACAAATCTCTTCAAACTGTCTCCTTGGCCACGAGTAATGTGCCCAAAGAATCGGAGGATTCGTCGAAGGCATATTGTCGACAATCGGTCGGTGATTCTCAGTTCTTCGAGAATGGAGGTCCCAGTTCGCCTTGCTGTCGACGGAATACGTAAAATCCTTCTCCAGCGCCATATTTCAAATGCATCTATTCTGCGTCTCTCGTTTGCTTTCAGAGTCCAAGTCTCCGCGCCATACATGATTATTGCGAAGACGAAATACTTAACTAGGCGCATTTCGTCGTGATGGTGATTGATTCTGCTCTTAAATATCTTTTCCAGCTTTGACACTGAATTTTTGCCATTCCAGTTCTTTTTATCTCAGTAAAACTGAAGCCTTAGTAAATACAATCAGGAACGTCTTTAAGACCATAATTCCCATTATTTAGTTGCAGTTTGCTACTGCGGTCTATTATCATCAACTAGTTTTTGATCTATTGATTTCCAGGCCCAGGAGTTTGCTCTCGTGTTTCCCCTTTTTAAGTAGTGTAGTCATTTCATCTTCTAATGTGGTAATTAATGTGCCATCTGCATATCTTAGATTTAAGAACTTTCTTCCACCAATACCAATCCCGCCATCCCAGCCTTCAAGTGTTCTCCTGATAATAATCGTATATTCTCCATATAGGTTAAACAAATTGGGAGAGAGGATTGTACCCTTGCCGTAAACGATTTTGCATTTGTAACTGTTTGGACTTGATGTTGTTGACCGTGTTGTGTATATATTATATATTATGTTGACGAGTATATGTATATGTATTGTCTATTTATTTGAGTATGTATATGTAAATGTATATATCATATACTTATTTTGTATGTATATGAGTCATGTAAATGTTTGTAATTTTTTTTCAACAAGTTGTATTTATGTTCGCAGTCAAAATTTTAATTTGAGTATTACTATACTCTTGTAGCCTTTTTTATGGTCGATGAAAAATCATATATTGTAACAAAATTTCAAAAAATTCTCACCCCATTTGTTATTTTCGGGTTCTTTCAGTTTTTTATATGGCCATGTTTCACTCACATACATCAAAGTTAGTATTAAAATACTGTTGTAGTTGTAAACTAAGATCTTAGCAGATTTTGATACTGTTCGGTTAGAGTATACAATGAAACCTCTACCTATCGTTTTTGAAGGGACTTATTGAACTAAACGAATACGGGAAACAATTGATGCAGAAAAATATGAAAAGAAATATATACCAACACGTTTAACCCGTTAACAATCAAGCCCGAGAAATTCTCTGGCTATGACAATGTCGTAATGTGTATTTTTTCTGACTTACTTTGACATCTATCGCAAAAACACTAATTGACATCTACCGAAAAAACACTAAAGCTTAATGGTATTTTTTTGTTTAACAAGGATTGAAACAAAAAAATAAAGAAATTTGTAATTCAAAGATCGATTTCTTTACTTAATATTCAAAATGGCAGATAAATGGCCATTTTGAATATTGCCGATTAGACACATTTCTTGAACTGGAAAAATTAAGTGAAACGAGTATATAATGTATTAGGCGAGTCAGATTGTGGTGAATCTGAGGACGAAATACTCTTCTATTGTGAGGATGAAGAAGAACCAGTTTCAGACAAGGATGCTTCAGATTCGGAATATGAATCGGATGAAGGGAACATTTCAACCACCGGGCCAAGTAATGAAGAAGTAGTCACTGTCCAGGATCCCACACACGGCAGCTGGTGAATAGGTCAGGGACCTCCGACACTCCTCTCAGGATACAAGGAAGAAACTCCCACTTTCCTTATAAAATCCATGGCGATGCTGGTGGAAAAAAGTATGTTACCAGAAAATGCATAGTATGTAAGGCCTAAGGCCTGAACAAGGAGTGTCGGTGGGAACGCAGGATATGCCAGGTCTCCCTACATAATGAAGATTGCTTCATTGATTTTCATTGTAAAAATGATTTTTCCAAATAATTGTTTTTTTTATTTTATTTTATGTTTTTATTGTGTATATTTTTCATATGTGAAGAAAAAAAAAATGCAAAATTATAATTGAATTTTAATTATTACTTAATTTTTGACTGCCTCCAGACAAGTTAATCAAAATATTATTTTGAATCTAATATAAAAATATGAATTAAACATTATTGTTGAGTAAGTAAGTCTTTATTTTCCTCAAATCAGACTCTTGTGTGATTTCTTATTAATTTTTTAAAGCATGATGCCATTTGACTAGAGAAATAGACAAAAACATGCTGGTTTGAGTGGTCAGTTTCAGTTTTAACATGGCGGTTATCAAAGGGTTAATATAAAAAAACTAAATTTTAATGTTGCACCAAAAAAATAATAAATGAAACACCTTTGTGATTTAATTGAAATAGTCTTATATCTTCGTTTGTTTTTTGCGGTACTATTTCCATAAGTACACAGTAGTTATACCATGTGTCAAATGCAATTATTTTTGACATCTTTATTGTACATGAACAAAAAATATTTCAAGTTTTCGAATACCATGTATGCATGCTTCCTAAAACGAAGTATCAGAGGGCGGATGTTCTTCATCAACGTCGTACTTTTTATGCTGTCTTCTTTAACATTGCATTCCCCCTTTGTATTTTCAGTGTGGGTGGTGGAAGCGACACCAGTGGAAACACGTGCATTTTTCAATGTTCCGATCATTGTTTATTAATGTCGTTATTATAGTTTAAACTAAGCATTTATACATTGTTGCGAAATATAGTTTAAATATTTTGAAAAAGAAAACGATCGTTTAAGTAAAATAGTATAAAAAACAGTGATATTCTAAACTATTTTTTCGGTAAAACGATACATAGAGAATCGGTGCATGCGATCTATTTTTGCGTGTTTTATATGAAATTAATTCGGGACTAAATTAAATAAACGATAATATGTGTATATACGGGAAAACTATTATTTCAGGAACGATAAATCGAATTTTCACTGTCTACGGTTAAGTGCCCCATTGACATATCTCTAGACGCCTTTCAATATCCTTGGCAATTCTTCCATGGTTTGAGAAAATACTCACTTTATATTAGATTTATTTAATAAAAAATTGTTACTGATAATTTTTTTTTAATTTCCGAAACTCGGCATTTAAAAAAAAGGTAGATTACAATTCTGAAAACAAAAAAAAAAGATTTTACTCGCAGCACGATTATTACATTGTCAGTATTGATTTAAATTATGTTATTTTTTGTGATATCTCAATTTGTTTAATAACTTTAATTGGTCGATAGCTCCCATGTTACAAGCAATAGATTCTCATGCATACATCCCCGCTGGTACTACACGAACAATTTGTTCTTGGGTTGTTGTAAAATATTGTTGGGATATATTTTGACACCCGGAATGGCAACTTAAATGAGTTATATACCCCCATTCTTCACGATCCGAGAAATGATCTTGTGGTTAGATAGGAATGTGGTTAGAATTTCATTATCATTTTTGTAAGATTACATCATCAAAATGCAAAATATATTATTTGTTTTAACTGTACTAACAGATTGTTATTTATTCAACACGTAATAAAGTTTACAACATTAATATAAAAACTTTATTTAAAAAAGGATGGATATTAAATTATTTAAAAAAAAAAAGAAAATATTTGATGGGCGAATTAGTGGGACAAGTGGTCAAGAAAGGAAACAACAACACAAAGCAAGAATATATAGTGGAATATAAATAGTAAAATACAATAATCATTTCCTACCTTCTAATTCTTTTTCCTTTCCAGAATGTCCTATAAATATTCTGTTTGAACACGTGTTTCCTGCGTTCTCCGAAATGAATGGACGTATGTTTTAATATTTTATTTTCTATAATTCCAGTTTAGCATGATGCGCCCTGTGGCAGTGCTCGGGGCACCCTAATGGGTGGAGGAGGCGGGGGCGTAGCGGGCGCGGCTTTACGAGAAGCTGCGGCCCGCGGGGACTTGCCCCGGCTGGCGACTCTGCTCAGGGACAACCCCAAGATCGTCAACGAGACTGATGAGGTAAATAATTACTTTTATCCTTTTGTACACAATTGTAGCATATACTAGTATGTGAGTTCGTTTGACCATAAAATAACTTCTTGCTTGCTGAATCTTCGTAATGCCGCTTTAACGACAATGCAACTGACCTGGGTTCTTCTCTAAATTCTGCCCTTTCTGTTCACATTCGTTTGTATAGTTTTAATCTCAATGAACAAAATGAGAAGGGATTCCTCAGAATATGAAAATAAATCTTTTGCAACATTTATAGGTATTTGTATTTTATTCGTTTTTATAGTTTAATTCGTTTTTAATCGTATTGAACAAAATGGGAAGAAGCGATTCCTCAAAATATGAAAAAAAATCCTATGCAACATTTATAGGTATTCGTATTTTATTCGTTTTTATAGTTTTATTCGTTTTTAATCGTATTGAACAAAATGGGAAGAAAGGATTCCTCAAAATATGAAAAAAAAAAATCCTATGCAACATTTATAGGTATTCGTTTGTATAGTTTTATTCGTTTTTAATCGTATTGAACAAAATGGGAAGAAGGGATTCCTCAGAATATGAAAATAAATTCTATGCAACATTTATAGGTTTTCGTATTTTATTTGTTTTTATAGTTTTATTCGTTTTTAATCGTATTGAACAAAATGGGAAGAAGGGATTCCTCAAAATATGAAAAAATACCTTTACAAAATTTATAGGTATTTTATTCGTTTTTATACAATATTTTCAATCCAAATGATAAAAAAAGAAGGCATTCCTCAAAATATAAGAAATATCTACAAAATGTATAAGTGTGATGTATTTTTTGATGCCTACTTAAATGGGAGACATACAGCTTTCGTGTGAAAATTTTGTGACTTACTTGTATTTCACTGTCTAAAGTTTGTCGAAATATTCGTTTCAGTGTAGACGGTATAAATTAGGATTTATTAATTTCACTCTCCAATGAAACATTTTTTTAAAGATTTAAATAAATCATTACATTTTTCCTTAATAAGCTTTTGTAGTTTTATTTCTGTGATAAGGTTGTTTAAAAAAATCACGCAAAACTATTTCAATTTTGGTTAAATCAGCTTATTTTAACAATGATTTAAAACTTTCTTATAGTTATTACAATATGAAGATTTGAGTCATAATGTCGTGCAAAAAGTATAAATGAGGCTTTTGTATAAGGTGTAAAATAATTTGTGTAGTAGACATGAGCACAATGAAACTAAGCATAATAATACCTTCACACGAGTATATCTTGACACGCGACCTGTTCATTTATGGAAAGATGAATTTACACTTAACTTGAGTTGTATGATGGATAGTGATTTAGCCTCAGTGAATTTGTTAACTTGTGTAGTTCAACGGAAGATTTTTTTCTGGTAATATGATGGGAATAAAGTAATTTCAAACATTTTGAAGTAATTGTCTTTAAACTATGTTTGCACTTAGTAAAATTGCACATGATTTCATACTTAACACCCAAAAATATACATACATATAGGTCGGTAATCAAAGACAAGAGAGAGCCAGACTTTCCTATCTCGATACACATTCTTAGCGTCTTATAATAACCATTTTGAGCATTTTTGGATAACATTAAATCCTCAATATTTTTCTAATAAAAGACAGTAAGAAAATTCTTCAGCGTAATATCAAAATATTATAATCGTAACATAATGTAGATGCTCATATAGCGTAATGCGTTAGTGGTCTTAATAAGACTAGTGAAAAGATGTCTTGTATTTTTTTTACTTAATAAAAACGTTATAAATTTTAACAGCGTGGAATCTCATTAAGATCGCACCTTGAAAAAATCAAATGTTTATGTATACTGAATATATGTTAAACTACTTGGAAAAATTATATTTTAATTTTAGTTCTTCAGCTATGGAGCAAAACAAGATCAAACAATATTTGGTTGAGTGCATTATGAATTTGTAAGTTAACACTATGATTTGAAAGTTGTTTTTTATTCAAATTCTTCGTATTGAAATGGATAGGCTAGTATGATAATTATTTAGAAAAATGAAGTGTGTTTTTACAAGTCTCCTTTTAAAATATAATATATGGAAATTGGTTGGTCTTCAACATTTTTGGCTTCACAAATACTTATTCTATATTATGTCTTTTTAATTAAGCAAAAATCACTAATAAATATTATATATTGAGCAAGACATTAAATTCATTTAATCACTCTAATATTCTGGCCAGCAACCCGCGGCTTGTGAAGTTCAGGTGGATCAGTGAATATAACTGTAATTCTTTTTTGCCAGCTCCCTAGGTATACTCGTCTATTTATTGTATATTTGAAAATATTTGCAGATTTTTTTTTTTGAGCACCTCCCACTTTCTTTCATCATAAGCTAGAGAGATGACGTCCGTGGCTTAGTTGGTAACACTCTTGACTTCTACCTGGGGCTTTTGGGTTCGATTTGCTATGATGCTAAAAAAATTGTCTCAGTCTGGTGAAATACTTCACCTGGTAACAATGTTCGCACGCACCGAGCCCGTGTATTACTTGGTATTATTATCGATTTTTTTAAAGAATAGATATGACCGAAGTCATAGGTATATTTATACCCTCGAACATAAGGCGAAAAGTGCCTGTGTCGTTTGAGGGGAGTAGCACAGCGCGGGGTTCGAACCGACGACCTTCCGCACGGAAGTCTAGTGCGTTACCGCGCGGCCATGCACCTCGATGAGTGTCTAGGTCACGCTTTCCAATATATCCGAATCACCAATTCGTATATTTGAAGATAAAGAAATCGTTCTGAACTTTAAAAAAGTATCCGACACATGGTTTAACGCAAACACCTACACTCATTTTTACAATTTAAATACTAAAAATAATTAGCGAAGATCCTAAAGAAATAATGATATTGACAATTATTCGAATTCTAAACTATTAATATAAATTTTATGAATACTTCTGTTCGACATTCATTACTTTTTCATGAGCTAAACTCCAAATAAAATTCATATAAACCTAGCATTTATCCGACAGTTGGGGAATTCAATTTGTTTTCGTTAATTTAATTTATCTATTAAAGTTATATATTTACAAGAAACATGATTCTGCTGTCAACGATCTCCTTTTAGCTGCTATTTTTAAAAGAAAAACGTGGGAGGACGGAATTATAGGCATGATCTTATCGATAGATATGGACAACAGGACAATATGCCAATTTATGAGTTAATTTGAATAACTGTAGAAATAAATCAAACAGTACGTGAATGAGAAACCAGATTTTGTAAGCGTATTTTGTTCCACGCGTATCTATGTACATATTAATCACTTCCTACATTGGCGTGATGCTGCAGTTAACCCGTTTGTCTTTTTCTTTGATAAATTAGTCGAGTGTAAGACCAATCGTGTATCGAATTAACACAACATGTAGAAATCACGGATATCACACATTATCATACCATAAAATGTATTATTAATTACGATCTCCGCAGTCTAGTTAATAGGAAGACACATGTGTTCCATCCCGAAATTTGAGGGTTTGATTCCTGTTCGTAAAAAGAGTTCCAGTTTTGGGCGTCACTTAAGGATTATTAAACACTTCTGGTCGGTTGAAAAATAGCATTACATGGCAACCAATCCGCTAAATTATACAGTATACAACGAAAGTGTAGTGCATTATTCAAAATCGATTTTCATTTTTGTTTTAATTATCACCTTCAGAATGAAAACGGCGCATTTTAACATTTTGGGGTGTCATAAACAATATTTTGTTCCCTATATATATGGTAAACAGATAATACATAATATATATCTCCACGGCGTTTTTCTGTTGGAGCAGGCAGAGAGGAGATAAAGCGTGACTTTCTTATCGCGACATACATCTTTCACTTCTACATCTATACTTGTCGAACAACTCCTACGATTTCTTTGTAGGAGTTGTACGAGAAGATTTATAACTTTTGCTGATTTTTTAGAATATTGTCTAGTAAAAGTACTAAATCAGAATGAGGAAGGAAAAATATTTTCATTCGATCGTAAATGACTTCGGTTACCTAGTTGTAAGACGCTTGAGTTCCACTCGGGGATTTCAGGTTCCCGATGGTACCTGAAAAAAAGGATCCCAGACTGGTAAAAGGATTTGTCTGGTAACAATACAAGTGCTAGATGCATGCGAGAGCTGTTGTCTTCGCGTACCGTATTGCTAACACGTGCGATTACGAACAACGAGATCCGCGCCAACTCCAGTGGTTCGAAACCCGAAAGATCAATTAATGGGACCGAAGATAATGTTGTCTCCCGGCTACACACTACAATGTGTCTGAATCACCAAATCAGATAGATTGAAGGTTCCCATCATAAATAAATAAAATTAATCCAGAAATACACAAGTTTTTAAACTTTTTACATAACATATGTTAAAACACATATACTGATTATATGTTTTGTCAGAATATAATATCTTAAAAGTAATGCGTTAGGGGTATACAGTATATAAAATTCCATAGTTGTAAAATGTCTTCTGTTCAAGTATGAGAAATATTATGTGATAAACAATAATTTATAGTTCTTTGTTCAGGCTATTAACCGTGATGAGATTGTTTTGTGTATCAAGAACTTAATTTATATTACGAGTATAAAACTTGATGTTGATTTGACCACAGAATAAACATACTCGTACTTGTTAAATATTAAGTATAAAGGACCGTTGGATAACGATTGCATTGGGGCTTGGGCTTTCAGCATAATCTTGTGATAAGACAATGATAGTTTAGTTTAATTCGATCCCTTCACTAGAATATTGAAATCTTCTTTCGTTTTTGTGAACGTGACGTCACATAGTGACGAAGAAAAAACTGCCCAAAGGGACTCCTGTGGCAACACACCTGCGCGTGAAAAGAATAGTAGCGACGACGGACTTAAATTCCAACGTCACAGGATAAGGAAAATTACTCGCGGTGCAGTAAATATACTTATTAAGAGTTTTAAGGCCTGGAGTTCAAACAACCTTTTAAGTTGTCAGTACTTTTATATAAAACTTAGAATGCAGTAAAACTATCCTTTGATGTTACTAGATCGAAGTAGTCAATCGGTACGAAGACAAACTGATGTTAGGTCGAATGGAGATCTCTTCGGAAAAAAATCACTCGATTATCATTGCAGTACCACAAAATGTGATCCAAATGGCCGCAAAAATTACAACATTCGAAGGGACAAAGTTAGTCTTAAAAGTTTATCATTGAAGCTATCACGGCCAGAGAAAAATTGGGATAAGACAAATATACGAGTATATTGACTATTTTTATTCTTAAGAAAATGATAATTATGTATTTGATGATTTTTAATAATAAAATGAACGCTTTGGTTCAATGCGAGCCATGAAGTGTTAAAATAAATAAAATTCGCATGTAAAAAAATCGTAACAATTATATTTCTTTTGATAAAAATAGTTTAGCTGTCAGGAATGTGGCCCAAAACATGGGGATTACAATGAGATATGGAAATTGTAATACCCGTCGTTGTCAACATCCGACATGAAACGATAATATGATTTTTTATGGAGTTATCTATCTAACTGGAACGTCCATGGCTTGCAGCTATAAATTAATGACTGAATAAAAACGCTCTTCTCGACACATTATATTACAGGTTCGGCCATTCGACACGTTGAGGAATATATTACTTACCTTTGGAAATAAAGATATTTATATCTGCCGAATATGAGTGAGTAGACGGCAGTAGGTTGACTGGGACAACTTTTACTGTCAATTTAATGAATTAAAAATATGTTTTGAATACTAATGAGGTGCGTAAGCTCATGATATATTTAAAAAATAAATATTACAGTAATCCCTCCGTTTATGTCGGCAATCGGTTACAGGAAAACTGGGAGTAAATTAAAACCGCGTGCCTGGAGCCATTGAATGCTATGTAATGTGATACGTTAAAAAGTTTTAGATATTTTTTTATTAAGTGTATTTACACGTAAGTGATTGCTGATAACTAATCAAACACACATAAATGAAAAACTAAACATTCAAACACACTCGCTGGATGAATCTTTATTGTTATTGTCACTCTTTCATTGTTATTACAGTCGATTTTTATTGCATAAAGAATCTAAAGTCTGCTCCTTCCCTGTTCTTTCTCGTTCCTCTAGTTCCAAACAGAAGAAATCGCGTTAAAGTAAATTCACGTAACTGGAGGGATTATTGTATTTTTGTATATAAAAATAGCGTATGTTGGTTAAATTATTCGTCTGGTAAAAATACTTACGCGCCCTAGATGCGTGCGCGTGTCTCTACACGTGAAATAAAAAAAACACCAGTTTAAGAGTTTGTTTAGTAAAAATAAACGCACGTCTTGCGATTCTGTTGTTGCGTCTTTTCATGTGGTAGTACTTTCAAAACGTATGATAACGGACTGTGAGTTATTTGACTACTCCAATGGTTCGTAAATCGAAGGTTCGATCAACGGGGCTTAAGACGGGGATATTTCGCAACCACGCTTATACGCTAAAATATTGCTAACACGTGATTATGAACAACAAAATCCGTGCCAACTTTTGGGTTCTAAACCCGATGTCTCGATTAATGGGCTCGAAGACAATGTTATGTTCCGTCTACGGTCTTCAATATGTTCGAATCACCAGTTCAAATAAGTTGAAACGTACCATACGAATGAAAAATATATAATAGTTTTAGCGTATTACCCAAGTTATTGAAAATTATTAAAACTTTATGAATAGAATCAAAATAATCCTTTTATATTACTTATATAGGTCAAGATTGTGCTAAGTAACAAAACTAATCACTTCTATGTGACATTTCAAAACTTTCTCTTTTTAATTTTTTTTTAGTTAATTTTTATTTTGTAAATGTGTTAACATTATTTTATTTTAAGGCATGCAATCTAAAACACAATATTATTTTACAAATCTATACATATGTAAATGTTTCAACACCTTTAAATAATGTTTATGTCTATTGTTTTCGAACTACTCGTATTGAAAATATTTTTAAATACTGTCAAATAAAGGACGATCATTTGTACAAAAGACAAAAAAAATGCTATGCAAAATCTTCACTTGAATTAGTTCTGTGGTGTGTTTAAATAATTAGATAAATAAACAAATTAGTTGATTACTGATTATTCATAAATTATAAGTCAAAATGAGCTTCAGAAAGTTCATGTATCACCGCCGTTCTGTGATGAGCAACAAACTTTTTTTATTTTTGATAACGCTGCCAGTGTTTCACTATTAATACTTATGGTATCTATTTTTTTGTTCTTCATTATTATCGAGAGTACGTTTGATGATAATTGAACTGGTACTATAATTGATCTGAATTTCAGCTGGCCAATATAATGGAAGTGTTATTATTTGAATAATAATTGTATAATAATAATATTCAAATAAAAAAATTAACTAAACGAATGCGTTACATACAATACGTGTATAAACGATGACCCCAATAATTCTAGATAATTAGGCGCAAAACTAGATAATAAGGCGCTCGGTGCAGGTTGTTTTCTTCTTTGGACGAGTTATTTAGATTACTATACTTTTGAATTGGAAACTTTATTTTGTATTCTAGTTTTGTCAATATTAAGAACCGTTTGATCAATTTATTAAGTGTGTGAAATGTGTTATACAAAACGGCGAAAATAAATTGTTCTATTATACGAGTACATTTGTTTAAAATATATTTAAACCTTCTTAGGTACTAGTACATATTTTCTTCAAGATGTGTTAAAGAGAAATAATTTCTATTAACACTGCAGTAACTAAAATATCTTTCACCAGTTCACTAATACATGCTGAGTAATGCGAATTTAATTTGCAAGTTTATCCGTGATTTTGTCGAATTATAACAATTTTGGTATGAAAATGCGAAAATCTGTTGTATGGATCAACAGGCGGCTAACTGAATCGAATGAAGGATTTTTTGGTCTATTTTTTTCATAAAATATCATGTAATCACCATTGACTATGTAAACTTGTCCTTTATTGACTATTTTACTGAGTTTTAATTTTGTTAAGCAACATTGTTGATAATGGAACAATCATTCTTTCATTTGTATGGTAGCCTCCAATTTGTCCGAATTGGTGGTCTTCGAAGTTCGAATTGATGGATGTCAAAGTTGTTGTCTAATTATCATTGATTCTATGCTTGTTGTCTTAGCTGTATCAAGAACGCTTAGATTTGTATGCTTGTCTTGCCATTTTATATTGAGGACACGGTACATGCATCTTTGATAAAAAATTTCCAACATATCGAAGTGTTTTCTATAAATGGTCTAGGTTTCATACCCATCAACAGAACAAAAGAACGGCCATGTGCCAGCCAAAATGCATTTCTAAAGCAGGAGATTGTGTAGAAAAATAACGTGTCTTTTTCTTTCTGCAAATAAAAAAATTAAAACAAAAAAGTCTCGTTAATATTTGATCGACCCCTTGTATTATTATGTAATAATAATAAACGTATGCTTTATACAATATATTAAAAAAAAATTAAGTTATGACATATTGTTTTCGCAATTAGTTGTATTAATCTAAATTATAGCATTACTTTGAAATACGTTAGATACTAAATTAATATAGATTGTTTTACTCTTTTATTAACAAATGATCCTATTAATAGTTTGGAATGTCTTATTTACAAATTTTATTGCATAAAATATAAAATACATTTTTAGGAATATGAAATAAGCATATTACAGTATTTATTTATTTTTTACTTTTTTGCTACAAATACTACAATAATTTAAACATCTACTATAAACGAAGAAACTCTAGCACATATCTAACCTATGCCCATTTCTAAAGGCATACATTATGTGGTGTAGTTTCTCTACGTGCGTCTCGTTCATATCTTGATATTTGAAGATTAATTCCGTACGTGATTCAACGATGATCTATATAAAATGTATTGACATTTGCTATTATATATCTTTATCAAGTATATCTAGACGCTTGAATCTAGCACAATTTCTCCTGTGTGCTGATCCAAATGTGTTGAATCTCATTTGTTATTTGTTTTGGAGTTGATAAATGAACATCTGGTAGATACGTGCTCAAAAAAGTCGGTTAGATTATAAATGTAGAATTTATAAATATTGCTTTGATTGACATTTAAATGAAATGCTCAATATATGACGCAATGTTCATTTATAATATATCATATTTCGTTTATATTTAGATTGTTTTAGCGATACATATTTTATTACGATTCAATAAGAGATGTTTTGTAATGTGACTCAAAGATCACTGGTTTGTCGCATGATGAACTGTATCTCTTTTAGGTAGTATGACCATATTTAAAGTTTTTGATATTTGTTAGGGAACTGCAAATACGTATGATTTTAGTCATATCTGTTTGTAATCAACACATCATATATTTATCTTTATAAATAAACACTATCAGGGCTTTTCAAGATAGATGTCCGGGAACGTCGCAGCAGAAGTACTTGAGACAGTGGTTATGACGGACAGTCGTGTAATTCTTGTAAAGATTTGTTATGAATATCATGATTGTCAATATGGTATCAAACGTTCAACAAGCGGATTACACACTGTAAGGAAAGGAGACGTTTGAAAAACATGACATATAATACATTATTTAACTTTTATATTTTATTCAGCAAGTTAATTTAAACATTAAAAATAGTAAATACTCTTATTCAAATTTCTTTATTCTAAAGCGTTTGCACGAATCTTCCCTAATTTAAAAATAGTCATTAAAGTACGTGTAATTGTTAGTTCAAAATAAAGAGAAACTATATTTATACAGTAATTATTTATTACTTACTCGTATTTAGGAATAAAATAAAACTTAATTTTGTGCTTTCCGACGATAATGAAGCAAAACTTTTGGATAAATACAGCACAGAAAAGTTAATTAACATGTTAATTCTAAATAAACACTGACAAACAAATTTAGCCTTTATCTAGTTCTCACACATTGCAGGCATGCCGGGAATATTAAATAATGGCAATAAAGAATTGAGAATTCAAGCCTAAAGGCTTCACAGCAATATGGCAGGATCTAGTTTCTGTGTCCACTTGTTGCAATTAGAAAACAGAAAAACATTTAAGAAATTTTTAATAAGCGATAAACGTTGCACCGAGTGTTTTGCCTTAAAAAGGTGTTGAAAATAAAATAATACTTTTACCAGCGGGATTTCAACCCATTACCTTCTGCCTTCTGGGAAGATTTTGTTACCATCATTGACTCTTAACATGGCCTATCGACATCATTTTTTCCCAACCTCTATTAAATAACTTGGATATCTTACACTGAGAGTTGCATTTCAATTGTAGGATTTTTATCCAGTGTGCATTTGCATGCACAAGATACAAATATGATCGAGGTTTTTAATTTAGTTATTTTTTTCACGTATTTTTTGTTACAACCGTTTTATTAAAGGTTCAAGGAAGAAGTCTGTAATTTCGGATCCCGCTTGAAAAATATTAGGTGTTAACATAAGTTGTGTTCGTTTTTTTCCAAATTTAAAAATGAGCACTAAAAGTAAAACAAGATGGTAAAGGTTATACGTCATTCGAAAGATAATTTTCTAGTCTTCAAGATATTGTGTTTGCTTTTACGTTACACATATTATTTTTTATTTGATTACAAACCTTCAAAATGGAATTTCAAGTAGACGAAAGTGAGAATTTTCGACACTTCCTTCTGTTCGCGTTCAATCGAGGGAATAAAGCTACCAAAGCTGCTCGCGATATTTGCGAAGTGTACGGCGAAGATGCTATGAATAAATGGACAGCTCGTCGATAATTTTTGCGTTTCAATTACGGTAATTTCGACCTAAAAGACATGGAGCGTTCCGGACGACCGGTTGACTTCGATGAAGACCGCTTAAACCATATTATTCATGAAGATCCTCTTCAAACCTCCATAGAATGGGCTGAGCAGATTAATTGTAGTCACATGACTGTATACCGCCATCTTAAATCAATGGAAAAGTTCCAGAAGTTCGGCGCTTGGGTTCCACGTGTTTTGAGTGAAAACAACAAAAATCAACGTTCGACAATTTCTGCCGGTTCGTTCGCGCGTCATCGAGCTACTCATGGCTACAAGCAAAGTTTCATTTACCGCATCATTACTGGTGATGAAAAATGGTACCTTTATGTGAATATGAAGAAACGGAAAGAATGGGTGAGTTATGGTCAACAAGCAACGCCCAGAGCGAAACAAGGTTTGCATGCGCGCAAGACGATTTTTATCGCACAGGCATTGAAAAACTTGTAGAACGTTGGCAAGAAGTTGTAAATAATGAAGGAGAACACATTATTGACTAATTTGTTATAAAATAATGAAGGAGAATACATTATTGACTAATTTGTTGTATTTTTTTTGTTGTGTCCTCTTGTTCTCTTCATTTGAAAAAAAAAACGGACACAACTTATGTTAACACCCAATATATATATTTTTATTTTCATCTTTTCAATATTTTACTTGGTAATCTTCAATATCAAGAACGAGATATAATATTAAATTTAGTGTCGTTCTTTTTATTGCAAGTTTGTTAAAAAATATAAATCAAGCGTTTATTTTTTAAAACGACAAACAAACAAAATATTTAATAATTAACTACTCTAGAAATATTTGATAAACAATTTGAGATTTAGACAAAAATTGTTCTCATATTCCAGAATTTTTTCATGATAATACGTACATACCGTCACGCCATTTCTATTTTGAAACAGGCAGAAGACACATCACTCGCGTCTTCTACATCCATACACCTTCTCATACAACTCCTATGATTTCTCTGACTTTTTACATTGCCTTCTTTCAAAATATCATTCACTTGATCCATCCATACTTTCCTTGGTTTCTTCTACCATGATAACAACTTATTACCTCGAGATAAATAAAGTGTTAAAATATATTATTGTATATAGTTAAAATATGGGTTGTAATATAAAAACGTTTAGTTAAATGGTTGAATAATTGTATATTACATGCAGTAAGCAGGTTTTGAAACTAAAGTTTGCTGTTCAACTAGCCAGATAATTAATCTTCTTTCCCTTGATACAATACGCGTATACATATATATATGTTAATACTCGTATAATACTTACTCTGTAGTATTTCTCTGCCGAATTATCTCGCAAATAACAAAGGAATTCTCACAATTGTAAATCTGCATAACTGTCTATCTCTAACTAATAGTCGTTGATTAAATTAACAAGATTATCTTCAACATTCTCTACTAATTTTTCTAATTACTTGAGTTATACTTTATAAAATCGAATAATAACAGGTTCTTGGTTGTATGCGTTCAAGTTATATTTTTGTCGTCGAATTACTTGAAGTAATCTTGTGTCTTATATTTGTATGTAATTTTGATGTACTTCGTTGTATAAATAATCTTTTTCTTAATGCTCCTGTAATATTTTTATATATATTTTAAAGCAAGGCATGTGGAACAGGTGACCCTCCAACAATAAATCTGCGGCCCGGCCCGCCTTTACTTTTTTTAATTATTAATGGTAACATTTTAAGGAGTTATTTTGAAGTCAAACAATAATTTTTCTTTTTTTAACATTGAAAACATGCGGCTCGCGGCCTATTGCCACATAGTTTTTGTGACCCATTGTTCAAAACGACTTTGGCATGTCAGAACAGAAAACATGATCAAAGACAAGTGTTAAACCCTGAAAACTAGGCGGGGATGACGGTGTATTCACGGTGCGGGGGTGAAAATCTAGAACGTTGTTCTATATTTTAATGTATTGTAAATTTACTGAATCTCACTTGCGAAAAAAAAAACTTGAACACATTCTAGCGCTGGTTTATAGATCCAGTGAGAGGACAACAAAAAGGTGGAGAGATTATTTAAGTTAATATATTGCACGGTTTGGAATAACTTATGAGAATCATTGGAGGCGATAGAATACAATGAGGACAAGATCCAATAGAAAGGACGATAAACACTGATTTTGAAATAGGGGACATCCCGAGTGAGATAAAACATCCAATAAATGAGTCATGTAAAATATTTTTAATTGAAAATTTACCATTGACTACGTATGTGATTAAATTTCATTTTAGAGGCATTATTTCTTTTCATTTTATCTGGGATCGTAATCGTTTTCTATATAAAAAAAATAATATGAGATATATATGTGTAGGATGATAATATCATCACCTCAGATCACATAAACAATTAGACTCTGGTCTTCCGATAAGTGCTAGTAACATATTCGAATTTAGGTGCAGTGTAGCGTATGTGTATAATATTCATATAAGAGTATAATCATACATTTCGATAAGATCTTCCAAACAGGATTGCTTTCAAGTGCTTCCTTAAGCTGCACACGCCATCAATAAATTTATTCGGTGAAGATTTAATCGACCTTAAAGTTCTACTCATCTCCGAAGGAACATCACGTGTTTAAAATATACAATGCATACATTCCATTAAGGGACTTGAATACAAAGATATAAGGTTTGAAATTAATCCGTTCGCGACACTTGAGCCAATGTAAATTTTTTAGAAGCGTATTAATGTGCCAATATTTATTTTTACCATATATATTGGCCTAGCAGCTGCATTGCAAACAAACTGTAGTCTAGAAATTTGCGAATCAGGCAAACCAGAATAAATATAATTTAAATAACCAGACCCGTTACATCAAATGAATTAACAAGAGTTTTTATTTCTTTTGTTCATTACCATCATATTATCACATAATACTCGTATTTGGTTAGATTGATGTTTAGAAAACCGCGTAACATGGTAAATCAACTTTTTATGAAAACTGATTCGAAAAGAAATTCGTCTTCAGTAATGCATGTCCGCGTGCATATTTTATTTCAATTATTTTGCGGGGGCGATCCCAAGTGGGCCACTGAAGTGGTCTCGACCAGCTGGCCTTGATATTTCGCGTGTGGTTTCTCAATGGAATATTTTATGTGACAAGATTTTTACGAAGTTGACAATTAAGACGTTGAAGGTTGTGACCTCCGCTATTATTTTACGAAAAGGAAAAACAATCACCGTGCTTTGGTCTCACAGTCAATACATACAAATAGGAAGTATATCCAAATTTTATTTCGTGGTATAATAGTATATGTCATTTATTTAAATGCAGCTTTTTTCCTCAACTTTTTTCAAAATATTTAATTTAAGAATCCACCTTTATAAATACGTCAAGTCATTTACATAAATATGTATTTCTTTTTAATATAAAACATTTATCGTAAAATGGCCAGCATTTATTTAATGGAAAAAAAGTTGGAATCAACGTACTATATAGGTTTGAATTTCAGATAAGATAGTCTTTTAATATATGATTGTATTATACAAAGGAATAAATTGGGAAAAAATAAGAGAAATTCACGGGGCGAGTTATGAAGAGAGACATGAAGTATCATCATTAGATATAAACCTGGTAAGCTGTTTGACTTTAAGTCAGGGTTTCTAGTTCGATTTCCGATAGTACCTGAAAAAGAAAATGAAAAAGAAGGGTTTCTGTCTGATAAAAAAGTTCGTCTGGTAACAATAATCGCACGCGCAGGACGCGTGCGAATGTTGTCTTATTGTGTGCGGCAGTATTACCGAAAACGTGCGATGACGACCTGTGAATTCTGTGCTTACCCCAGTGGTTCTAACATCCGAGGGCTAATGAGTGAGGCCGACAACTCTTTAATATGTCCACATCGCCAATTCTGATCAATTTTAGGATACCATACGAAAAAAAGAATGAATTACATACATTTAAATACTCTGGGAAAAAATATTAGATTGTCCTGAAATGTGGGTATGTCGTTAGGGCACGTTACTTACTTCCTTCCAAACGCGCTGAATGTATATTATTATGTAATCGTTTAGTTCATTGTTACGGCTATTGTTTACCGAAGTCGCTTGAGCGGTTTTTTGGCGTTATTTTGAACTTGAAACAAAATAAGCTTTTTCAGTGCTTGATGCTTTTTTGCTACTGCAAAAAAAAACTGTATATGGCGAATATGAAGTAGGTGATCGTATGTGTCTGGTGTATAAAAATCCTTAAAAGTGATACGACACTTGATCGTGTTCCTTCTGGAGGCCAAAAACTACTGATGACGATCAAATCAAGACTTTGATCTTTAGTAACCAGCGTTCTTATGATACGGGCGATTGCTGAAATACTGAAAATATCGAAAGCCACCTTCAACAAGCATTTGTTGCAATTTTACGCTGAATTGAACCTGAAAATACAAAAATTCTTTCCGGATACCTTATTATATTGCTTCTGACACTTGACTTTAGGTAACGTGGTTTCATCTAGGGAAAATCTTAGAGCAGCGGATAAAGACAATTTAATTGATCTTAATTCTGAACCGTTTGTTAAGTCTGGAAGTAAATTTTCTTTGCTTTAAGAAAGATAAATATTTTAACTACAAGTGATCTGAGATTTTTAAAACATTAAATACCGTGTTCGTTCACATTATTCTTTTATAATTTGTATTCAGGGCGGATTTTATTATCGAGTGCTGCGTGTCAGAATTCAATCCGATCATAATTCTCCCACACAAGTCTGCGTAACATTGACATTGGTTTAGCATATATAATCCTCAGAGCATCGAATAAACTAGTAAGTAGAAATATATATTGTATAATATAAAATTCCTTAAGTGTGTCTTAAATATTCGTCTACTCTTTAATAAGAATAAATATTAGCAATTAAAATTTTAAATAAATCAAAAACAATTATTTCCCCGTCTTTTATACATACTTCGAATCTCCTCATACTTCAAAATTGAAGATTTTTATTTAAACCATCATTCCACAAGAGTTTATTTCTCTCTTCTTCAGTCCTTGGTTATTAATCTATGCCAATAATAAAAATATATCAAGGTTAGTATCAGAATCAGCCTATTTCTACCAAGTGTTAAATTAGGCCTTTTTAAAGTATCTCCAAATTTGCGGTTTTCACCCTTATGCACAGGGTGAGTTAGTCTAACATCTGATCAGTTTTGTAATTTAGGGTGTTGTCTTACCTCCACGAGAGTTGTCAGTCACGACAATATTTAGAGGTCCATCTAGTGTGCTCAGAAATCAGTCTGGAATAATTTGTTTTGTGGTTGTGGAGGGTTAGACGCGTGCGAGTGTTATTGTCTTTTTAAGTACGGTAGTATTGCCAAAGCGTGCGATGACGAACTGTGAGTTCCATGCATACTCCAGTGGTTCTAAACCCTTAGGCTCGATTAATGGAGCCGAAGATAATGTTGTCTTCCTGCCACGCTCTTCATTATGTTCGAATCTTCAATTAGGATATCTTGAAGATACGAATGAAGTATAATTATGAATATACTTGAAAATGATGAAAAAACATATTTTAAGGATTATTTTTATCTTGGTCCTTGTTGCAGCTGCTCTCAACAAAGATATGGTATCACAATCATGCTTTTTCCGTAGTTTTTCAACTAGGAGATGCGTCTCTTTCCTACACTATATATTCAGTTTATTGTATTTTTATAATACAACAAATTAAAAAAAATCTACGTAAATTTAAATAATACTTAATAAAATCAGTATGTTTGAAATTATACGTGTACGATTAAAGTAAATTATTTCCTTAGTATTAGCAGAAGATAATTAAGACGTCTACGAGAATTCTTTTTTTTTTTATATAAAATAACTTTGAAACTGATTCCTATTTTTTTATTCGTTTTAAAAGTGAGGAACTAAAAAGATAGAGTGGATAACAAATATACTCTTAAAACTATCTTTTTACATTCATAATTCGTTTCGCATTATATTTAAGTTAGTTCAAAATCTCTTTAAATATTTTTATATTATTCATTGGTGTATTAATTCAGTAATTAGTTATGCAATTAAAACGTCTTTATTTTCTCTCACCTCTGAGCCTACATGAAATATTTAAAAATATTCGAGTGTCAGTATGCTTCATATTTCTACTATATGTGGCCAGAGGCTGTCCTGGTAGAGGAATGCCCGCCGAATGGGTATTTTGAGCGGTGAATTAGAATTCCTGTCCGGTGGTCCATGAAATCCGAACACACGCCCGTATTGGGTGTCACTGGATGGGAGATCAAAGCCAGGCCGCAGCGCCCCTCTGCATGTTAACTAAATGTTCATGCGCAGCATTTGATGTTCTTCTACTCTACTAAATGGTATGTACGAATGGAAACATATATAAAGCAACTCTAGTATAGTCTTCGTTAAACATTTATAAATATATTTTATAAATATATTTCATATATTTTACTTTCAAAATTTGTGTTTTTTTTATTTAAATGAACCTTCAAAATCATTTCTGGATAGCTTACACTGTAATTTGTTACAAGTTTTATTTTGTGTATAACCTTAATTTTTAATATCTATATACTTAGTAAAGTAACCGTTAATCTTAACAGAAATCTCTGGAATCCAACTAACGACCCAGTAATCTATTTTTAATGAATTTGCTGAAAACGTAATTTGCCTCGTGTCAAAATAATGCCGTCACAAGATATTAAGGTACGTACAAACCTATCCATTTTTTTGTTTGTTTTGTGTTACAGTTTCATCTCTCGATTAACTATTAAAAACCATTAAAATCTTCTTATATCGTGACTGGATTAAAAGATCGCTGTGTGGTTCGTTAATGATAACAGAGTGGCTGAGTCGAGCCACATTCAAAGTGGAACGGTATTTTATTTGAACGCGATAAATAATATTGGTAGAGAAGATGACCCGAAACGAAATGAGTTTAAAGGTATCCAGGGCCGTCTAAGTATTTTGATTTTAACCAAATATAATAGGGGTTTAAAATTATTAAGTCTCTCTTATCTTAAGGGCCACATAAGATTGGGTATCTTGAACCTTTTAATAGCTTAAGATGTATTTTGTGTTTTTTTCTGTCGTCCTGCGAGTATACGAGTATTGAACATGTCTGATCACGGACTCGCGCTCCGCTCAAGCGGAAATCTCTTATGGCTTTTTTAGTTCACTGTTCTTCATTTTTCACGTCGTTTTACTGTCCATGGCATTAGGTTCTGAAACCAGCAGTCCACTAACATAATACAAGTTTCGCCGTTAGTGTGTTTCGAACAATATACAAAAGGTATTTATTATATTTTCTTTCAGTGATGTGGCATGTGTTCTGATACCCCCATTACCATCCTTTCCAATATTCGTTCCTATCCTCTTAGCCGCAGATGAAATTGTTATATGATATTTGTTAAATTAAAATCGTCAAATGATTCATATCTTCTTTGAAACTTGCAATCATTTTAGCATTTTATTTTCATTGTACCATATAACGCTCAAATGTGAATCATTCATCCAACACCGAAACAAATTATTAAATATTTTTTCTGGTTGGAAATAAGTGATTTCCTTTGGGCAATAAACCCGCCAAATTGTACATGATATACAGAAGTTTTTAAACAAACAAATACATTAAAAAAAACGAAAACTATTCAATTAAGAAAATGTGGAAGCACGTTAAAGGTGAGGAACTCGTAATAAATAATTCGAATTATTTAGAAAAAATATTAGATTGAGATCAGATTGGTTTAAAGTGCTATTAGAAATATTTCAAAAGTTCCTTTTTAAAATTCAAATAATTATAAAATTACGTTGTAAGATTTTCGATTTAATTTTTTTCGGGAAATTTTCAGAATTTCGATATTTTAATTATAAAACGTGGTTCGTAAATTAGAGGTTCCCCTTAAATATCGATATTTTCTAAAGAAAAATGATCTAAATGTAAACGTAATAATATGTTAAAAGAGAATCAAACACCAATACACCAATGTGTTTCATTAAATAAATTCTGCCAAGATGATAATCCACAACAGTATATTTGTGTCAACTTTGTTGTATGGGAGTGAAACGTGAACCTGGAAAAAGAATGATAGGAACGGAATAAATGTTGTAGAAATGCGTGCTCTGAGACGAATACATGGAGTGACATAATACATAATGTAGTGTTAAGGGATGAATGTGAACTTTAGGCTGATGTGTTGAGTAAGATGAAGAACAGTGCACTGATATGGTTTGGGCACGTGGAACGAATGAATGAAGAAATACTCATAAAACAAATTTACAGTTCAAATGTGAGTGGAAGGCATGGTAGAGGAAGACCGAGGAAATTATGGTTGGATCAAGTGCATGATATTTTGAAAAAAGGAAACCTAAAGAGATATCTTAGGAGTTGTATGAGAAGGTGTATGGATGTAGAAGAGGCGATAGATGTGTGTCGCGATACGATAGATGCAGTCTGGCTTTCTCTTATCTCTACCTACCCCGCCAGGGAGACAGCGTGATGGTATGTATGTATCTATAAAATGAATATGCATAAGCCACTTGTGATTTAATTTAAGTGCCTGAGAATAGCCCTGAACAGACAAAAAATAAACGATGTCTAGTTTTACTGTCAATTGTTATTAGAAAAGTGTATTTTATTTTAATGTATTTGATTTTTGTTAAGTTCGTAGCGAATAACGGAGCATATGAAACAATTCGTTGCAAATGTATATACTGGTTCATAGTCCATAGTCTTACCATAGAGCATAGATCAATCGTGTAAATGCAAAATATAAATACATTTTTCCTATTGGGATGTGTCAAAATTTATATCTCGACATACTTTCTTCGCTTCTTCTACATCTTCTCATACAGTTCAGTCTTTCATTAATTTACCTCGTCCATTTTTCACTTCCATATATTAATGTTGGCGCTAATACGTTATTGTGAAGTATGATTTCAATCAACCAACCAACAAAATATCAAGATAGTAAATGGGGTTTTCGTTACTAAATTCCGACTTGAAAAAATGCCCCTTACAGATCCATATAAAACGATTCGATGTTTCTTAAATATTACAAGACAAGGTGTGGGTTGAGTAATTTTTACATGTACCTATGTTATATAGTCCGAATTTGGAGTGTTGAACCCGTGACTTGATGTTCGTAAGTCCAGCAGTCTGCACGGGCAATAAACTATTTTACTATATACGAAGCATGTCTAATATATTTCATTAACATCGCCTTTTATGCATTGTGTAATTAATAAGTTCTCTTGTAAGAGGTCCAAGGTAAAAATATTACTTTATTAAATAAATAAAAAAGATTTATAAAAAGATATGACATTAAATTTAAAAAAAATTGGATTCTGAAATATTACAGTTATATTTTATTTCAATTTAAAACGTTCAAAAAATTATTGATGATGTTAAAAAATATATATCGAAAGGGTATTTCAAGTAATATAAAATATTGTACGTTTTTACTTATAAATCCATCTGATGATGTCTCATAAAATGTGCGATGAAACATATCGATTACAATTTATAGATATATAGAAGAAATAACGCAGACAATAATTTAAAAATGTTTTAACACATATTTTTTCGTTGTACCTTGTGTCCACAGTAAATCAGCGGCGAAGTGGCGATGTAAATATTGTTTCGAAACCTGTTTATTTTACACATTCATAAAACTCAACATGCGAGATAAATTATTATACTTGTAATTTTAAACATTTATGTGAAATTTGTACCTCGAGAATAATTTGTCTTAAAATTAATTTTTCTGTTCATGTGTACTTAAAATAGGAAATTGATTTATTTTATTTAAGTAACATATTCGATTGAGGCCCGAATTCATAGTCCGACCTTAACACTCAATTTTAAATCTTAACAATTTTTTTATTGAAGAAGATTTTTTTACTCAACACTAAATTGTAAACCTCAACTATTTTTCACTGAAGTATTTAGAGTTAAATTTTGTAAAAATAGTTCGTTGCTACCTTAAATAAGGGTGTCTTCGTTTCATTACCTCACTTGAAAGTTTGGAACATATAAGGTCCGACTCTATATAAATCATGAAATCTTATGGTTAGAAATTATTATTTAGGCCAGACTATTAATTTGGGCGTAACTCTTTGATGTTCAAGGTTCCTCAGTAGGTGCAGGCTCTTCATCTGAATAACTTTAGAAACTTTTTCTAACCAATCCCCCCATTTAATATTGAGCCTGCTTTTCTAATCTTCTCTCTCAATCGGGTTCTCATATCTATCCGTACTATATCCAGCCATCGATGTGGAGCTTCCATTCCAAGCGTGTCGACAACACCAGATTATTCCAAACGTGTCGACAACACCAGATCATCTATGTCCCTGAAAGGTGTAACTGTGATGACATTGGGGCTTTTCCTTTGCAGGCCTTCTTTATTTTGAGCAGCTCATAGGGCACTATGGACAAACCATCAAGGGCGACATTGATTGAATGTCACCTCACGTGCATTCTTGAGGTTTTCTCTTAACATGCCCAAACATTTTCAACTTTTCTCTCTTGAAGTTTATCACCTACGAGGTTGTCTGGTACACCGAGACTGCCACATATGTGTCAATTACGAACTTTGTCCGCTTGTGGGAGATCCCTTAAGAATATACAATATATTTTATAATTTTTTTTTGTCTTTACATTTAAAAGTGGTGGTCGGTTATTCATGAATATTATACGATTTTGAGTATTTATTAGAGTAAGAGTGTCATTCGGATTTTAGTGAGAAATAGTTTTTGGGCTAGACTTAAGTTTTATACGTTGGAAAATTCTCATAAAGATGGAGATATGTATTTGATTGAGCAATCCTCTTCTAACGCTTTTGCAATATGAAAAATAAAATATCCATCAAGGGTCGAGGGAATTCTTGGTTTTATGCATATATTGTATGATAGCTGCAAGGCCCGAGTATCGATGTATTTTTTTATATTTCAAGTTTATTTTTATATTATCTCTATTTTAAACAGAAACGAGTTTCAAAAATACTCTCGTTTTTTATCTTCCTAATTGTTTAATTCGACTTATCATCCCACGTCATAATTATGTTGTTAAAAACAAGACATCAAAACAAACATCAGACGTAGTCAATCAGTCCCAATAGTCTGGTGAATAATAATGGAAATTCTTTACTGAAATCGCTCTTTTAAGAAATTTTCAGGCATCATTCCCCCTGAATTTGTTAAGTGGCGTTTATGGCCTGCTTTTAAGAAATTTAAAACCAAATTGCTCTTGTGGTGATATTTTATTACGAAGCAGAGCTACACTAATCTGTTTATTATTATGTGTCTCTACATCTGTGCTGTACGAGTACATGCCGTTAAGTATATTATTCGTAACAAATTTTATAAAAAAAATTAATGGTAATAGACTTTTTGATGTTTTATTTCTTCTTTTTTATCCTCCATTTCCAATTAATCCGTGAAGACACGCGCCACGTTTTCCTTTTTAAAAGATGAACACTATGACACTGTCGGACAATACCGAGTGCATTGTACGTCAGCTACTCCCGAACGAGCCATTGTCTCCATTGTGTGCTCGGCTGGAACAAATTTAATGGAATGTCCGCTTAATATCCCGACTCAGGAATGGGACAATTCTTCGCGGCCTGTCTTACGTTACTATGCTATTAGTACGCTGCTGTTGTCTATAATACTATATATGACGTTTCTTCGCATGCCGATTTTCGTTTTTCCAACATATTGTAATATTTATTGAGGTCAGCTTTCTCTTTCTAATCAAACTCATTAAATATGACTTGGGATAATGATTATGAATAATTGATTGCATGCTCATTTTTTTTGTATTTGTATCAATAATTTTCTTTAATTTTTTATATCAAACATTTACACTTTTTTATTTTATAATTTGGTAAAAAAAGCAATTTTTCCTTTGTGGCACATGCCAAGAAAAATATTAACAGTTAAATTATATTTTTTTTGCTAAAATAACATATCATTATTGTAAGTGGGTTGTATCTTGTTTTGTAGTAAAAGAAAACTAGTCAAAAATTGAACAAAAATATAAGAAATCAAACTTTACAACTTTCAATATTGCCAAATACCATAAATATGGAACTGATCATATTTACAGTATCCCACATCTTCACTTTCTTGATGTACCCAACGTTAAAATATTTTGCGTAGAAATGTTCTATTTTGTTACACCATGCGTAGTATATAACTTGTGGGGTAGAATATCTTCCGGTTAAGAAACGGCGGCATACTCGTATACCGGGTCGATCTATCTTAAACGCGTATAAACTTTTTAGTACATCTCTACTCCATATTAACATTACACGAATCAAATAATATTATCTCATAAAAGTGTGTATTATTTTTACAGTCGATATTAAAATCACAATTTGAAAAGTTTTTTAAGAATTCAATAATATGATTTTATTTTTTTAATTCTCAAAACATCGTCATGAAGAATACTTGTATACACAGTTAGAGTGCGTGACAAAAATACAACCAGATTACAAGTACCGCAGTTGGTATATCATAAAACCGGAATATAGTTGCTTATTTTAAAATTATCTTTTTTTAGGTCTTTGGTACATAAATAAGAAAGAATAAGAAAGTTTTCGCAGAATGATTGAACAGTAAATGTAGTGAAAACGTTCTCTGCGTTACAATTTACTTATTTGGTATTGTTATTTCCTTATTTAATTAATGCAATGCAAGCGAAACTTGGATGTGAAACCAATTTATGAAAGTAAGAAGAATGGAGTAGAAATGAGAGCGTTGCGTAGAATGTGTGGAAAACAATGTATGGCAGAATAGGAATTAAGACATTAGGAAGGCAGGAGGATTGAAAGAAAGGAACATTGAGATGGCTCGGCTACGTAGAAATGAGTGATTTTTTTTAGAAAAGTTCTATTCGTGTAGTATAGAAGGTACGAAAAGTTTGGGAAGACTCAGATACATGGCACGACCAAGTGAATTAAATTCTATAAGATGGTAGAGTAAAATGCTTTTATAATAGGAGATAATATATGATGATGGTAGAAACGCAAGATGTGTGCAAGGATAGAATGAAGTGGAGATCTGTTCTCTCTGCCAACCCAAATAGGAACATTGCGTGATGGTAATGACATTTTTCATTTAAATGTTACTTGCGTGTGGTTGTGAATATTCGAGATTATTTCTAACGTTTAAGGTTAACGCATAGGTTTTATATTTTTATGAATATGCGCAAATATTTTGTTTTATTCAAACACATTCGAAATATTGAGATTTTTTCCAGAAATTCGAAGAATTCTGAAAAAAAGCAAATATTGTTACTACATTTTTTATTTTTTCTAACAATAACATTAAAAAGCATTTTTTAAGCTGAGATGTAAAAAACTAGATTAAGTAATGTAATTAAAAAACAATATCTACAATATTATTTGTCAAATCAATAAAATAATTTATTTCTGTAACCTAAGAATGTCCCGAATTCATTTTAATGAAACATATCTTAAAAAGTGCCCATTTAAGAAATCGTTTGAATGTTCTCAACCTTTCTACACTCCAGAAGAAAACTTTCCTTGCAATAGTGCCTCATTACCAATTTATAGCTTGAATTCCAACTTTGCAGTAAATTTCTATCAGTAGAGCTTCTTTATAGTCGAGTTATTGGGGGAAATTAGCAGTTTCAATACATGTTAATTAATCTGCTGGTTTAAAAACCTATCCTGCTTTATCTTCATCTAGGTAAGTAAGTCTATACGCTGCATTGCTGTAATCATTCCATCGCGCATTCCAAAATAATTAACTTTTTATCTCTACCAGCATAATAATACATTCATTCATACATATGAACCTGCCGTTTTCTCATGTTGGGTGCATGACTGCGCAAAAACGAATTGGACTTCCGTGCCGAAGGTCGTTAGTTCGAACCCCGCGCTGTGCTATACCTCTCGAATGCTACATTTTTCCGCCATATATTCGGGGGTATAAGGATACCTATGACTTCGGTTATATCTATTCTTAAAAAAAAAGAAAAAAAACATACCGGTGTGCTCCGATCGTTTCACTTCGGTATACCATCGGATCCAGTACAGCGGTGTGGCCAGTGAATTAGCTGGTGTGCAACGAACGGCTCATTCCCTTAGAAACAAACAAAACTTCACGGCACAACTTTGTTTTCCAATCGAATTGACGTTGGATTGGCGAGGGAATCCTCGATTACGAGGCGCAGCAACAACTAAGACATTCCGGGTAGACTGAGGGCTGAGCGATGTTAGACTTGCCTATCGCGACACACATCTTTCGCCTATTATTTATCCATACTCTTACTCATACAACTCTTACTTTTTCCCTTGAATTTTTACAATAATTTTTTTCAAAATATAATTTACTTTATTTAACTAAACTTTCGATCAGACCATCTCAGAGTGCTTGTCTTGAGCCCAGATCATCTAAGAGTGCTCTTCTTGATCTTACTTAATAAATAATCCTTGAAAACAGATTCATCGTTTATCTCTTCATTCCGTATTCAGTCGTACATTTGAGTTCCTCGATCACATATTCGCCATAGAGTTATTTTTATTGTAAATTAAATACCTCTAATTGTTAACAAAATTTCCCCATAAATAAAATGCATCTTTTGAAAAATCAATTTGCTGAGATTGCCGATATACGAGTATTTTTCACAGTCTGTTGAATTACAAAAGGAGGCTGATTGCAGAATTTAAATAATTTTAAATTTGTTGTGAATGGTTGAAGTATTTTTTTATGGTTGTTAATTTTTTTAATTGTTAATATGTCTTTGAGATATATAAATTATTTTATATCTATTGCGATTTGTGAGCTTTCTTCATTGTCAATCAACAATCAACAATTAAGCTTGTTAAAGTTGATACTGATGCATTGTTTGATCATATGTATCAAACTTTTTTCTTTTATTGTTTTTTTTCTATCTTTCTCTCGTTTCTGAGTTCTTTTTATACGAGTAGTATAGCATCTTGTGATCGATATTGGTTATTGATTGAGCTTAAACTATTCATTTATTGATTTAAAAAAAATCATTATTTTGTTTGTATGCAACTGTACTTTCCTTTCCAAATGAATGTCAAGAGAGACGTCCGGTGTGATACGGTGCTGACTGCCCGTCGATTCCGTGTCGTATTAAAAAATGTGTATATTAAATTTTTATAAGAATTTTGACGTGTGTACTTGCAAACTTGTGTTGTCTAAATGCCGCGTGTAGTTGCTATCTTATGTGTTGTCTAAATAACGCGTATACTTGCAAACTTATGTGTTTTCTAAATGACGTATGTACTTGAACTTTGTGTTGTCCAAATGTTTTTATATTGATTAGATATTTTAATTTATTCTTAATGTAATTTTTTTGAATATACTTACTGTTTATATATTTTTAAAATATTGTTATACGATTTATTGTACCGTTGATGAATATCACCCCTTGTATTATTCTCAGTGCACGATAATAATAAGCTTCTTATTAATATCTACATTGTTTGAAAAATAAGAGGGAAACATTTCCAAACGTTTATAGAATGCGGTCTTCATATATATCGTTTTACATAAAAATGAAAAATCCTAGTTGAGATGGGTTGAAATTACGTTGATTGACCTATGAGCTACTATATCTACTGTACACGCTTTCACCTCTTTTATGTGCATTTAGAAGTGAATAAAAGAAAAAGAGATCGTATACAATGATTTCCGGATGAACCCGTACGCAGTCACTATTCTGTAGTCGTGTACTTTCTACTGGCTTAGATGCGAGAGTCGATTGTGGCCAAATAAAGAAGTGTTGCAATTAAAGCATTAACTATTTGAGAGGAAGCATTTGAAAATATAATTGTATTGGCATCATATCTTCGGCAGCTCGCCTTACAATTATGAGGAATTTAACTGTAACGGACGGAATCTTAATCAGAAGTGATACTTTCACGTTGTTTTGTAACAATGAGGTGATATGATATATGTTATAGTATTACCTTTACTTCTGCATGGTTTATTCTAGAAGTTTATCCAGAAAGTACTCGTGGTTTCATATTTATCGGATACTCGAGTATGTGGTTATGTTTTGTAACAATGAGGTGATATATGTTATAGTATTTATTACCTTTACTTCTGCATGGTTTATTCTAGAAGTTTATCCAGAAAGTACTCGTAGTTTCATATTTATCGGATACACGAGTATGTGGTTATGTTTTGTAACAATGAGGTGATATATTTTATAGTATTACCTTTACTTTTGCATGGTTTATTCTAGAAGTTTATCCAAAAAGTACTCGTAGTTTCATATTTATCGGATACACGAGTATGTGGTTATGTTTTGTAACAATGAAGTGATATATGTTATAGTATTTACCTTTACTTCTGCATGGTTTATTCTAGAAGTTTATCCAGAAAGTACTCGTAGTTTCATATTTATCGGATACACAAGTATGTGGTTATAACAAAACTTTCGTTGGTCACTTCATTCCAAATTTGATGAATGTATATTATTTTAAATGGTAATAGTTAAGCACATTTTGCGCCATTAATTACCCAAATTGCTTGAACTTTTTTGACCTCATTTTGAAGGTAAAAATAAAAAAAGTTGTATTTTCTTGCTTGAAAATCTCATGAATCATATAGATTTTGTGTGAGTGTGAAAGAAAAGGATAACATATTTCCGAATCTGTACCTGGATTTCAACCTAGGGGCTGGTGGTTTTGCAAAATATGTCTGAGGTCACCGAGTCGTTTGAACCTTTCAGTACCTATTACTTCTAAGGTCTCTTCTAATGTATCTAAGGTAATATGTCAATTATTCAATATAATTAATATTAATTTAACATTTTAATAAGTTATCTTTTTTTTTATCATAAAACGGTTGTTTTTATTATTTTTATTATTAAACAAAGTAATATATTGTACAAATGTTTGTCAAGGCTATACCTTTATACAAATTTATTACTTAACTAATCTTTATTATATGTTATCATTTATGAACTTACTTAATCTTATTTTCCTACATGTCATTTTATTTTTATTTTTTACAATCTTAATATATGATTTCTTAGAAATAATTAACACCTACATACTACTTATAACTACGAGTAGATAACAATTCTTACACTAATTATTTAGCAAAAACAAGTCCACTCGTTCAGGCTACTTGTATTCCATCACATTCACTCCGATCTTGGTCGTCCCAGCTAATACTGTAGGTGGACTATTCAGGCAACAGATAATGCTTCGGGAGCCTGTGCTTATAACGGAAGGGTAGGTCGGATTTACTCTCGTAAGCCCCCAGGGCAGCGACTAAGGGATTGCTGTGATTTTGTTGACTTTTATAGAACTTCACGGTCCAAGCGAGGATGTGGTGTTGTAGGGTTTCTTCTCGCTGTTCAGCGTGAAGTCGGGTAAGGTTTGTTCTGGGATGGGTGTCAAAAGATATCTTGAATGCCTTGTTCTACACACTAATAAGTTATCTGAAAAAGTGAAGATTTTATTTTATAATATAATTTTTATAAAATATTTACAGAAATTCACCCAGAAGAAAAGTAATTTTGGGCTGCTTTTTCGCCACATTTTTTTCTTTTCGAAAAAAAATAATTTAAAAATATATTTTGATTAAGTATATTATAACCAAACAGGGAAACGCAAAACATATAATTTCGCTCATTGGTTGTTATTTATTTTCTTCATATAAATTGCGAAATATTAAAATTAGTAAAGCCTCTCTATGTGGAAACCGTGCCATCCAATTTCTTTCTTTGTGACAGATAATATTACGACGCTCAGAGCAGGTACGGATTGACAGTGCGAGAATTTAATGATAACAATAATAGTAAATAAAAACTCTTATCACCTCAATGACGTTATGTTTTTAATCTATAAAAGGCTACTCGTAAACGCCTCAAAAAAAATTGGAATCCTGAAGAAATCTGCAAGGGAAATTTAAAAAATGAATTTAAAATTAAGGTCTTAAGGAAAATTTAAAAAAAAATATGGATAACTAGTGTACTATCCACAAGACCATGTGGGCTAATAATTCTATATCAGTATCTTTCAATCAATTAGAAAAAAAATTAAATGCCATGCTGGGAACGTTTGACCTGTTTGACAGAATTTATTTATTTTTATTGCTTTATTCTTCAGCGTACGTGGTTACACATGGTACATCTGGTAGACTTATTGCTATACAGTAATTTCTTCAAACCAACCAGCTTATTTTGGATTCATTAAGTTGTTTTAATCTATGACAGGTTTTGCAAAAAATATTTTTTTTTAATTCATGTAAATACTAATAAAAATATTACTTCAATCTCTGAACATACATAGTTGAATTAGAGGAAAGGAATTTGTTAGAGGATAAGGAATGGTAATAAAGAAAAAATGTATTCTGAGTATTGTAATATTTTTTCAATTATCTCTTGAACGTAAATAAGGATGGTGCATATCTGATAACTCTTGGAAGTTCGTTCCACAGTCGTACCGAGTGGATCGCAAATGAAGATGTGTAAAATGAGGTGTGTTGTATTGGTACGCAAAGTAGTCTCTCTTCGCCTGATCGAAGAGTATGCCCCTGTTCTTTAAAAATGTGGAATTTTTCGTGAAGATATTAAGAATTGTGATTGTTAAGCACACAAAAAAATTTCCTCAGAACATGAAGACTGATTTACGAAATACTTAAATACTAGATATATACTATATCTAAAATCAATGGAGGGCGAAGGAGAGGTTGATAGAACGTGGAGAGAATGGAAGGAGATAATTGTAACACGTAACCCGCGGGCTGGAAGTCAAGCGCTCCACGAACTGGGTTACGGAGGTCGTCTTATTGGAGTCAATGTTTTTCTTTTACAACGGAAGACATATCATTCTTCGTTTTTGTTTATATTCTATATTTCACGGGGCTAATGCGCCTCCGCACAGTACGTCAGGGCCTAGATCACGTCCTATATGTTGGTGTGTGTATTCTGTTCTGACTGTCTTGCCGTGTGTCCGTGCCCTGGTATTGCGATAGCTGCCCGCCACACGACGTATGTCCGCGTTCGCTAATTATACGTCGGACACGATTTCTTCAGCACATAAAAACTGCCTAGAACATGTCCACGCTTATTTACGTGTGCACGGATAGGGACCTCTATATATGGCTACAAATTTGGTCTAGTCAGTGTACACTTTTTTTATGTACGTTTTTCTTGTACGGTTTTACTACTTACTTTTATTTGCAGATTAAAATTACTGTACTAAAGAATAATAATAGAGGTAGACATGTGCGTGTTGCGGAGAATATCCAGTTTAACAATGTATGATGAGCAAGGTTTAAATGGATAAGAGATAACCGTTTATTGGAGTTGGGTGTTATTGATAAAATTCAGAAAGAAATATTGAGAATGTTTGACAGCATTGAGAAAACGAGTCGTGAAAGACTTACAGCAAAAATATACATAGTACATATTTGAAATTAATGGAGAACAAGGAAAATGTAGCCTGAGGAAAGACTGGAATGATATATAGTATACTGTTGGAGAAATTATGTAGAAAACGTAAGCAGCGCGAGAAACAGAAGGGATATGACGATATGTAAGATGTGGACGAGGCAAAATCTGTAGATTGGAAGGTGTGGAGATTTGCCTTCCCCGCTACTCATAAACAGGACATGGCCTGGTGGTATGTGTAAAAACAACGTATTTTTTTAGTTGCATTGAAGTTTAACATGAATTAAATTAGAATATTTAATAATAAATAACTTTGTTTTTCCATTAATCACATTAATCTCCGCGACACGTGTTTCTACCTTCTATCCCGAGGCTCTCGAGGAATGATATCGGTTTGTTACGAGAGCAAGGCTTAGCTTAGACTGGTGCCATGTTACATCGGAAGTGTATGTGGTCTATTAACTCAAAGGAAAAATGTTTAAGAGGGTAGTAACCCTTTGAATTCTTTGGTTATTTACGTATCTCTAATATTTCTTAATTCATTGTTTTACATAAATTTTGAGTAAAAATTTAATGTAATTGTTTTTTAACATTAAAATATTGCATGAGTATAAACTAAAGTGAACCTTAGTCTCCTGAAAAAGGGTTAGTATAAATTAGAGTGAATCTTAATCTCCTAAAGAAAGGGTTTTAACAAATGGCAAACCTCGGTATACGAGTACAGTCGCTAGTCCGAACGTCACCAATATCTATCGACACTAGACAGTTATTTATTGCGCTTTCAGTCGTTCAGGACTTATTTGAGCCGATTTTAATCAAATATTAATATAAATGTATATATTTCGCACATTCTTCTTCCGCCTGTATGATTTCGTACTCAGGCTCTAGTTCTTTAGCTACTTTCTAGCTTAAGTTGAATTGCGCGTACTTGATTGATTCATGCACTTATTTTACAATTGTTGATTTGTACATATAGATGGATAATCAATCTGCCAAAGAATTATATTAGGCTCTGCACATGCCTGATATATGAATGGAAGTTGGCGGAATATCTTTCTGCACAAGTGGTGAGAGGCAGGTATGTAACTGATAATATTGTATAAGTATACATTTCCTAGATAAACAATGAAAAAAACCCAGAGATCAAAAATGTAAGATTTTTCTTCAAACGAAGTATATTCATATACCTATACATGTGTGATACATTTCTCCACAAAAATGTGTGATACCGTTACAACGAATAGAAACTTGTCACAAATTTACGAGATTGTAGAAAACAGACATCGCTGTATTTACTATATTTTTAAATTATTTGCATTTAAACTGAGAACAACACTTCCCGTTTATTAAGTATATTTTATTTAATATAGACAAGATACAACACAATGCAAATCGCTGTTTAGGAAGAGTTTCGATGTACTTTCTTTGCATGGCAAACTCATTTTTGGAACACATCAGTATGTAAATAGGAAATATTTAAAAAATGATGACAATGTCAAATTTAATATTCAGTTCAGGTATAAAATCTTTATTGACTCTTTTAATAGCGTGGAGAGAAACATGGTCGTTAACGTCAACAGTCCATCAAAGTAAACAAGATTCGTTTAAATATTTATGCATATTTGATTTCTAAAGAAAGTCTAACCGTAAGACTTTCACACGTTATCTTGTATGATACTTTGCATTATTTTTTGACCCACATTTTTAACAGATGCAAACTTAGACATCAAACTTTTAATTAAATGATTGATATATCCGTAACATAAATTTATGTGATGTTTTGTAATAAATTGGCGTTACCTATTGCAAGTATGTGTTTAAACGGAAGTGGATTGAAGTGCACTTCGGGCGAAAAGTTTATGAATTATGTTATTTATTAGATTTTATAATGATAGTCTACTGTATAAAATTAATGTTATAAATTTCAGATAGAATAATAAATATGAGATTTATTTAATATAATCAGGTTTTTAATGTAGATACCTGAGTGATTAATAAACCCCAACAGTGTATTTATCTACTGTGCATTTGATTTCTAATTTTATGTGAACAATATTGACTTGGTAGTGTTAAGTACAAAATCGGGCTTAATGGGGTTGCCAGTAATTATTTTTCTTTACTTTGAACAAAGGCGTGAACAATACAGGATAATGTAAACTGATTTTTTTACTAAGTATGTGTTTAACAACCTATGTCATTTCAGGAGGGATTTTAGATACGATGTACTGGTACAACATACATTTAAATTATGCTATATTGGCATGTAACTTATATAGTTTTAATGAGTTTTGAATCTGCCGGAAAGCGAACTCGGGGGCAGACAAGACCAGTCTAGATATTTATGTATTAGGTATTAACATAAGTTGTGTCGGTTTTTTTCAAATTAAAAAATGAGCACCAAAAGTAAAACAAAATGGTAAAGGTTATACGTCATTCGAAAGATAATTTTCTAGTCTTCAAGATATTGTGTTTGCTTTTACATTACACATATTATTTTTTATTTGATTACAAGCCTTCAAAATGGAATTTCAAGTAGACGAAAGTGAGAATTTTCGACACTTCCTTCTGTTCGCGTTCAATCGAGGGAATAAAGCTGCAAAAGCTGCTCGCGATATTTGCGAAGTGTACGGTGAAGATGCTATGAATAAATGGACAGCTCGTCGATGGTTTTTGCGTTTCAAAGACGGTAATTTCGACCTGAAAGACATGGAGCGTTCCGGACGACCAGTGGACTTCGATGAGGACCGCTTAAACCATATTATTCATGAAGATCCCCTTCAAACCACTGTAGAATGGGCTGAGCAGATGAATTGTAGTCACATGACTGTATACCGCCATCTTAAATCAATGGGAAAAGTCCAGAAGTTCGGCGCATGGGTTCCACATGTTTTGAGTGAAAACAACAAAAATCAATGTTCGACAATTTCTGCTGGTTTGCTCGCGCGTCATCAAGCTACGCATGGCTACAAGCAAAGGTTCCTTTACCGAATCATTACTAATTTGAAGATGGCGGTATACAGTCATGTGACTACAATTCATCTGCTCAGCCAATTCTACGGTGGTTTGAAGGGGATCTTCATGAATAATATGGTTTAAGCGGTTCTCATCGAAGTTCACTGGTCGTCCGGAACGCTCCATGTCTTTCAGGTCGAAATTACCGTCTTTGAAACGCAAAAACCATCGACGAGCTGTCCTTTCATTCATAGCATCTTCACCGTACACTTCGCAAATATCGCGAGCAGCTTTGGCAGCTTTATTCTCTCGATTGAACGCGAACAGAAAGAGGTGTCGAAAATGCTCACTTTCGTCTATTTGACATTCCATTTTGAAGGCTTGTAATCAAATAAAATAATATATGTAACGTAAAAGCAAACACAATATCTTGTAGAGCAGAAAATTTTCTTTTGAATGACGTATAACCTTTCCATTTTGTTTTACTTTTGGTGCTCATTTTTAAATTTGGAAAAACCGTCACAACTTTTGTTGACACCAATATATTGTCGCAAAAAATTGGATTAGTTAACTGACTGTGCCTTTTTTATTTTGTTTTATTGAACAACAAAAAGGTAATTTATTTTGAAAAAATACACAAACATACAGAAACACTTTTAAGTCAGTTGTTGCAGGATTTATTTTGCAACTATTTCTACAAAATATGTTTGAAACTCGTTTGAAAATATGTACTATGTCAAAACTCGTCAGAGAATACTGTCTTTATTAACAGGGAATTGAAGTGCATAATACTCGTGACAGAGTTATCTGTTATTGTACAGAATTCTGATTTAATCAGTTTGTCAGGTACGACATGTTTCCACCTTAGGTGATACCGTCGTATATATAGGTGTACCCGGCATGACAAGCAAATGAAGAATAGCCAATTAATGGTCATGCTGGCGTGTCAGAAGTATCGGTTTCTGTGTGATTACCATCGTAAATATAATATACGTACCTATGCTCTATGTTCTTTATGTTATATCTGATCAGAATAAATCAATTTCAATAACAAACGAGTAAGCTCTACTTGGTGTTTATCATTGCTACAACAAATTCTTTGTAGAGCAAGTCATCAATTATCAACTTATACTGTTTCATTGAAATAATTTCGGATGATTTAATCAATCATCACCATTCATGCTACTTCCAGTCTTTGACATTTGATCTTCCACAGTTCATTATCGTGGAGACTTTGATTATAAAATTCTCAACTACGTTCTTCACGAGATTGTTGATTAAATCACCTGACAAAACAGCTTCCTATAACTACTTTTAAGATACGTGTTGAAACCTAATGAATATACCGATATAATGTCTCTCATCAAGTTTTATCAAAAACATATTCAGATAATCGTCGTATTTCTGTGCTGTATATAGTATATCCTGGAGGTTTTTTTAACGATGTGGCAAACTCTTCCGACCAATCAAAGATGTTAAAGAGACCTTTAATGAACGCCATGTCGGAAATCTTTTCAAAATATATTGGGTATCAACGGAAAACGATCCGCAACCTCTGGGCCGGAAGAAAGGCGTCTTACCAACCAAGTCACAAAAGTCCACTCTCGATTTATTGTTTTCCTGTTTATGTTCCGATCACGTGATGGTATTATTTAAGTTTTCTTCTAATTCTTACCATTACTACATTTCGCTACCGATTACGGTCGCTTAGAACATATGTTTTTATTCTATCAATCTTAACCTTTCCCTTCCTGTGCTAAATAAATCCGCCCGTTCCGGTGATGTGTATTCAATACACATGAATACATATGTAAAAATGAGCGATTTAAAATCGAAAAAATAAGAATATGCATAGCCAATCGCTTATATTAATTAAATTTGAAGTCAAAAGTGATAATAATTGAAATTGAATTGCTGAAAACATGAAAAAAACATCGGACGACGTTCACAAAACGGACGAAACGACCACCTCGAACGAAAGCCGGTTGGCTACTAAAAAGAGAGAAGCGACTGAACTGAGATTCTATTTTTTGCGTTCCCATATAGAATACCGAAGTAGAGTGAGAGTGAGACGTGAATAGCGTCGCTTTCTCATCCATGGCGGTTTTTTTGAATGAATATACTACGTCACACACTGGCACACGTTTGATTGTATTGGTGAATTTATTCCCGATTTTCCTAAAATATCTCTGACGTGGCCGATCAGTGCTAATTATTATTATTAATATTATTTTTTCATTCAATGTGTAAATGTATTACGGAGGAATACCTAAAATCTGAACCCAGTATTTATTATATTTATAGAGATATTAAAGTTTTTAGAAGCAATGTGTACTAGTTACACATCGCCGGACAGGAAGGGTTAAAAATGGGTTATTTGTTCATTTCTGTAGAAGGAAATAGATACAGGGATAAATAGATACTTAGCTCGAATCATACATACTGCATAATTTACAAAAACAAAGGGAATACAATAATATACTCGTAGTATGGCACGAAGTAGTGTAAATAAAGCAAAACAACTTATATGAGAATCAGTTCTTGCTTTTAACATACTCGTAAATATAAGCTAACATCGTTTGTTTGATTTTACCAGATTTACTAACATTCAGTACGTAAAACTACAAAAAAATTTACAGGTATTCATGAGAATTAATTTTTGATGGCCCTGGAAACAAAATCGTTTTTAAACCACTATTATCTATCTTAAATAAGATTATACGAGTATTATGCTTTGCCATCGCCCTTGAACTGTCTACTTGTTTATATAACTTTATGTACTAATTTTATTCTCACTGTTTTAATGAGCTACTTCCATAAAACTCCATTGCATTACCCTACGCATCGTTAACCTCAGTCATATTCTCCTTCAAGATTCATTTTTCATGCCATGTATGCCTACGTTTGTCAGACACATTTATATAAATTTTGTTTTCTTTCCATCACGGGGCATCAGATGCAAGGTAGATATTATAATAGTTTCTTTTAGTGAATACGTCATTTTATATATTTTCTATGAATATTGAGTTATGTTTTAATTTAAGACTTACCGAAATTGTAAAAATGTAAAATATAAATTTAAGTAAATAATGTTACAAATAAAAATCTATTGTCAACATATGATTTAATATCATTGTAAAAACGATAAAACGGGAATTCAATTCACTGAGCTCCTTATGTAAAAAAATGTTCCTTTTCTTTGTTCCTATGTGGTATACTCATATATTGAATAAAGTTTGAAACCAAAGCCAGTTTTGCACTTAGTGCATACAGTGTGACATGTGCAACGTGCATGGAAGAAATGTGAAACTTCTACAGACCGGTGTACATAGAATACTTCAGTAATCAAATATCGGTTTCTTTGTTGGGTGTGGTGTTACATGGCAAGTTGACGCATTCTCGTATACTCAGATCAGGCTCTTTTTCATATCGCTATATAAGCAGCTTGTTTAAAATGTATGATATATATTAAATCGCTACAATTTATGATACAATTCATTCGTCAACAGGTGTCGTGTACCGCCAGTAGAGTTTCTCTGGTATTACGTAACATGAGTAAATAGTAAAAATTCACTACAGAACACTAATGACATAAATCTATCATTCAATGACATTAATAAGGATTTCATTAAAAAGCAAATCATTGTTTTGAGATATGGTATGTAGTGCAAAATAAGGTTATTAAAATTGGGTACTCTTTTATCTAAGCGAATCTTTTCAGTTAGATCTAGTTTTGAAAAGCCTATATATATATATATATATATATATATATATATATATATATATATATATATATATATATATATATATATATATATATATATATATATATATATATATATATATATATATATATATATATATTTTAATATTTAGACCAACCATATAATTGTTAAAAAATGTAAAGTTGACAATTTACACTAGTAATGGTAGAGAAAACGAACAGATAAATTCTAAAATAAAAAATAAATATAATTTTAACACGGCTATCGACGGGCAGGAGAAGGAAAGGGTGATTGGAAATAAATATGATGGAAAATCAGGAATATCACGTACTTTTTGTTTTCATGTTTTTAACGAATTTAACATACGTGTATATGTTATGATAATTTTGATGTGATTAATATATGTAGGCATACACTTCCGATATCGTAATTTTTCAATGAGATTTTTATTTTAGGTTGATTCTAAAATAAAAATCTCATTGAAAAAATCTCACTCAATTCGTATTATTAAAAAAAATATAACTAAAATATTCACACAAGGTTGAACTCGATTAATTCATAAATAATGTATTTTTTTAATTAAGGTCAACAATGATTTGAAGGTCAAAGACGACCTTCGTGGCCTAGTTGGTAAAACGCTTGTCTCCCAATCCGGAGGTTGCGGGTTGATTCCCGCTGGAACTGTTTTTTTTAAAGATTCCAGTCTAGTTTTCACTTAAAGCATCTTTGACATCTTTCTGGTTGGTTGGAAGATATTGTCATATGGCAATAAGCCCGCCAGGTTGTACTGTGTACAACGAAAGTGTAATACAGTACAATACAACGATTCAAATAATGCATTTTATTAAACATTACCTATGAAATATGTGATTTCAACCAATGAAATGTTTAAACCGTGTCTACGTAAGTAGAATTTCGCGATCCATTCAGTTGGTTTTTAAGTTCTTTTGTCACCATATTATTCCCACTATACGTACATGCATCGGAGAATATTCTATTAAAAGTTTTATGGATCGTTATTCAACAATACGTAGTCTAATTTAATTGTGGGAACCACCTTTCACCTTACAAACATTATTTACTCCAAAGATTTCTTTTGTTAGGTGCTACTACGAATGTTTGCCGAGTATTTTTGATCAAGAGATTGGTTATGAAACATTTCTTGTAAATTTTCTAAATTTTTATTCACATCATTATTTTGAAACGCAGACACTAATAATGAAAATCCACATAACAGAAAACTCGACGTGCATGTGTAAAACTAGTAAACGTGAGTCTAAAATATGTGTTTTTTAGATCATGATGTTCATAGCTGATTTGAAAACGCTCTCTCAAATTGTTACTTCCCTTTTCCCTTCGAATTCTTTACAATTTTTTTCCATATTGAATATTTTAAATTGTGTAAGTAAAGCTATCGTTTACGGTATTTATTTACTACTTAAAGTCATCATGTTTTTTTTTTTCTCTTTGGCACAACTTATAAATATGTTTTGGATTACTTTCAATATCGAATAAACATAACTCAGTTGTCTTGAATAATCATTCCAGACAATACAATAGAAAGTAACGTAATGTTGCTTCAAATATCTCAAAATAAGTGTAATCTTGATGGGAGAATCCTTATTGTATATAAACGTTCAAATAATGATCCTTTTTTAATCGACTGCCTAATAAAGGCAGTGTGAAAATGGCGCAAATCTTCAAAAAACATTACTCAAGTGTTTTTTTTAGAATTTCATTACTTTTTTTTAAAGTAAATATATAAAGTGTTGAATGTGATTTAAATAATGTTCTTGTGCATTATTTTGCTTCAGAACTTCATAAAAAACTTATTTCGATTAATATCCGAGTGTCACTCAAAAAAAATCCCCGTGAAATAAATTATTTAGTACATAAATTTTTGGTCTTTATTTCATAATTGAACATTGTTAAAATGAGTTGTAATAAAAAATGTAACATGTAAAAGTAAATGTTTATTGAGAACGTTTACTTTCATAGGTCCTTGAGTCATTTTAGTTCTTTTTAGAACCAAAACCAATTTATGACCTCCCTATCTTACTGCTTTGTGATAAGTACGATGTTTGTTAACCGAAAATCGTGACTCCTGTTTTAGAGATATAAAATCTCAAAAACCATTAGATTTATTGCGCTACAAAATTTGTTGCACATAGAGCTTCAGTAAATGAGTCAACAATTTTTGCTTTTACGGTTCGGGATCTTTTATCATTCAATGTTTTTTTAACTTTAGAACGTTTATTAAACAACACATTACATGGGACTTATTATTAAATAAACAACTACATTACATTTATATAAGAACAATCGTATTTCTCATTTTCCGTGCTGGTAAGTGACTGAAAGCACTTCCAAAAGACATTCACTCGTGAAAAGTGTCAACCTAATAATCTTCTTGAAGGCTCTATACCATGTTTCTTCAGCCACGCCCGACAATGTCAATTCCATTCGACACTGGCAGCTACTCGATCAACACTAGATTTGTTTATTCCATCGATCTCAGTAAGATATTTCACTCTCCAAGATTTAATTAAACCGAGTGCATCACATCTTTCAGAGGCCACTTTCATAGCAAATAGTTCAGTTATGTCATGCGATCTAATGCCATAATTCACATCTTAAACTTCACCCTTTCAGAACACCTCAACCAGTGAGAATTTGTGTATCATAATTGAATCGTGTATAACGTGTTTCGCTATATAATTATGTATCTTATCTAATAAATAAATTAAATGAATTATGTTTTTGTTGAAATAAAAAAAAACAAATCGTTTGTACCTCTAGCTCCAAGAATATTTTATGATAGGCTGGCGGAAGTTGAAATAAATTAAGTGCGCATTGAACAATATATTTATTGACATAGGCCTAAAAAATATATGTTGTAGATTATAAACAAAACATTGTTCAAAACATTTATTATTATAATAATATTTTTTATATGATAAGTAATTAATGTCTGTATTAAAGCCCTTTTTTTAAATTTAATGCATTGCCTGCATAACAACTTTCAATAATTATAATATAAATAATAAGAAATGTTTCTTTCTTCTATTTTTTAATTGACATGTGTATATGTATTTTGTTATATAAATACGTTTTATCTCCTTTAAAATTATGTTTTAAATTTTTAATATTACTCAATTATTGCATTGTCTACACGTTAAATTTAAAAAAAAAACATCTAAATTTAGTTTTTTTAAAGTTAAACATGTGTTGTGCAACTGTTTTTGGTAAATTCATATGTAAGTAGTAATAATCATATAAAAACAATATAACATACACATTTATCAAAAATATATTTTTTCAATAAATGAGTAGAATAATTTTCCAGGCAAAGAATTGCGGCCGGAAGAATTGTTAACAATGAATTGCAGGTGAAGAACTGCGAGTGAAGAAATGTGGGCGAATAATTTTCCGGACACTTTTTTTACTCGTAGTCGTTCGTACCCTTGAACTTATCCGAACTGGTGATTCTAACATATTGAATCTTCGGCCCCATTAATCGAGCCGACTAAGAACTACTGGAGTAGGCACGATAGTCATCGCGCATGTTTGCAATACTAAACTTAAATATGCAACAACATTCGCGCACGTTTAGCTTGCAGAAGTATTATTGATAGACGAACTCTTTAACTGAACAGGGACCCGTTTAATGACTTAACACCGAAGTATCAATTATAAGCAAAAGCGAACTAATAATACGATCATCACTTTCGTTTAGTATAATATCTTTGTCCCTTCGGCAGATCGTGAAAAGTAGGCATGTTCAATGCGTTGTAGCATTTCTTCGTTGGTATTATACCATTAGGAATGCCCGCAGGCTTTTGATCTTCATTCCTTCATTTAAATATTAACAGGATATACTAAACGGTGTTTAGTTCAATTCAATTTTTATCAGGAAGTAGACATTTCGGACTTGATTATCGCGTAACTATAAAAAAAAAGTAAATATAGTGTCAGGATACAAAGGTGATAATGCCCCTTAGAATGGAAACTTCCCCGCATATGTATATATTTAGAAAAAAAATGATAAGAAAGCTAAAGAAAACTTATCAAGGGAAGAAAATTTACCAACCAAAAAAATCTTTGTAGATTGTCCGATTTGTGATAGTAGCACATTCGGCTTTAGTTGGTGTGTAGTTGTTAGTATACGAGTATGTGTCTAGTGTTCTTATATAACCATAAATTTTGATAGACTTCCCCAATAGGGTTGTCTTCAAACACTTCCTAAAGCTTCACATAGCCAACCATATCTCACTTTGAGGCAGACAAAGAAAAAATATTTTTTATATTACGAGTATTTATAGTTAAGGCATTAACATTGTGGAGGTTTAAAGATATTGCAATTTGGTTTATCAACACTGTTTATTCCACTTTATGTAACGGTATAACCCTACCGGTTTCAAGGTTTTCATCTCATCATCAGGGGCAGTCATGTGGTTTCATTGCTCCCGTGATTATAAGGTCATCAATAAATTCTTAAAATAAAGGAGTAGTTTGAAAGTGATGTACCAGATATCAATGAAAGTTTAGTCAGGCTGTAGTGATGTCATAAAAATACTCTAAAAATCTTCTTCAGTATGCAATTAGAAAATATTGTAACATTGATATAGAAACATTTATGAAACATGCGAACGCCTTTTAGACAAAGAAGTTTGGTGTACTTGACTCCTAAGTTTGTTAATGCATTATCTAAAGTTAATACTCGTACATTATCATAAGAGAGATTTAAATATACGGTCAATATATATAATGGATATTAAATAATGCCTTACAGAAAACAGGCCAGATTAAGTAAGAGATAACGTCATCACAAGATGAAAACTCAAATTGGATCAAAATCATGCAATGGAGAAGTATTTCAAATGAAGTTCTCTTTTTTTATTTGTAGCATTGAGTCCTTTTTTGTGTCAGTTATGATTCTTTGCAAATTTAATGTTTCTTATTGAAATGCTCTTTTTAGTGGAATGTGATATTAAATACTGCCTTCTGTTAAAGTGTGATTTTTATTCTCATGATTGTCATATATATGTTTCTATAATTTTTGTGATATCTACCTGCCTCAAGACGGGCATAAGCCTAGTTAGGGGAACTTTGCATATTTTATTGTAAAAAATAAAATAAATAAATAAATTAAAAAAAGAAAGAAGTCATGTGGTTTCATTACTTCACTTTAAAGTTTGTAACGTATAAAATCTAATCTGAATACATATAATTTAATTTACGGTAAGAAATTAGTACTTAGGCCTGACTATAATTTGGGGCCTTAATCGCACACGAATGCGATGGATTAAAAATATAAGATAATACTTTTAAGTATTTTAGTCAGAACTAACAAGTTAATTTGATCGTTTGGAACTAAAGTTAGCTAAGTTCGTTCCTTTCAAAAATGCTTCTCACTTATATCACGAAGTCATAAATAATTATCAAAGTTTTCTTGCAATTTAAAATTTACTTTATTGGTTTAATATACTTTCTGGTGCACCATAAATACTGAACAGGTATTCGTGTATAGCAGAACGTCTCCTCGCATGTCTGTACCGTTTTCCAGTGAAAGTAGTTTGTCGTGGATTGAGTTTCGATCCATCCGTAGAGCGGATTTGATGCAGTGATGTCATGTCGTGGAAGGCAATAATGACGGATGCATAACTAACTGTAAATGATGTTGAATACTGTAAGAATAACTTAATCTCCACTTTTGCTAGAATTGTGAAAATATTCTCGACACCTTTCACTTTGTCATTGATACATTAGATTGTCTGCACTTCTAGTCTAATGTTTTAATTATTGCTAAGCATATATTCCAAACAGATCCAAATAGGTTATTTAGCTTTGAAACTTCAAATCCTTTTTAAAAAAATATTCCGAGCATTCGAATTTTGTGTTGCATTTGTGAACTCTGTGTGCTTGTTTATCCATGATAGGCATTTATCCATGATAGGCAGAAAATTGCCTATTATCAAAATAATGTTAATGTAATTGAGTTAAACCTGTAATAACAATAAATAATGCACTGATGCTTAAAAAAATATGTATCTAATTTCATGTAAAATTAACAGGTACTGGAAGTTTCAATTTAATGACAGACTTACATATATTCTTCTTATCTAAAAAAAAATACAAAACCGATGAAGGAAAATATTTTGTACGTATCATTAAATATGTAAAAAAATTACTTTTTCCAAAAACAAATCTGTCATTTAAGTACAAAATACGTTGAATTTTTAACGTAGTAATGAGTGAAAAGTCTATAAATTTCCATTAGATTGTTAAAATTATTTAAAGTAATTTATTCTCATAGTTGGAAAATATACTGACGACCTCCGTGGTCTTTTACGTATTGACCTCTGTGGCCAAATGGTAAGGCGCTTGTCTCGTTGAAACTCGTTAAAAAGAAAGGTTTCAGTATGTTTTGCTCATAAGATCTCATAAGCATTGTTTTGGTTGGTTGATAGAGATTACCGCATGACAATTAACCCCCCAGATTGTACTGTACTTACAATATAGTTTAATAAATTAACCTGCTATCCAACATTTGATAACATATAATTTTTTTAATACTTTTTATGTTACATAAGATGCCAGTGCTAAAACAATTTAGGGCGTTGCGCTTTTAATTATTTCTTAAAAAATATATGTATTAGAATATTTTTCAACCAATAACTAAACGAATTGGCATCGTAAATATTAACTTAGTTCATTATTAAATAAAATGAAATATTTACAGTTTAAAGAAAATTTTCCATACCAATGAATTGCGTTAATTTATTACATTCCTTTTAAATTACGTCTTGTAATGTATGAACGCAAAATATGGGTATAATCCTGGAGTAAAATAATTCAGCTAATGCCACCGATGGCATTGTAGCCAAGTCAAGCCTCCATGGAAGTTGGGAACGTGGTTTATCGCAGGCCGAGACATGAATACCGCGGATATAATGGCTGGAAATACACGCATAGAAATCGCGAGTAGTTCCCTTTTAGTATGAGAAATGGCGATTCTTGTTCGGCCCTAGCCCGGGGCGAGGCGAGACGCAGTACACTAAAACCTCTATATTCATAACTCATGAGTGCAGTCGGATTCATTACAGCATGGAGACTTCTCGTTTTTTTTTCCCATGTCTCGGTTTTTAGACATTCGTTACACAAACATATTGTTGTTTAACGCATTCTTCCTATCGAATTTTTAATTATAGACGACCGAAGCAAAATCCATCTATATTTCCACTACACTCCACATTTGCCCAATATTTGTGATCCTTTTTTTTATCAAAAAATACAACACATGGAATGTGAAAGTTGCATACACATAAACAACATTATCAGCAAATGCGCAATCACATTTTCACGTGCAACAAACATACTTAAATTCGCGTTTAAAACTTACATTCGATTGCGAAAAAATATTTCATGTAATGAAACGGTCGGATATTAAAATAACCTCTAAATTATGATACTTTTTTCAACATGAGTGAACAATTAATTAAGTTAATAATTATTTACATTATATGGAAAACATTTAGTTTAATTAACTTCTCTTTCCTGTTACACTCGTAGTAAAAAAACTTTTTAATTTTGAATATTAGGAAATTTGCTCACTTCCAAAATAGTGCGATCCAGTGCGATGAAAGGCCATTCGTATCCATTGCAAACTGTAGATCTTCCCATCATTTCTCAACACACCATGATTGATAGTTTGTCGCACGCATCGATCATACTCTTCCTTTCGTTCATTTTATGCTCTGGGATCCCACTGAGTAGTCTTGCACTGCAGGTTACATATGTTACATGTATGTATTGTACTCGTACATCCTTTGCTACATTTAATTATGAAATTGAAATCAGTAAAACAATAAATATTTAATCTAACGCATTATTTTCAGTAATAGATGTAGCAAATTTATGTGTATTCATATACTTGAGGACAATATGAGTATATACTCAGTATTTACTCAGATTCATAGAAAGAACAAAATATTTTTTTAAGTATTACATCATTTTTAACCTTTCTACTTATTTGTTTCATGAATATAATGACCTCCATGACCTAGTTGATAAGATCATGTCTTACAATCCGGAGGTTTAGAGGTCAATTCTCGCTGGCTCAATTTAATTTAAAAAATGGGGTCCAGTCGGATTTTTCCAAAAATGGTTTCAGTCTGGTTTTCATATAAGTCCTCTTGAACGTATTTCTAGTAGGTTGGAAGAAATTACCACATGGTAATAAACCTGCCAAATCATACTATACGTAATACAATAAAATTATATTAATTATCTAACAAAAATCATTTCTCTTTAAAATTTATTTGTAAACTGTAGAGGGTAATCATAGACCCAACCCAAAAGTATTAATTTTTATTACTGCTAATGTCATGTGTGTTGGTATTGAATGAATTCAGTACATTAATTTAAACATATATCACTCAAGCAGACATTTTTACCGAATATCTTGTTTATTTATTGTTAAGCTTTGTACAATTATATAAAATATCGTACAATATACTCATATTTTGTTATCAAATATCAAACATGATATAATATTGGGAATCAACAGCTGAATTTAACCTAGGGAGCTTATAACCAAAGAATTTTGCCCGTTAAGCGGGAGTAATACTGTACTCCGGACGCTGGTTACAGACCAGTTACCGAGCTAGGAGCCGGTTCAGGCCGCACTGGACAATAAACAAACTGAACGATATGGGAACAATAGAGAAACATCTTGACTTTAGTTACTCGTATTTGATTTAATCCCGTTTACCGTATTCGGTTCGATCCACAATAAAACAAGGAACTCGTCAACAATGCTGAGGGAGAATATATTTACCAAATGCTTTATTTGTGCCTAACTGAAACACTACAAAAGAGCATGCTGGAAAACCTGCGTGAGCATTATTTTTCAAAATAAAAATTATTCCAAGATAGATAAAGTATTGATTTTCACTTGCAAAGACAATAAATGTATTTAATTCTATATTTATATACCTATGATATCCGAGATGTGATTACTATACCAGTTTTAGTTTAAAATACTTCCAGAGAATTAATGTCCTGAGAGACAAAATGCCATCAACATAATATATTTTGTCCGGTGAGATGCGCTTCTACGACGTACTCTGATTTACGACATATTATACAATATAAAAAATATGAAATAAACAAATTAAAATACTTACTTTAAAATATTTAATAATATATTTTTTATAATGTCAGTATAAATGACCTCTGCAAAAGTTGTCTTGGGCTATACAAGTGTTTTATTTTTTAGGGAGAGGTAATTCGTTATCCTCTCGTATCGTTCGGTTACGTTCCAAGTTGGAATTGAATATATCGTTGATTGATTATATTGTATTAAAATTTAAGAACGAAGTTTCGTGTCAGTCGTTAATTATATCATCTTTCTTTCATAACTGTACCTCGATTCGGATTTATTAAAAAAACAAATGTCGAATGAAATTTATCTTATGTTGAAATATCTTGCCTGTCGTGTAAAATCATACATTTGTTTCGCTTTATCAAAGCAATTGACTCCTTTGAGAACCTTTCATAATATTTTTTTAAATCCATCGGGTATTATACATACATCGCGCCATGCACAATCTTCTATTATTCATATTTCTCATTTTACTCTCTTTCAAAATTTGGTCCAACCACGTTTTTATCGGTCTACGTCTTCCTATCACTTCTGAGTTGTATACTCGTTAAGTCATTCTTTCATCATTCATTTTTTCCACATGTTCAAACCATCTTAAAGCTTCTTTCTTTATCTTACTTAAAACATCAATTTTATCCATGCGTTCATTTCTGATGTCTTCATTCCGCTTTATTTCAAACATTGACACTACACTCTTTCAACTTAACCCATAAATCACACACACTTTTTACCACACTTCTTTCTTTGACCATAACTTCGCTACATTCATTTTCAAACCTTTAACTAAACATCTCTGATATAGCTCAATTATCATATCCGTTACATTGCATTAATTATTATTGAATATTAAGAATTTGTAGAAATTTCATTCAGAGGTACGACAGCGGGATTGTTATATAGTACTTAACGATTCCCTTTCCAATATTCAAGCTGCGTAGTTGTTTCTGTTTTAGAAACGTAAGTTCAACTTCAGGGTTTTTGTACAATATGTACAAAAATTTTCTTTTTTTTTGTTCAATTTATGTTATTATATTATCCTGTTATATTTTTCTCTTTCTGTTTTTCATATTTGAAAAGACAAAAATACCATTCTAAATAACAATAACACAAATCATTTGAACAAATAATGAGCGCAATGTGGCATAGTGTATGATTTGTTAATTTATATTTAAATAAGTGTATCTTTATATTAATAAATAAGTAAAATTCTAAGAAAATTATGAACCTAAAGTAGTAGTAAGTCGCTGGATATCATAGCATAAACAAGACTGCTAACGTGCGAACTTTTAATTTTAAAACCATAATGGGTTTTAAAATTATATAACTAGTATTACAATGTCATTCAAAATGAAACTTTATTATTTTCACAGATTTTGAATTACTTAAGATAAAGGTTTGTATTTGAAACATCAACGCGAAGAAATTATTGTATTATATTATAGCTGAGATTTTACCTTTTAGATCAATGTGTCTCATTGTAAAGTAGTTAACGTAAATAAGTGAGTAATCTCAATTCGATTCATGAGTTATGAGCCATGATATGAGTTTTCCAGTGTTTAATTGCGAAACGGTGTTTAACAGGTAGCTGACTTGTTATCGGTTTGAAAAATGATCCTTGCGATTGTCCTGGCCGTGGAAAGAAGGGATTGCAGGATACACGCGATACTTCGCGCTAATTGCGTTCGAGGATAAGATCCTCATTAATCTTTGCCGCTGCATTATCGTGTGTTATGTATGGTCCGTTCAAATTTTGTGGTAAAAGTGATATATTTAGGGGAATGTGACGTGATAACTCTTTTAATGTCATTTGAATGTGACCAACGTCTGTCGATAATCTCACGAACACACCATTCTTTCGTTTATTTAGTGTCGTTTGTCAACTGTCAAACTAATTTGATAAAAACTCTCGAAGTGATTTTGTATAGTACAATTTGCATACATAAGTCATGTTTTGATTTTATTGTATTGTTTTACACATTAGTTGTACAAGTATACAGTATTGTTTGGTGGAAATATTGCTATGTGGCACGTTGAAATTAGTTTTAACATATTTTTGTGCGTACCATTGATAATCGAACACAACCCCCTCATTTTGGGGAATGACCATTTTACTTACTAGATTTCAAACGCAAATAAATAAATTTTAAATTTTGTTTTTAAAATTATACGAGATTTACACCGAAGTTATAGCATAATTCGTTCATAAACAGCGTATTATGTAATTTTTTCAAAAAATGCAATATAGTGAGCCTTTTTTCGTACGGTTTCTTTCTCACTGTAAGATTTTCAGGTTTCTCATTCATGATACACCGTCAGGAGTAACTCGATGAATCTCCTCTAGTTCCCCCCAGGATTGAGTATATTGGACACTCCTCCATGATGTGATCAACGGAGAATCAATCGAACAAGTATTGTGATAGTCAAATTTATTAATCAGTCAAATTTATTTAATTTGAACTATCATGTTTTCAAACGTAACACTCGTTTAATCCACACCATGCAAGTTTTAATTTGTGTGGGAATAAAACACTAGGAAATATAACTTTTCCGTAAATGATTTCAATATTATATACACATGTAGAAATGTGAAAAATGATGTTAAGGCATCACCCATTCTAAAAACGGTTCTGCACTATTCATCGACCAGCCCGAAGGATCCCTTAGGCTGATAATTGCGTCAAGTCATGGATGAATCACCAGATCCGACTGACAAGTTTTAAATATGGCCGAGATGATCGATATTGGAGAGAAATGTGTTCTTCGAAACGCTTGTATCGTTATTTCAATTTTTCCATATTTCAATTTTGTACCTTTATAATATCATCTATAGAAAATTGGCCGAATGATTAATGCTTATGTTGGTTGTACATGACCGTATGTTAATTTATTTTTTGATATTGTCCGTGTGAGTATATTAAGGCAACGATAATATTAGAGTTATTCGCAATAGTTGGACGCTGGCTAATATTTCATATTTAAACAAAATAAAGTTTAGCTTTTTTAAAGGTAAATTATTTTAATTGAATAGTTTCGTTGTAAGATATCACATCAATGTTTCTTATGCACATCAACGACTGTTTTGACTTTGAAGAATAATGAGACCTTTCAGAGATATATTTTTCTACTTATTTATGTACGAGTATTTACTCTTTATTGAATAATAATCTGGCGTGCGTATTGCCAGATGGCAATGTTTTCCAACTAGATAAAAGTAAATGAAGGAAGTTACATACTCGCAAAAACTATTCTATCGTTTATTTGTATAAAATTCATGAACCATAAAAATAATAAAAGTTAGATTTCATCATTCCATGGAAGAAGGAAGAGATGTTGAAAAGGAAAGACAAGTCGGAAATGAAACACGTAACATTACTGATTTGAAATTAAGGTTATTTCAATAGGGTTTTCGGCTTTTCTGTATGCGCATTTTTTTCGGTTTCGAAGATTGTGGACCGTTCCATTCCGACCTCTGGCTCTTTCTAAGAGGCTCATACTGAAATCATCATATTTCATCACCTGTTACAATGCTTGGTATGAAGTCTGGATCCATATCAGCCGCTCTTTTCATGTATCTGCAGTGCTCCACTCTGCAGACTATTTGATCGTCAGTCAGTACAGACCTTTCGTTTGCCCAAATTTTCCGTTAAAAAGTGATGGACAGTGGATTTAGGAATTCCAGTGAGCGCCTCGATGAGCCTAGTAGATGCTCAACAATAATTTCGAAGAATTTTAGCCACTGTTTGAACATTTTCTTCAATTCGAACTGTCAATGATGGTCCAGGCCTTGGATCATCTTCAATGCCGATCATTCTATCATCACGAAATCTTGCATACCACTTAAAAACATTCTTACGACTCATTGCTTTATTACCGTAAACAGTTTGAATAATTTCAAAAGTTTCTGTGGCACTTTTACCCAATTAAAAACAAAATTTAATGTTGGTACGTTGCTCCATTTTTCATTTTCCGACCAAGACTCAGAAGTTATCATTACGAATGAACCAGCGATGCCAGCGTTTTGAAACTTTTACGGAAGATAATCGAAATATGTCGATAGTTAACTCATTTATTCATTTACAGATGGCGCTAGTGAGTGATTACGCTAAAATAAAATCAGTCACCTTTCGCATTGGGTATTATCGACTGTGTACGAGTATTATCGAAAAAGTAATTAGTTTAAAAAATCGGCTCGAGTGTCTGTTTGAGTTAAGTTTTTTTTATTATTTTATCACCATTTACATATCAATATTAGGTTCTTCGGAAATAAATTTTGTATTTTTAGGCCAAACTCTAAAGTAAGATAGCATCGAATACTCTTGGACAGTAGTTTTCGATATTTTTAGTACCTCAGCAATCTCCCGTGTCGTAGAACGTTTGTTATTCTCAATTAAAGCCTGTATTTGGTCGTCATCAGTGGTAGTCGGCTTTCCAGTGCGAATACCATTTTCGAGTATCGTTTCGTTTGTGTCATATTTTTTTCATTACGGTAATGAAAAGCATTAAGCACTGAAAAAACAACTTATTTTGTACCAAAAAACCGCACAAGCAATTTGGGTAGCCGCCAAGTGCCAAATAAATGCGATTTTAGCCTTTCATAATAATATACATTCAGCACGTTTGAAATTAAGTAAACAACTAAAATGTTATCCTATCGACATCTATCCAAGGAATACGTGTCTAATTTCTGGACAACATATGATATACACAGAAGATCGTATAATATCTTACGAGTCTTCAAAGTACTTTCTAATGTTTATTAAATGGCGAGCAGTGATAAATTATCACATGACAGGATCCAAGTGCAGCCTTTCATCTCTGCCATATTTTATTCATTTTTCATGTCCCCACTCGATGACATCCCGTGGCGGTGCATTCGCATCCCACAAGTCTTCATGCCAGCCAACATTGCTGACTATTTCGCCTCGAAACATAAAATAACTAAGAGTTAATAGCGTTTCATTATAGCTGTCATTAACTGTAGAGATTAGCGCTTATAAGTTTATTACTTTTTACAACATGCACTCGTATGTCTATTAATGAGCCTTTTTTGTGTAATGTCTATACAAAAGCCTTTTAGAATTGAACTCGTTTAATTGAATTTTCTAGTGTTTGTAAACAGAAAGAAATAAATTCATCAGAAATATTCAGAAACAAAACGATTCAATGATGATGACATCTAAATAATCGTCATCATCACCATCACGCCATGTCTAATAAATTAATCCAAAAGTAAAAGCGCTGTAAGGACAGTTTGCAGAGGGAGTGCGCATCTATGATCGAGCTGTTTTCTCGCAGTAAATCACATGATCAACGTGGAAATGGAGCTCAAGATCAACGTTGTAGTGGTGAGGGGATTCTCGACTACGAGGGCGGCCCATGAAATATTCAAAATGTATAAAAGTATAGTATTTCTTTAAATTTTTAAATGATAATTTAGATGTACGTATTGTAAATTGATTATGATAGGATTCTGAAAATTAGGAGTTAACATTTATTAACTTTTTAATTGAAAGCAGAGAGTTAAACACAATTTAATAAAAATATGAATGCATTTAGAATAATTATACGAGTATCATAACTGGGTCAACAGATGTTTTATAAGGATTAACTTTAATTGAAATTGTATGTTCTACAGTATTGATTCACATTGGTTTGTTTAAGAGTTAAATAAAATTAAAAAATGAGCAGTAAACCAAGGGCATTAATAGCTTCGTTTCGTAACTGATTAATATTACACACAAAGAAAATTCAAATTCTACATCTTGCATAGACGATTCGATTATAATATTACATTGAGAGGTATCATACGAATAAAAAAAATTAAGTAACAAAATAAAATTCAAACATGGAAAAACCAAATATGCTCCTTGTAATATTACTCAAATCTTTGTAAAAACATTCATGGAGATACTTTATTAAATGTTCGTTGTATACACTACAATCTGGTGGGTTTATTGCCATGTGGCAATCTTTTCCAATCAAACATGAAGATTTAAAAGAAGCCTTAAGTGAAAACTAGACTAAAACTCTTTAAAAAAAAAACTGGGTACTTACGGAATCGAACTCGAACTCCGAGGTTGGAGATAGACGTCTCATCAACTAGGCTCGATACTTGTAAGTTTAAAGTGCTAAAATTAACTACTAAGAATATTATCGAAAAATATTTGTATTTAAATGCCAAAGCTCATTAGCCGCATGTTCCACAGCATATTTTCATCGGCCAAGCAGCAGTATTATTAGTGATGCTGTTTTATGTCTTGATTTTTTAGCATTATTAGAAGCCAAATGCCGTTACAGTCAATCATCTTCACATTTCTATGTCCAATTCAGGATGGTGACTTGGGAATGTGAATAAGACAAGACACCGGACCTGCAATGTGGACTTCAAGTTAAATTTGAAACAGCTGTGTGAAGTTATCATTAAAAATGGCATATCTTGTTTTCAAAGCATCGGTATATAGGTAATGATCAGTCCATGCCACTTGGAAAAAACTCTAATTGAATAAAATTCCCGAAGAAAATCTTTTTGTTAAGTTTTTGATGCAGGACAGATAAGAATAATTTGAGTGTTTGCGATGTACTCAGAGAAACTGAAACAGATAGACGAGTACTGTTATCTGGCAGTAGTTGAAGTGTGATATTATGAGGTGTCGCATTTGATATGTATGTATGAAATATCATTATAATAAAAGCTTTTTCAAAGTTAAACAAACATAAAAAAAGTTATGTTCAGTTTTGATGAAAATTTAACCATTGGAATTTTTTGCAAATTTAACGACCTCTGTGGTCGGTATTTAGTCGAATGCTTGACTTTCAACCTGGGTCTATTTTTTCTCATAAGGCTTTTTAACATGGTCTGGTTGATAGGAAAAACATGGCATACGGAAATAAGTCTGTTAAGTTTTATTTTATACAACTGAAGCTTAATATAATACGAGTAGAAATGAACGCTAACTTTTTAAGTTTGATTTTCAAAAAAGTACTCCAACATCCTTTGTTACATGTATCTTGTGTCGCATAATGAAGGTTCGTATTTTATTCCTATTTGGTTTACATTTCAGCTTCGTTTATGATGGACTTGTTTGTAAGCCAAACAGGAATGGACACTAGCAGCGGCAGATTCTGCTACGAAGAACTGTGTGGGCAGCGCTGCTTCGGTTGCTGCGAATAGTACTGTCGCAGACAATGTTGGGACACAGGCGTTTCATACAATGCTTTTGAAACTAAAATTCGTGATTCTGCAGCTTGAATAAAAAGGCGGAAAACTACCCTAATACAGGACTTTCTGATATTATTGAATTTTATTTAATGAAAATTAATAAACTTAGCCACACAGACAAATATGTATTTCGATCTGGTTTATGCACTCTCAAAAGCGGTGAGAGCTTGTGCTCTCTGCTCTCAAAAGGTGCGGTGCGCAAATAAAATTGACTTATGAAAGCTCCCAGTGACAAAAAAAATAACATACAGTTGTTAATCCATAGCAAAAAGAATCCTGATTTTTTTTCTTCCTTCATACTAATCGCGTCGAGAAAACATTGATTTATATTTATATATTGGATATGTTTTTGTAAAGGTGTACTGGTTGAGCAACTTAGTGATTTTTTTAGCTTTTCTGTTTGCTTGCTCAATATAAACAATGTGTGTAAGTGAATTTCGTTTATATTTATTTAAAATATTAAACAAGCGACCAAAGTAGCGTAAAAGTGTCAAATGAGTGTTTGCCTAATCATTTCATAGTTTTTATTTGCTGTTTCGGCAATTGCATATCCAGTAATTACACTTAAATATTCTCCAATTGAGCTCTGTACTTGATGTTTTTACTAAATTACGAGTATCAGTCGTCTAAAACAAAGTCTTGCTAAGAAAACACTTAACGTTCCCTATCCGAAAACTACGAATAAACCAGCTCTAATGTTATGTAAATAATCATAATATTCTGGTATTTATTCTGAGTACGTTACGCATTAGATTGTTTCTACAAATCGTTTAAATTAATCTCTAATTTACTTATAATTGATGACACCCTTCTTGAACGAGTGATGCAATTCAAATATCTAGGTGCCAATTTGCTAAGATACAATGATCTCTACACAGAAAGTAAATAAAGCTATTCCTGTCTCCAAATCCTTAAAATATGTGGTCAAGAATAACAAATAAATAGGAGCAGAGAGTAAGGTCAAAATTTATCAAGCGTGTGTGAGAACAATCATGACTTATGGAATTGTGTCTAGAGCAGATACAACAAAAACAAAATGTATGCTCATAATATAACTAATGAAATGAAATTCTCAGATTATTTGCAGACAAACATTTAGATATCGAGTTAAAAAATCCCCGAAATCGAGTAGAAACCGCAGAGGACACTGGCGAAGTTATGTGGAAAGGGTGAATAACACAATAGTTCATTACGTGGCAATACATGAAATATCCGCTGGCAGTCGCACCTCCAGAAAGCTGTAAGGATACTTGTGAGTGAGTCAATGTCTTAAGAGATGATACTGATGATAACAGACCAAAGGTCTTTTACAAGGAAAAAAATAAGTCATGAAAACTGCTATTTATTTGTGTCATAAAAACTGCTATTTATTTATTTAGGCTAAAATATCCTTTCTTTGATTTCTGTGTAAGATCAGTCTTGATGGACATCTTTATTAGCTTTCTGTGATAGTAAATATTTATTTTTATTTATTTATTTATTTATTTAACACTTTTATTACAATACAATCTGGCGGGCGTATTGCCAGGCGGCAATCTCTTCCAACCAACCAGACAAAAGTAAATGAAGCAAGTTACATGGTCGCATAAATCATTCAAATGACTATCCATCCCCCCGAAATCCATAAACACATACGTGAGCACATACCCATGAACACCACAAAGACGGACAATCACCCGAACATTATTTTTCATATAAAGTGAGATATCATCAATCAAAAGGAAAGGAAGGGATGGTGGAGAGGAAAGGAAAAGAAAAATCAGGAATGAAACACGTTATTTTACTGACTAGAAATTAAGAGTTTTTTCAGTCGCTTCTTAAATCATACCAAGGACGGAGCGAGTCTTATATTGGTTTGTAACTGATTCCAGAGTCTCACTGCACGGACAGTAAAGGACGACGTAAAGAAAGAGGAGCGGTGAACTGGAAAGGTCAATAAACAATCTCTGTTTGAGCGTAGCGCTAATCCATGATTGGAAAGAAGCTGAAAATTTTCGGCGAGATAAGAGGGTGCGGCGGGACAGTTAAGGATGTTATACAAAAGCGACAGTATGTGAATTTGGCGTTTATTTCTTACATTCAACCATTGCCTTCTGGTATGAAGTTATATGGTCGTATTTTCGTAGGTTGAAAATGAATCTTAGACACACATTTTGAAGACGCTGTAATTTGTCCAGCTGTTCCTCTGTAACATCCAAGTAACATACGTCCACATAGTCCAGAATTGGAAAGAGCAGAGATTGTACGAGCAAACATATGTGTATACAATAAAAAACACAAACGATGACTACGTCATTTGACCTATGCACGAGAAACATCGATTCAAGCTAGTTCTAAATCTCATAGAAGGTATAATTTATTGATTGAATTCAGCTTACTATTACTAGTACTGTTCTGAATCATCTTTAATCATACACACCATTTTTAGGGTAGGGTTCCATGATCCATAATGACTACTATCCATAATGTTATGTGCCGAGCGTGATCTCCTACATTTGTCCATGGGACCAGCTGTGCAGAGAGAGAGACGTCGTATGCCCGGCTTGGTTCGTTCACTCCCGGAGAACAATACTCCATTCTACTACAAAAAATCGTGAACCGAATATTAAGCGACTTATTTTTTTTTTTGTTATTTAAAAAAAAGGTTGTATCGAAAATATTGACATTTCCAGACAATTGAACTTTCATTGGGCTAGAATTTTATTACCTATGTAATAAAACCCAATATACGATATATGTACATCGTATTATATTACAATATATAATAAATAAAATATAATTAATAATCGGACACTGAAGTATTCTTATGATAGTATTATGTTTCTTTTAATCTTTGCTGAATACTTATTAATTGTCTTGATCTATTAAAAAATATATTAAATTGTCATAATCAACTTTACTAACATGATCTAATATTTTCTGAATGTAGATAAATTGCTGTTTATCCCTCTCAATGATATTGCTCTTCCATTTTCCCACCCTCCTAATTATTTTCTTTTTCTTCGAGAAACATGGAAAAAAACATTTTATTACTCTTTCGTTGTATACAATACAATTTGACAGGCTTGTTGCCGTGTAGCAATCTCTTTCAGCCAACCAAAAATATGTTAAAGAGGCCTTAATTGAAAACCAGATTGTAACTATTTGAAATAAGATGGGTTCCGACGGGAATCGTACCCGGAATGGAAGACGTGCGTCTTACCAACTAGGCCTGAGAGGAGGTAACAATTTAATATTTTAAATAATTACCAAGTTAATTCTTACAAAATATATTTTTATATCAATAACACATAGCGTGAGTTTAATAATTTAAAAATATAGGTAAACAACATACCAATTTTTGATGAAAATCTTATTATTATTTTTAATTCTTTAAATAAGTTTTAACCAATACCTAAACAAAGTTGGCATATGAATCTATCTAAGAAAAGGTTAAAAGATTATTATGTGATTTTATTACAAATATTTTTCTCTTGACATTTCCACTAGTGTGACAAACTAAACTTGTATTGGATTACGTCAAATTATCAATTTGATGAGTCAGACACTAAGAATAACATAATATTGGAGGCTTGACATTTCCAATGACTTAAGACACACTTTGATAAATCACGATAAACTGGAGTAGTTTGGTTTCGATTCAATTAATGCATTTAAACTTCGCTGCAGATGGAATCTGGATTTGATTTGAATATCTTTGAATTCCCACGATCAAGGCAATTGTGTATTCTGTTGAAACGTCAGGACCGGTATCTGAGGGCTTGATAATAAGTATGAAATAGAGTTTACAATGTTTGGTATTTTCCCATATTTGGCATAGACTGTATAAGTAAATAGTTCTTACCTATAAAACAGCTGAATCATGCTTTTTCTTTAAGAACAATCTGATAAGATACCAGATATTCAACATACCTATTCTAATTAATTAATTGAAAAACAAACTACCTTAACCTACTTAAGTGGTTCTTAACCCGAAAATTAGTACCCACGCTCTTCAATATGTATTAATCACTAATTCGAATATGTTAAGGATACTACGAATAAATAAATTTAAAAAACACCTCGTGAAATGCCACAATGATATGCCAATTATGCAAAATATAATATAAGGTAGTGTACACATACAAAATATTTTTGAAATATACAAAACGACAGATAGTGCCTTAAAGATACAAGCAAACAAGTAATAAAAAGTAAAACAATGTACCTGTATGGGTTGACCTATATTTTAAGGGTTAACATATTCAGTTTATGAAAATACGAGTTTTATGTCATTAACTTTTTATTGTTCACATATTTAAATAGTATAAAATTAATTCAAAAGATTTTTCGAATAAATATTCCATAATATGGTATATGTGATTATGGTACATATTGAAGACATGTTTTATTTCTTACCGCAGAACAATATTAAGTTACATCACGAGAGAAAATTGAATTATTTTGGGATTTTAAAATAAAATTATTTTAAATTACAAATTTTAGTATTAGGTCGGCTTTTACTTTGAAAGCTTATTAAAAGTTGAAATCTTAAATTGGATTACTTTGATTTAATTTTGTATAAATTTAATTACTCCCTCCTCCTCTCTTCGAGATAAGGAAATTAGAGTTGAACACAATCAAATTACTAAGCTTCCTGAAAACATTATTTATTTATTTTTTAACACTCATTCAAATGCATCAAATTGTTCGAAATCGAAACCAAAGCTGGTTGGTACGAATTGGTTAGTTTATAACTGCATAAAATTCAAATAGTCAACTAGAAAAACTAAATGAGATTTTTTACATTTAATACAATGACCTCCGTAACCTTGTTGGTAAGACGCCTGTTTTCCATTCTGGGGGCTTCAGGTTCGATCCCGATTGGTAGCCAGATGATTAAACAAGGTTCCAGCCTGGTTTTCATTTGAGGCTTGTTTAACACCTCTATGGTTAGTTAGAAAAGATTGCCCTAAGACAACAGACCCGTCAAGTTTTACTGTATACAACCACGACGATAAGATATCCTTGGTGATTAATTATGTGTGCGTGTGTTGGTTTATACCACGCAAGCTGTTACATTTCAGCAAGCACACAACCTTGATAGATCAATCCCAGTTTCTATAGCAAGGGTATCAAACATTCAAGACGATCGGTAGGCTTAATCCGTTGCAGCCTTTCATAAGGGAGAGTTTTATTTAGTGCTTTTTTGCGTTATTTAATAGTGATATAAGGATTTACGGTGCTTAGCACAGAAGCTACAGAAAAACATAATTTCAGATATATTGGGTGTACAAATAAGTCACCGCCGTTTGACAAAAGTTGGCGCCACCAGTAAGTTATGGTTTAAATTGTCAGATGTAAAATGTCATTATCGTAAGGTTGGACATCTGTCAACAACATGACCTTGAAATATTAGTGAACTTTTATCAGTATAACATATTTTTTTGTGTTCGAAAATGTCAAGTTTTGAGCCGAATAAGCGTCATTTGCGGGAACTTTTGATTTACTTCTTCAATTTGAAGAAATTTGCAGCTGAGGCGCATCGATTGCTTGTAGAAGCATATGGTGAGGCTGCCTTAAGTGAGAGAAGTTGTCGTGAGTGGTTTCAAAAGTTTAAGAACGGTGAATTTGACATCGAAGACAAAGAACGTAGCGGAAGGCCGAAAGTGTACGAAGACGCGGAATTGGAAGTATTATTGGATCAAGATTCGTGGCAAACGCAAGAAGAACTTGCACTTACATTAGGAGTGACTCAACAAGCAATTTCACATGGGTTGAAATCATTGGGAATGATTCAAAAACAAAGAAATTGGGATTCATATGAACTGACACGGAGAAACTTTGAATGCCAATTTTCCACATGTGAAATGCTGCTTGCCAGGCATAAACGAAAGGGTTTTCTGCACCATATAGTCACTGGTGATGAAAAATGCATCCATTATGATAATCCAAAAAGGAAGAAATCATGGGGATCCCCTGGTCATGCTTCAACATCTACGGCTAAGCCAAATATTCATGGAAAAAAACTCTTGTTGTGTATTTGGTGGGATCAGCTTGGTGTCGTGTATTATGAGTTGCTCAAACCGAATGAAACCATTGCTGGGGCTGTCTACCGAACATAATTGATGAGATTGAGTCGAGCACTCGAGGAAAAGCGCGCCCACTACTACGCCAGACACGACAAAATTATTCTCCTGCATGATAATGCTAGTCCACATGTTGCGGCACCGGTCAAAACCTATTTGGAAACACTCAATTGAGAAGTTTTACCCCACCCGCTGTATTCACCAGACATTGCTCCTTCTGATTACCACTTGTTTTGATCGATGACGCATGGCCTGTCTGAGCAGCACTTCACATCATATGAAGATACCAAAAATTGAGTCGATTCGTGGATAGCCTCAAAAGATGATGATGATGACTGACGCGGTATTCGTATGCTGACAGAAAGATGGGGAAAAGTAGTGGCAAGCGATGGGTACTACTTCGAATAAAACATGAGGTTCCGTTCTTTCACAATAAATGCCCATTTTTTTATAAAAAACGGCGGAAACTTATTTGTACACCTAATAAAACGGTTTATGAGTGAAACCAGTCATGAATTGAATTCGCCAGGTGTCGGATTTGGGACACCCGCTTGCTTATCGTGAATGCTAATCGTTAGACCACGGCCGCCGACAACACAATTCAATCACTAAGAAAATTTGATAATTACGTATAAGAAATTGATATTTCAATAAGGATTCGTAAAAATATTAATTTGTTTTTACTTCCTTGATGTGTTGGAACTGAGTAATCAATTAGCACTTCGTGCACACATCACTTTGTATAGGAAAAATAAATTGCTATAATAATTTTCTGTTAATTGTATTGAGGCCGACTCTGGTGTGTATCCTTCCGCTTCTGTATATTTAATGAAGGAATGCGACAGTTGTCTATTAATTAAATTATCTATTACAACGGTAAATTAGAGCCTTTGTAGGTTCAAGTCGGCCTCCCACGCGGCAGAACGTGTTTCCAAGAACGTTGCTCTTTATTGTAAACACAGGTATTTACTTGTGAGCATTTACAACACCTCTTTACATTGATTAAGTTTAAGTTCTTGGATACTTTGACTTTGACCTCTACACAAAAATAGCTAAAGCGAAATGAAATTTAATTAAGAAAATCCTCAGTGACCTAGTGGGTCTTACCCACTAGGTCTTACGCTTGACTTCCACCCGGGGACTTCGGCTCGATTTCTGATGGAACCAAAAAAAATATTTTAAAAAGTTTTATTTTTGTCTGTATTATATTACTATAATTTTGGGACCCATTTAAATAAGATTGTTATATTTTGATATGAACATTCTTCGTGACGGAAATCGAGAGTGTGTCGATATTAATAAACAACTATGTTTTATCGTTATTTTCGTCACTATCGTCACTAAACACCTTGGCGGGTATGCGACTCGCGGGTTGGCCATGCCTAATTTAAACCTTCAGCTGTATATCGAATTAATAAATTTTGTATTTTGATTTGTATTTGTACTATTGTTAAAAATATACTTCAAACTCGTTAATGAAAAATACAAACATGGCTTTGATTGCACCAGACCTTGTGACAGGAAACTGTTGAGGAGAGATAGTATCGGAATGATGGCAAAATTTACTGTCTCCAGATGAAGCTAGAAATGCGTGGCTTGTAAAATATCTGACTGCAGAACTTCCTGGTTTTCTGTTCCTAGATAGATAGTACATTTTAAACTGATTTGGTTATATTCATGGAGTTATGCGAACGTAACGCATAGATGAACCTATTATTAATATTTCTTTTAACAATTATATTTAGATTCATTGATTGCAACATGTACGTCATTTAATCATAAATATAGGATTTAAAGTGGATAGCGTTTTTTCATAAGTTACAAAATAAGAATAATAACTTAATTTGTTCATTCCTATTGTACCCCTTTAACATAACCAAATTGGTAATATTGATATATTGAAGAGCGTGATAACAGTCTTCGGATCCATTAATTGAGTCTTAAGACAACTAGAGTTGGCACGGAACTCGGGGTTTTAAAAATGATTTAATTTATTTTTGAAATAATAGTTATCAAAATAATCGATCTTTTGTGTACTTCGTAGACAAAGTACGAAAAACCTATAATTTCTGCTTCGAACTAATCGGTTCGTGCAAATAACTGAAAATATTTTAAATACAATTTAAAATGTATGTATATTTATCAAGCACTTGGCTGGGTTCAGAGATATAATAGTTAATGGTGTGGTTTGTTTACTTTGTAATCTAGTGTCCCGGATTCAATACCTCGCGGAGTACTTACTACTCGTAGTTAAACATTTAGACTTTACTTATATGTTAATGAATCAAAAAAATATCCATAAATTTTATCCGTGAAATAACGCCTTACAAATCGTCCATATATTTTTTAGATGAAATATTTTAATTATTCTCTTTTTATTATTATTTTATTTATAAAGATATCGATCGACATGTAGCGATAGGAAGCAAAGTCAATGGGACACTTAAACATACACATATATACTAGGACCAGACAGTACGAAAATATGCTAGGATGATAGTCCACAACAGTATTTTGGTGTCAACTTTAATGTATGGGAATGAAACGTGGGCGTGGAAAAAGCCAAATAAATGCTTTAGAAACGCGTGCACTGTGAAAAATACATGGGGTGACAATGTATGATATAATACGAAATGAAGTGATAAGGGATAAATGCACACTTAATACTGATGTGTTGAGTAGGATGAAGAAGGGCACTATTCAAAGGTTTGGGGATGTGGAACGAATAAATGAAGGAACACTAGCAAAACAAATATACTCGTATAGTGCAAAAGTGAATTGCAGGCGTGTGAGCGAAATACCAAGAAAATAACGGTGGGATGAAGAGAATGATATTTTGAAAGAAGGAAACATAGAAAGTCAGAGAAATCGTAGGAGTTGTGTGAGAAGGTGTATGGATGTGGTATTTGTGTAACGGTAAATTGTGTGTAATTTGCGTGCTCCAGTGTTTCTTAATCCCGTTGATCGATTACTAGGACTGAAGATAATATTGTCCCCCGGCGACGCTCAACATTTCCGTATCATGAATTCGGACAGGTCTGACAAAAGTAATAATACTACGTAGTTTAAATGATAGAATGCTTAACTTCCCATCCCGTGATTTCAAATTTGATTTCCGATGGAACCCAGAAACAGAGTCCTAGCGTGATTTCACATTGTGATTTCTAACAACTTTTGACTGATTGGAAGGAATGGCCAAATGACCACTAACGGGTTGTTATTTATACAACGCAAGTGTAATACAATACAACAAGGAGGTCCTCAAAGATACACCTCAACATTTGAAGAAAACTCAATAATCTGTGAATTTCGAGTATGATCTGCAATTAAATTAATAAAAAAACTGTGCATTATCGTAATTATCATGGTAAATCACAATTTAAATAAAATAGATTCGGTATTCAATAGCTGGAAGATAAAAAAAACTTGATTGATTCCGTTGTAAATGAAAAGGCTGTCATTTAGATGATTTTGCATTGTAATCGATGACAAGCAGCGTGAGAAACTGTCAAGCGCCGCACGGAGACGGATGCGCAGCCTAATTAGATTAAAGAGATCCTCCCAGTTAGACTGTGCCGATGGACCAGGGAGGAGGCTCGGCCGGGATATTGACCGGCACAAAGTGATTTTTGATTAGATTTTTGAATGGTCGTTCGCTTTGGTTCTCACGTTCGGGTCGAATACACGAATGAGCATCATGCCTAATTAAATCCAACTTTTTTAAAATACTATTTGAAGACTTTTAATTTGCAATTGATACCATTTTTATTTTATTTTATTACAACGGTCAAATTACTTTTTTGATAGAAAAAATTACCAAAAAAAAAAACAAATAAAATTTAACATTGACAATGTAATAGTATTATATATTATATTTAGAGATACGTGATTATCGCATTTTGCGATAAATGCGACATAGAAGCGATAGAAGCGATAAATGCGATATAATTGCGAAATTTCGAAAATTTCGAATCGAAATTTTTAATATATTGATTTTGTTAAGAATGACTAAAGATAAACCTCCCAGAGTCTATGGTCAACTCTTGTCTATTGTCTATGATGCCACATACTTAAGTTGGTACTTGTTTTGTGTCATTCACATGGTTGTGGCGTTAACAAATGCGTTTAAACAAAACAGTGTTAAAGTATCCACTTGGTGAGTTTTTTTACAATTTAAAAAATCTCACGTTTTAAAAATTTTTCCTCGTTTATTAAATAAAAAAAATATATGTTTTTAGCCCCAAGAACATGGGTCGAACATATATCAGTATTAAAGAGAGAGCTACAGCTTACAAAGCAGAAGGATTTTATATAAACGAAAAATATATTTTAATATGCAGGCATTGCAATTGTCAGCTAGATTGGAAAAAGAAAGATAATTTAACCTAACATATAGAATCAAATGGACACAAGAAAAAAGTTTCAACATCTGCTACAAGTACTACTAGTCAATCGACAATACCAAAAATCATGGATAAAAGACATGAGAAATCTACATTTATAAAAAAACCGTCAGCATGTGCCTAAAAGCTAATATACCTCTGGAAAAGTTAAATCATCCTGCGGTGAAAGAATATTTTCGTGAATATGTGCAGGGATCTAGTGAATTGCCATGTGCAGATCAGCTACGAAGAACATATGTTCCAATATGTGGAGCCGACATGAAGAGAGAAATTCTGGAAAATGTTAAAAACAAGCTTCTTGTAATAGTGGTCGATGAAACTTCAGACAAGATGGGACGCTGCGTGTTTGCCATTTTATTCAGAACAGTGTTACCTGCCAGTGAGCAAAATGTCTACTTAGCATCATGTAATTTTTTGGATTTGGCAAATTTTACTACATGCTTACAAACAATAGTAGATACTCTCAAAGACTATGAAATTTCATATTTAAATATAATAGGATTTGTTTCAGACTCAGCTCCTTATATGATTGCTTGCTATAAAAGTCTTAGCGTTTTAATTGGAAATAAAATGCTACATTTCCAGTGTTGGGCACACAAAATTAGTTTGGTTGGAAATGTTTTTATGAAAGAGTTGAAAGTGCTAAATGAATACATTAGTAAACTCAAAATGGCATTTTTACATTCGCGTCAACTGAAATCAACTTATGTTGCATTCTTGTTGAATTCATATCCTCATCTCCCGGGAATATTATTTCCGAGTCCAATTATAACCCGTTGGAAATCATGGTTCAAATCCGTCAAATATTTAGACACATACTTTGAGCCATTGATAGATATTTTTAAAAGCTCAGATATAAAAAGTGTAGCAAAGGGAAGAATTATAGAGCTGTATGAATCTGATACAAATATTGTACATTAAAAATTCAATGTAAATTTGTTAGCGAGATATGCGATAAATTTATAAATTTAATTGATAAATTAGAAGGATCTTCGTACCCTTTTTCCCATTTATTGTGGGATGAAATTATGGGAATAAAAAATTCTCTCGGTTATAACATAGGTGGCATTTTGCCTATGGAAACCCAGAAGCTACTTCTTGAAACAGATGAACATACCAAACTAGAATTAATAGACATTCTTAAGTCGGTTTCCTGTAAAAGTTTATTAAAACTCGAGTCACATTTAAATAAAAATGAAACGAATGTGTTTTATGAAGCTTTAAATCATCTGTTCAATCCCCATGTAGCTGGAAGTAGATGTGCTTTCCAAATTCATGAAACGATATCGGTAATAAGAAACTTACCTTTGTTTACAACATTAACAGCCACTCAATGTTTAGAGGGGTATTCACATTTTTTTAATAATTTATCATGTAATATTAAAAGTGGGATAAAAGTGGATATTCTTCAACTTTTACTTGCAACAAAGATGAAACATGAAGAATTCGGCAATGCTGCCCTTCAATCAATTTGGTGTCCTGCAAATAGCGTTGACGCAGAACGGTTTTTTAGTACGTACAATTTAATTGTTAACAATCGACGTACTAGGTTAAAACAATCATCAATTGAAACATGCTCGATGATAAACTTTAATAAACTTTAATCATTTTATAAAATTTAATCGGTGTATTCTTGTATTTCTATTTAATTTCTATTTTTTTTATCAATATATTGTATATCGTTTGAAAATTATGTGTAAATTGAACTTTTAACTTTGAATTCGTAATTAAGAAAAAAAAGCTAAATAGATGCTAAAATTTGTCATTTTAAACGCTATTTTTTTGAAAAAATAGATGCTTAAATAAGTGTCTCTAATTATATTGTATAAGGAAAAGTTGTGATTTTTTCCCCTCAATTGTCCTTCATAACTGAACATACCATATAACAAAGAATCACCAAAGAAAAACGTTAATATTTGGATAAATTGAACTTTGTCAAGATAAGGGTTAAAGAAATGTGTGGTTTTAATAAAATACTATAGTGCCATGGTATGTTGCATGTCACCATTGAAATTTTAAGGGGAAAGTAAAAATTTTAAACCTTCTTAAAGCCTTCTTAGTAAAAATTTAAAAAATCGGCTGTCACTATGAACCATTCATAACAGCCAGAGCCATCTTTTGGAAACGGACCGAACTAATTTGTACTCCCAATATAAAAACACTAGTAACACAAGACGAACCCAAAACGATAACAAAGCAAACCCATCCAAATACACTTATTTTTTATCGGCAAAAACAACTTCTTTAATTTCCTCTTATTAGTAATCAAAGTCACATGAAAGTCCATGCAATGCTTTATTCATTGCCTAATCTGTGTAGTCTTGTTTTGCAGGAGTTGTACAAATAATGTGTTGCAACCACTTCACCGTGGAACAAAACGCATATTATGCCGGGTGAGCCTGCAAGGCATGAACATAACAACCTTAGTTCCAATTCCAGAATATGTACATTTATATTATTCCTTCTGAAATGTTTCGGGATTTACTAAGTGAAATTCCTCAAGGTAATATTTTATTTTTTACTTATACAAGTGTTCGTAGAATTTATAATAATTAAAAAAAATATATATTAAGTTAATTTTATCATAATAATAATTCCTGTTCGTATTTTTGTAAAATTGAAAAAGTTGTTTATCACGCTTTTTTCTTGTTAAGTAAAATTGTGAAATTAAAATTTAATACTTAACTAAAATATTTAGATATGGATTTTACAAATGTATTGATTTCTATTCCGGTGATCTAAGTAATTTGTAATTAATTTCTAAATTATTTAAAGTAAAAATAATTGTATTGCAATATTCAAAATGTAAATACATATTCACAAATATTGCACTTCTTGACTGATCAAGCCGAGTACTTGGAGAAGATTTGGACATGTTGAGCGAATGAATGAAGAAACACAAAATAAATATACAGTGTAAATGTGAGTGGAAGTCGTGGTAGAGGAAGACCGAGGAAAGTGTGGTTGGATCAAGCGTATGCAATTAAGAAAGAAGGATATATTAAAACTCAGAGAAATAGTAGGATTGTATGAGAAGGTGTATGGATGAAGAAGAGGTCAAAGATGTGTCGCGATTGGAAAGTCTGGCGCTCGCTTATCTTTGCCTACCCTGATAGGGGAACAGCGTGATGGTATGTATGTTGACTGATCAAAATATGAAGTAAATTAGAATCACGATATGCTTTCTAGTAATAAGGAAAAACAGAGATTTGAGTTTTTAGACATAAATTTGAAACAAAATATTTTTACTTTTAATATTCAACAAGTAATAATAATAACCCGTCAATAATGACAGAATATGATGCTGTGCTTGACTTTGTGCTGCTTCGTTTTGTCGTCGTATTCCTGCTTCTCTCGAGTCTCGTTTGCGCGTTATGATTGACGCGATCGTCTCTTCCTTTTACTATCTGTAGCTCTTTTTGCAGCCATCTGAGCATTTTGATCCATAGTAATCTCTATAATAATAGAAATTAAAATTGCAGAAACCATCAAATACTTAATTTTAAGATAATTTTTAACGAAATGGTGATTCAAGTCTATTCTCGGAATAAAACTGGAATTCATAATGTACATAGAAGTTTAATGAAATGAAACTCAGTATAGAGAGTATATATCTTATTGCCAGAAAACTTAAGATACACTATTAAAAACCAAATTAATTTATTTACAAAGTAACAGTTTAAAGTGAGCGAGCGATATGTGAATTTAATAATTGAGTGTTAATATTACGAGTATAAATGTTTGAATAATTAAGCATTTTCACTCATTATAAACTGATTTCTCGTTTTAATATTATATTTTTCTGTACAACTGAAAAAAAAAGTCATTTCTTCTTAATAAATATATTATTTGCCTTATCAAGAAGTGACAGCTGTCAAATAATACTTGAAAAATAGAAACGCTCTAACTTGGATATTATCATAATTAGATCGATTGTTAAGTTTTTAAAGCTTAATCAGTTGAAACTTTGAATTATTTAGAAGTGTAATTTTTTATAATTGGTTTTATTATTTTGACTCGTATAATGTTATGTCTAGTTTGGTGGCATAAATCATTCTAGTTTGGGTGGATTGCCTATTTAAAAAAAAACTGGGATATTATTAAACATTAAACGTAACACATAATGTTACATACGAATGAAAGTTCAATCGATTTCATATAACATAGTTTGATCTTGAAATATTCATTAAGTAGTTACGAGCATTAAAAAAAATTCACAATAATTTCAACACAGTTTGACAAATATCAAACCAATTGTATGTAGTATTTTTATTGAAAAGGTTCTCGAAAATTTTATACAAGAGATTTGGCATTTTGACAAATAAGATAACCTCCGTGCCTAATTGGTAAGATCGCTTTCTTTCAATCTGGGGCTGCAAGTTCGATTCCAGTTTGAACTCAGATTCAGATTCAGGTTTTTTTAAAAAGAGTTGAAGTCTGATTTTCACATTAGGCCTTTTTAACATCTTTCTGTTTGGTTAGAAGAGATTGCCAGGTGGCAATACGCCCACCCTGTTGTACCGTATACAACGAAAGTTTAATACAATACAAAAATATTATTTGTGTTTCAATTTCAGATTTTAAAATGTTACGAGAAATTAATGTGATTCTTTTGAGGACTTGTCTTATAAAGGAAACACTTCATTCAGAACTAATACATAAGATATTGGAGAAACATTTTGTTGATAAATCTACACGTGTTCTTCTTTCTTAATGGTTTACAAACCGATTCAGTGTATGTTGTAAAAATCTAAATAGTTTTGAAATACACTCAAATAACGGAAATTCTGGAATGAATAATTTTGTTTCATAATTTTCACATCAATTCTCTCGATATATACAATAGAAAGTACATGCATCGGAAATACTTAATTCCGATTCTCGATCTCCACATAATTGGGCTGTATATTTGGTTACAGCATGTGTAATTAATCATTATCTAAAGACCCATATGCAAGGAACGTGTAATCAGCATCACTTTCTAAACTGAGATTGCTTTATTTTTAATAACAAGTTATTGTAATTTGTTTTGACAGTAATTGTGTGTTGGATAAATGGAATAACAGGTTTAAAATAATACCAGATCAAAATACGGACAAGAACTGAGCAAAAACATAATGAAGCCATTCTAACTTTTATTAAACCCTACTTTGTTCCTTTCCGTTGATACAATTGACGATTCATTTGTTATTTTCTAATACTCGTAAATTGGAATGGGAGTGTTCATTTTTGACTTATCATGAACTTTCGAAATGTATTCAAAAAGCATATGCATTGAAGAGTATTCAAGTTATTTTAATTGGTGCTTGCAGAGGTGTGTTTTTTAACATGAGGGTCTGAAGTATTATTGTTTTGTCGCCTGCATCCTTTCTATATTGCTCTTCACGGCGTGTTTCCAAGAGACAAAACTCTTCTGTTTTAAAAACAGATAGGAGGATGATGAGGGTCACGTGCCTCGATTTTCGCACTTGTGACATTTTACATATCTTCGGATGCAGCAGCAGCTTATAACTACTACAATACTGATAAGACACTGGAGGTAGGTTGTGGGATCACATATTTAGAATGCCGCCTAGCTAAAACCTACGTTGTTATATCGTCCACTAGGAACTCTTTCAAATTGGACATCCATCTTACACCATCCACGAGCGTTACGATATATTGTAGATATTTTTAGTCCTGGCCTAAACGGTAGAGGACGTTCAGTGACGGCCTGTAGACCGATTTCAATGGAGACACTTTGTGACACCCATATGTTTCTGATGAAACCCAGAGGGTGTTATTGAAGAAGAATTGAAGAAATAACTTTGTACAAACTTCATCGTTCAGTATATTTTTACACTGGTAATCTAAAACAAAAACATTACATGTTTTAATTGTATACTTAAAAAGGTGGGAGTTTTTCATATACATGAATATTTTATCATTAACCATTATTATGATGACCTCCGTGGCCTAGTAGGTAAGACGCCTGTCTCCCGACTCGGAGGTTGCGGGTTCAAATCCCACTGGAACGAAGATTTTTTAAAAGGATTCCATTCTGGTTTTCGTTTAAGGCCTCTTTAACATCTTTCTGGTTGGTTGGAAGAGATCGCAATATGACAACGAGCTCGCCAGGCTGTAATGTATACAACGAAAGTGTAATACAATACAATATGATAACAAATACATGTATGCTATCTCTATAAATTTGCAAAACCCTTTGAAGAAAAAGTTTTTCCGTTTTGAGAATGACGCTTTGGGTGATGGCATGATCGGTGGATGTTACGAATAAAGCGAAAAACATAAGTAGACAAAATGAATAAATTGATAGGCTTAACAAATTTCGCTTATTTGTATAGTTCCTAATTTTCTACAACACGATATCAAATTTAAGGGAAGGTTCAAGTCCTATATACTTTGGTAAATTTATCGTGATGACATGCAATTCAGCATTGAAATGGTTAGAAAAACGGAACGTAAATTTAAACATTAAGTTTATTTCATATTGAATCTTAAACTCACTGAAGTAACGTGACAAATAATTCAAATTTAAGCTAAAACTAAATGAGAACAATTCAAAATTTAACTGTTGAAATAAATTTCTTACATTTTTTGTTTAGACTAAACGTTTTAATTGCGAAGAAAATTAATTGTGAACTTTTTAGAAAATGTATTTAATTTTAAAAAATAATCATCCAGTCAAGATATGTTTTAATGTAAATAATGTTTATTTCAACTTATTTTACTTTTCAACGTCTTCGATCCCCTTCATGGAGAATCATAAAATTTGCAGAATGTGGGTTGGTAAAGAGATTCCTGACAATTTTAACAAATTTCTGAATTTCTAAGTTCGGATACCGGAGAAAAATTTAACACTTGAATGCAAATACACCTGGCGGATTAATAACTTGAAATCAATTTCTTCCATTCGACAAGCTTTTGTTTCGCAATCATTTTTATGTATCTATGACTGTATTTAACATAGTGTGTGAAAACATGGAGGCAAGTGACATCATTCATCTGGTCTGCTGCGTCCTCTGCTCTTACACGTTTAAAACCACCATTTTCCTCTCCAAATTATTCTCGCAGCTAGAGATTTGTCCAAAGATTTGCAGTTTGCGTTTGAGACAAACAGAGTATACTATACTGGTTTTGCAATTTCTCCACAATGAAAACATTGGTATGCATTGCTGTCCACTGAATCCTTAGTCTTTTTCGTATACCACATTTCAGAGGTATCTATTTTTTACCAGCACTTAATGTTTATGACTCTATTCCAATCAAGAAAATGGAGAATACGATAGACTTACTAAGACATTTCATTGTTTTTTTTCAAATAGGTGTTTTTTAGTTATTTCCGTTTGGCTTTTGATTTATACTTCACAGTCTATCATTATATGACATACTCGTACATACAAAATTAAGGATAGACAAAGATAAAAACAATTTTCAACCCATGCGTATTGCTCGAAAGCTATTTATTTGATTGGTCGTTTTTCTTAACATTTGTTTTTGATCTATTTATTCATCTTGAGTCTCGTAGTTTTATTGCCCTTTTTTATTCTGTGAGACAGTTCAACGATTTAGTAATCAGGATCGCGTCGTCGGCATATCTATTGTGACATTCCTTCCTCCGTATTAGTTTTGTAGTTCTCTTTTCATAAAATCTTTTGGTCCGATTACCGTACGTTGACTATCAGGATTTTATTTACAGCTGTGTGGAATCGCTGTACATATCGGTTTGTCCGAACCACTGTCGTAGGTTCTTAAAGCATGATAATATGTTCGCCTCATAAAATACTCGAATATATAAATCAAAGAGATCGGAACAGTGGATATAGACATTTGGCACACCTTTTTGTACGAAGATATATTTTGAAACAGCACCATTCAAATTTGGTATAGCAATGCTCTACAAATTATTTTGATGACCGTTTTGACGATGTTTATAAGATGTACGATTTCCAACTTAAACATTTACATTTAATTCCACATTACACAGCTTTGAAATCAGTAAAACATAAGGAGATTTTTAAGAAACAAAGGTTTTTAATTTTACTGTTAAGAAACTTAAACTTAGTTTAAAAATAAACCGATTAATTATATTTCTTTGAGTTAACAAATAAGCAATAAGTTTTAATATAAATATAATAATTAGATTTTTTGTGGGACTTTACACAATGTTTCAAATTAAATACAAAATTATCCACAACCCTCGCGTAGTGGAGTGGAATGGAGCTAGGGGGAAGAAGGCTTGATTGAATTACAAATAAACTCAATTTTGTAATTCTACACTTCAAGAAAGCTAGGAGTATTAAGGTATTGGTACCTTGGTCTTGTGGTTTACATACTTGTTTAGTGTGTACGAAATACAGTTTCATTATATATTTTTTTCTTATTTAAATAAACCACGTACAAACATAATATCATGCCGTTTCCCTGTCGTGGTAGGCAGAGAGAATAAAGGGTTCGATCCCTCTATCTCGACACACCTCCTTCGCTTCTTCAACATCTCTGACTTCCATCTCATCTCTAATTTTTCTGACTTTGTACATATTCTTCTTTCAAAATATAATTCACTTGACCCAACCATACTTTGTTTGGTCTCTTCTAACATGTCTTCCACTCATTCTTTTACTGTATATTTGTTATGTTAGTTTTTCTTCATTCATTCGTTCTACATGCCCAAACCATCTAAGAGTGCTCTTCTTCATATTACTCAACACAGCCGTAAGTCCACGTTCATCCCTAGTCACTCTTTTTGCATTCTGGCATACATTGTTACCCCATGTATTCTCAATGCACGCATTTCTACAGCATTTATTCGGTTCCTTTCAGTATTTTCCCACGTCCAAGTTTCATTCCCATGCATCAAAGTCGTTATCAAAATACTGCAGACTATCATCTTAGCAGATTATGACACTGTCCGGTTCGAGTATATTTGTTTTATTGCCCCATTTAGTTTGTTTCCCTCCACTATACCCCGTTCGACATGTTTCGGATCTCTTCCATCATCTTAGAAAATACTACTCAAATATTTTTTCAACTCCTAATACTACTCAAATATTTCCTCGAATTCGCCAACTTGCTCCAATCTATCATTATTCACCCATACGAGTATATCGTATTTACTTTTCTTTTCACACTTTTCTGTCATCATGAATTTTGATTTCGCAACATTCATTCTCAGATCTTTCACTTCGCCCATCTCATACAATTTGCTCACACTCTGTATGTTAATTCATCCTCCTTCTCTTTTAGCACTGCCAATATCATCAGCAATCCGCATACATTCCCAGTCAATATTTGTATGCCACTCATTGACTTCTGTGGTTCCTTTACACTTAAATCTATTTAAATATGTAATAACCAGACTGATATTACATATAATTGTTTTACAGGTTTGTAATACTGAACTATTCAGTCAAGTTACTATTCACTCTAACACATCCTTTACTTTCGGCATATAATGACGGAATACCGTGTATTATTTTACATTCAACACCATTTTTTATATTTTTTTAAAAATAACTGGTCTATTATGCGGTCATAGACTTTTTTCAAGTTTTCAAACCACATAGTTTATTCTTTGTTAAACCTTCTATTATTTGGATTTCTAAAGAATTATTACTACATACAGTGCAATTGACTCCTAAGGACGGATTGTACGATTGGTCCAAAATATATTATAGATAAATCGATTCATAATCTTGTACATAGAGCGTAATAATTCCTAGAACATATTTTCAGCTATGCTCCACAAAAAAGCTATATCTTACTTGAAATTTCAAGAAACTGAGTGTTTCATAGTTTCTTTAATTTGCAAGTCATTTTCTTCAGAATGATATAAGATCTTTGAATCACTAAACGTCGGCATTAATTAATTTACATGACTACATAGTAAAAAACTAATGAATAGCATTGAGAAGAAGATATGAATGTTATTTCTTTGTCTTTCTTTTCGAAATTAGGAAGTGTGTTCTATATAAAGAACATGGGCGACCCATCGCTTATTAAAGTACACTTACTTGTTAGGAAAACTTGATCATTTTGGTTGTGATCCACTCAAGATCTATTACATATTAACAAACGGGCAATCATCAGCACTAGTTAGTGCATGGTTGCAGATTTAAACCATTAAACGTTGTTTGTATCTCCATTCAAGTAATTATTCACCCTGCTCCCGGAATGCACGTGATCTAATCTATCAACTTGCAAACTACACGAGGTTTCACTATGCACTACATCCGTCATCGACAGGGTTGGGTTGGTTTGTGGAGTTATCGTATTATTATTTGAATCGGTGTTAACCAAAGTTAGTTAACTCTTTCGGACGTGAAAATTTCGGTGTTTTCCCATAGCAGTTGTCGAGGCTAAATTGTGTCAGTAAAATATCATATGTGTTTTGGAAAAGCTTCGAATTTCCTAGTTTGATGCAAGTTTGATTTGCAGCAACTTATTTTTACTTTCTATAAAATATTTTTATTTATAAACTTATAAGCAACTAAAAATTTTTTGAATTTTTCCTGAAAACTAAACGGTTTTCAAACTGAAAATAAAAGTTCAATAAAATTTATTATTTATACATGTGAAGGTTTTCAAAAATCCTTAGCATCTATTATTTGTCGTATTCAAAAACATTAAAAAAAACCATCCCTTGTGAATAAACGCAATAAATATAAATAAACAACTTTATCTCAGAAAATAAAATGAAATTCCAATAGAATTTTGAAAAAAAAATGTCATTTTATTTTCTGCTTCATTCCTTAATATTTTTCAATTTCATTAGCATTTTTTTAGTCAAGTGTAGTATTGAAAATTTTGCTTAAGTGCTATGAATAATTTAATAAATTTTATTTCAGTTTGTTTTCTTCCCTTTTGATCCAGCCCTGTCGGTTAATAATGTAGAATTACGAGTTATATCAAGGCTTCTTACTTTTCCTTTTTGGTAAAGGTAATTTTCGTACTAAACTAGATTTGTCGAAGACATTGAGAGAATGAAAAAAAATAACGTATAGGAGGGAAAGATTTTTCCTTAAATATTATATAAATGTTTTTACTTCGATTTTCTTTAAATTTCGAAAAAAATATTTAAAATTTTTTATTTGTAATTTTTTTAGAATATTTTACCAGAATTAATTTAAGATGTTATTCTATTTTAAATTCACGAACATTTTTAGTCAATAAATTAAAAAGTTAAAAATAAAATAAAAAATCATAAAAAAATGTTAACGTAAAAATAAATTTAAAAAAATTAAGCAACTTAAAATCATACTCACCTAAACATTTATAATTGAGTTTAGTTCTGCACTGCAAATACATATAATTGCAAAAATAAAAGAAAACGTATTTCTTACACGGCCTATATTATTAAAAATATTATATAACTGCATAGAATTAGGAAAAAAAGTATTTACGAGTATTACAATATAATTTATTTATTAGATAGTTCACATTCTTACAAACATAACTACGTAAAAATAAAATAAAATTTATTTATTGCATGATTCAGATTAAAATCGTCCTTACACCGTAAAAGTTATAATTAAGAAAATATCTGTACTGCAAATAGAAGGAAACGTATTTATTAAAATATAAAAAAAACGTTTTTTTACACGATCCACATTATCACAAATATAACTGCCTCAAATAAAAAAAAAATGTTACTGGAAAATGTATTTATTACATGGTTTACATTTTAAGCAAATAAAAACTTTGTGAAAGTTCCACTATACAGCAGTTAGCTGAAATGGATGATTTAATGTGGTCTTGCCATTTTTGGCACGCAGTCGTTCTGTAGATATGCTCAGACACCCTAAATAGGAAATCTCGGAATCAACAGTAATAATCCTTACAGTTATGGTTTCATAAAGGGATGCATTTATAGCGTATCTTGTTAGTTTGATGGGAAAATTAATTACTTTGTATATATTGAACAAATTATGCGTATTTGCACTAACTACTGTGTGTCTAAATTACATGCGCACTGATGATGGTATGTAAAATAACACAGCTGTCTTAATTACTTTCAAACGGATGAAAGATTGAAATAAAACTGTGCTTCCCGGGATTTTTATTCGTATTTTATACATACATATTTATGATGTTTTGCGTTTTTAAGAATCGTGATTTTATTGAATTTTTTTTTCATTGATACGTAATAATTTTACACATCTTGCAAGATATGAAAAGTTAATAATTAAAAAGTAAATATTTGAATAAATTTATTTAAATTAGATAATAGATACTACAAATAAATTATCTGAAGATTAACAATGGATAAGTATAGAAATAATTAATACTAAAAATATTGTAAGATAAGATATTTGTAACGAATTAATTAATTTCAGGAATTGTTAAAATATTATTTGTATTGTATTGGCAACCGGGTTAATTTTTTTATAATATTGGCGTTTTATTAAATATAAAATAAACAATTAATTAATAAAACTTGACACATTTAAAAGTCATGTGCATTTCAAATTATGTAAGGTTTCTATTTAAGACACTCTTATGACATGATTTAAAAACATGTTTTGTAACATACACATTTAGGTATGTTCGAGTATACAGAGTGACCGAAGTCTTGTATAATGCAATGTGCGTCTTGTGTATTTTTTTGCTCTACTGCTGTATGCATTTATGAAGAATTTATTTCTACTAAAAGGAGTAAGCTTTACAGGTTGAATAAAATAGATTGACGTGACTTGCATATAATATGGTCCTTCACTGGAAATGCATTCTTATCATAGCATCAAGTCTGCACATACTCGTACCATATTCTCGATCCGTGATGAACTTTCAGTATCTAAAAGTGTTATCACAATCAAGTTTTTCGTGTAGTTTGTTTTGCATTAAATATTTTTTTATTAGATATATATTTTATACGCGTTTTGAATTCCGTTATAATATGCATTTTACTTCAGTTTTGGTACATATAACATTATTTTTCACATTTTCAAGCCATTAATTTAGCGTTGATTTTTATTATATTTATAGCTCAAACTTCCAAACTTTTTCAGATAACTTGAAAAGAAAAGACCATGAGGTAAATAAATAAATAAATTTTGTTTATACACAACAGTAACATGTTCTTTACATTGTACTGATTTATAAAAAAATTGTATTTATTGTACACAGCATGAGTTCAAAATATATATAACAAAAAAAAATATTAGACACATACAAAAGAAAAATTTTAACTTTGGAAACAAAAACTCAAATTTGCATAAATATAATACATGAAAAAGCAAGTATATTTTTGACGTATTAGAAGTATCGAAATTTATATTATGTGATTAATACGGAAAACAAATCCCTGTTGTAGACATCGAGACAAATTTAATACAGGTAAAATTTATGATAGCAAAAAAATTATGAGGTAAAATTATTTCTTGAAAATTTTATAAATGATTTATAACCACTAAAATATTCAATCAAGAAGATTGAGTAAATATTGGAGAAGGATGCTCCTAAACTCACCAATACCTAAAAAAATATGATATTATGCTGAAGTTTTCGTCGTGTCCTTTTCGAGAAACAGCTATATATTGAAAATAAATTAAAGTATAAATTTTTTGTTCAATAATAAATTACTCTTTGTTTAGTGGATATAAATATCGACACAATTTTACAGGCAATGCGGTACTTTTAATGTTATTTATTCATGAGATATTTTTTCCAAACAAAATTTCATTAATTATCCTGACTCCCGCAGTCGCTTTTTTCAGAGGCGGCCTACGACAAAGGGCCAATTGTATAGATTGTCAAATTCCCTGTAGAAAAATACGGTAAACGTGGCCAATGATTATCAAATAATCTATCTAAATTATTATAAATATTTTGACACAAGAAGAAAAACATTGGAAATCATAAGATAAATGTTTGCATTTACCATTGTTTTTTACATATGGTACACATACGTGTATCATATATATGTAATTCTGTCTGGAGAGTAACAACATTGCTTTGCTGTTGTTGCACATTTTATTTGTTTTGAGTTATTTGCGGTAACCGTATCCAAAGTTACGGGACAGGTTAATATTTTTTTTCATAACTAAATTTAACAATTAAATATAGGTGTCCCAATAACAGCGCCAGATTTAAATTGCTGGTTTGAGTTCTTGGGTCAGTTGGATCTTGTAGGCATGCAGACTCAGATCTTTCGCGAGAATTCGCTGTAAGGTGCTTCTTGAAATGTCTAATTCTTGTGAACGATGACGAATTGATGTCCCTGGGGTTTCAGTAGCACTTTCTCTCAGTGCGGCTATGTTAGCGTCTATGCGGCGAGTGAACGCCGCCCACTACGAGGACGATGGGTTACTTACTTATTATCCAAAATATAACCAGTTTCCTCAAACTTTTTAATTAATTTTCGAATTGATGACTCGTTTGGTCCATTATTTCGACCGAAAACTCCACGAAGGTTACGAACTGTTTCAGCAAAACTTTCTCCATTTTTATGAGTTTTAACAATAACAACGCGTTGTTGTTTCGTGTAGCGTTCTGTTACTAATCGTAAGATTGACAGATGGCAAATATGATTTTTTTAGAGCTGCCAACCTTATAAAAAAATGGCACGAAATTTTAATCCGGCGCTCTTATTGAGACACCCACATATTCATTCGATATTTCAAATAAACTAAAAATATGTAAACATTTTTACTTTCATATAAAAACATGTCGGTGTACTCCGATAGTCTTATTTCGGTTTGCCACTGGATCCAGTACAGTGGTCTGGCCGGTGACTTTGCTGGAATGCAACGACTCACTCGCTTGAAAAAAAAACATGTCGGTGTACTCCGATAGTCTTATTTCGGTTTGCCACTGGATCCAGTACAGTGGTCTGGCCGGTGACTTTGCTGGAATGCAACGACTCACTCGCTTGAAAAAAAAACATGTCGGTGTACTCCGATAGTCTTATTTCGGTTTGCCACTGGATCCAGTACAGTGGTCTGGCCGGTGACTTTGCTGGAATGCAACGGCTCACTCGCTTGAAAAAAAAACATGTCGGTGTACTCCGATAGTCTTATTTCGGTTTGCCACTGGATCCAGTACAGTGGTCTGGCCGGTGACTTTGCTGGAATGCAACGGCTCACTCGCTTGAAAAAAACATGTCGGTTCGCTTGAAAAAAACATGTCGGTGTACTCCGATAGTCTTATTTCGGTTTGCCACTGGATCCAGTACAGTGGTCTGGCCGGTAACTTTGCTGGAATGCAACGACTCACTCGCTTGAAAAAAAAAACAAATTCCACGGCACAGCTTCGCTTTCCAACTGAATCGACATTGGATTGGCGAGGAGATCCTCGACTACGAGGCCCAGCAACGACGCCAATTTATATGAGATAGATTAATGTGTTAAGAATATGAATATTTAACACATTAGAGTTCAAATAATTTAATTTAAATATCCATGGGCTATATTTATATCGCATCTAAAACTGTCTAAAATCTAGACAAATTTTATAAAACCATACGAAACACAGTTAGCAATCGTCAATTAAATATGCATATTTATATCGCATCTAAAACTGTCTAAAATCTAGACAAATTTTATAAAACCATACGAAACACAGTTAGCAATCGTCAATTAAATATGCATATTTTTTATTACAATTTTCGTAGCATTTCTTTCAATTGACCACGAAGGTATTTTAGATCTATGTAAAAAAAAAAAAGAACTCTTAATGATTACCATTGGGAATCGAAGCTGAAATCCCTTGGTTGAAGTCAAGCGTTCTAATTTTAGATTTCGATGGTCGTTATGTAAAAATAAAAAAATATATGATATTTTAACGTGCATTAAAAAAATTTATTCTAACATTTGTTGGTTCATCTGTTGTGTCAACGGTGGTTTCATTATACCTTAAACCGGGCCTGAGCTGCTTTGTCTGTGGCGTGTCGTGTAACCGATTCGTACCATATCCAGTCAAAGCCAATGTTAAATAGTCGGCCGCTCTTAATTGCTCCGTTGTGTCATGTTTCATTAATGTTTTGCTTTAAACAAACTTGCTATTGTCAAAATGTTGAATGAATCACTCTCTGAACTGGTTTCTTTTACGAAGTTAATTATGTTTTCTCTTCACAAATTAACAATAATTAATAATAAATATGTTCTTGTCACTCTTTTTAATTTTCTTTCAACATCCTTCTTTCGTATATGTAGTTCCAATGAAAAAAACTTTAAAAATATATGATTAAATAAAATTCTGCATCTAACCAAATAAATAAATCTTGGTTAAATATTAATTACTTTCACAACATTGTTAGAACTATATTTTATGATCACTAAGATTTAAACAAAGTTTTAATTCGAAGTCTACTTACATGAGAAAGTTTTCTAATAGAAATCCTAAGTCTACTTACTTTGAAGAGAGTTTTCTTTCTAAACCGCGCTGTATAAATTGACCTTTTATTATTATTACATTTCTTCGTATGTATCTTGGAGGCATTCTATATGAAACTCAATCTTGAAAATTTGAGAAGAGATCAATTAATTAATTTATTCAAATATTTACGGAAGTATTTTGAAAATAATTCCCATAATACTAGTGTTATATGAATATTTGGGCGCATACTTTATTTTATGTCCATAAAACGAACACCATGGTTAACCCTCTTATCCATAAATTAAAAGGTTAGAATTATTATACTCTCAATGTCAGCTACTTGAGATTATTAAAATTAAATGTCCGCAGTTTCACTTATTCGCGGTTAACTTCTCGCGAAAAAAAATTAAATGTCGCGCCGAATCAGTGCCACCAACGATGAATACCTACCAAAGATTCATCTCGTCACCCACGTGATCAGTCGGGCTCCATCTCTCGGAGTGATTGCATTGTTCCTGGTATATCAGTTTTTGTGTTCAAATAGTCATGCTGGTGACTCAGAGACTGCAAAGAGATCTCGTGAAGTGAGAGAAACAATTCTCGATTTAATACGAAAATATATATGATCAGAAAACGTGTACCGAGAGACAGTAATCTTTTGCGAACGAAAACATTGAGTCAATTCTAAGACTTTGAAGAGAATTCCCCTCAAACCAATGTCAAAGAGAAGCCATTTACTGCAAGTGAGGTATACTTACATAAAAATAAGTATGTATTGAGAAACATAAAAATTACTGGTGAGGCTGCCTCTGCAGATCAGAAATGTGTTCGCTCATTTCCTGTATAGTTTAAGGAATTAGTTGAAGAGAGTGGGTACGATCCAAGATAAGTCTTGAATTGCAACCAGACCGGCTTGTTTTGGAAATGCCTAACAGGACCTACATTCACAAATAGAATAGTAACTATGACAGTTCAGGTACATACTAGAGCAGACAAAACGAAGACCTTGTCGTTCAGTGCTAGAAAATAGCTATCTAGTATAGGTATAGTTATGTATACGGTAATTTTGAAAGGGTTCGTTGTCATCTGCGGATATCGCCATCCGCGAGGGGCTATGGAACCTATTTCCCGCGGATAGCGGAGGGCTACTGTAATTCATTGTAATACGTCAACTGAATCAATTGTTGAAGATAGTGTTTCTTTTTCATTATCAACCTTCTATTTCCAATATAGCAACATACCTTTTTTACCTACAAGGCTAAGATATACACATCTCTAGCAAATTTGTCAAGAACTTTATTTTATTTTTGTAAAATTAAACGCTATAATGTTCAAAATTGCTGGTCTCCTTATGAAATATGGTACTCGTAAAATCTACTTATTTAAAAAAATATGTTACCACTACAATATTGAAGATTTTTTTATGTTTGTTAATTTTTTGTAATTATCAGCAATTTTTATACTATAATAGTTCACGAGACATTGATTGAAATAATTATGAAGTATTTGAATAATCAAAATTTTAATAACTGCCGTTGATGGGGTAATAAAAGATATCTTTATGCGTCTTAAAATACTTAAGTACTCGTAAGACGCTAAGTTAGATGTCTTAGACGTGTCATTACTCAGTGACAAGGTTGATAACGACGGCGTTGGGGCAACAACATAGATGGCTTCATCCAGCATGGAAAAGTAATGACTTAATTTAATTGGCTTTACGAAAATACAGGTGTTTCGTATTTGATGATACTCGTGTTGCCTGTAAGTGCCAGTGCTTTTATTTTTATCTTATTTATAGCCAATATTTTACGTTTTTATGTTAAGATTGTGTTCTTTCACTACGGCTTTGCGTAATTCTATTTATAGACTGTCTTGAATTGTTTTTAAGGCTCAAACAAAGGTTATATTATTTTTATTAATTTTATTATAAGAAAGTAATTTTATCTAACTTGATATTAGAAGAAACAAAAAAATAACAACGATTTTAAGAGTTTTCGGCAACATATAATATTTATATATTAAAATGAATCATAAATAGGTAAATTAATGAGTTACCTTTCAAACAATTTCCATTCGTAGTACGAGTACATATTAAAACAACCTACGAGAATCGCTCTTAGGAAATTTGAGATCTTCATAAAGGGACATGTTTGCGTTAGATTTCATTGAAAAGTTTTCCCATTTTATTTAATATCCCTAAACTACTATATTTTTGAGAGCTCGTCAAATCGAGTTATTCGTGCATTTTTCCTTAATGAAACGAACATCTTTTTTGTTTGATTCTTTTACTCTACTAACAAAAAAACACAGAAAATGAAAGATCCTTTTCGAAGCTAATTTTAATCGAGATTTTTTATGAAATCGTTTATTAGAAAGGAATTGAACGCCTGCTTGTTGGCCATTCCGTGAAATTATATATTGACGAAGATACTTATCCCATCCGGGGTCTCCGATTCATTACCCGATGGTACCCAAAAAAATGTCTTATTATTGTTTACGGCTTTGTCTAGTAACAAAACTGTTTTCCAACACGCGCAGATAATGGATGAGTTACTAGGGATACTGAACTGCGTGTAGCGATAGAAAACAAAGTCAATAGACCAATAAAACATACACATACTCGTATATATGATATACTCGAACCGGACAGTATCAAAATCTTCTAAGTTGATAGTACACAACAGTATTTTAGTACCAAGTATGTTGTATGGCAGTAAAACGTGGACGTGGAAAGATTCTGAAAGGAGCCGAATAAATATAGTAGAAATGCGTGCACTGAGATGAATAACATATATGAGGTAATAAATGTATAACAGAATACGTAATGAAGTGATTAGGGATAAATGTGAAGTGATTAGGGATAACGCTGATGTGTTGAGTAAAATGAAGAGCACTCTGATATGGTTTGGGAACGTGGCACGAATTAATGAAGAAAAACTAACAGAACAAATAGTAGTGCAAATATGAGTGGAATATATAGTAGAGAAATACTAAGGAAATTATAGTTGGACTAAATCAATGATATTTTGAAAGAAGGAAATGTAAAAAGTCAGAATAATTGTAGGAGTCGTATGAGATGATGTATGGGTGTGGAAGAGGTGAAATATGTGTCTAAATAGAAAAAAACGCTCTGTCTTATTTTCATGTCGCAATAGGGATACGGCCTGTGGTATGTATATATATATATATATATATATATATATATATATATATATATATATATATATATATATATATATATATATATATATATATATATATATATATATATATATATATATATATATATATATATATATATATATATATATATATATATATATATATATATATATATATATATATATATATATATATATATATATATATATATATATATATATATATATATATATATATATATATATATATATATATATATATATATATATATATATATATATATATATATATATATATATATATATATATATATATATATATATATATATATATATATATATATATATATATATATATATATATATATATATATATATATATATATATATATATATATATATATATATATATATATATATATATATATATATATATATATATATATATATATATATATATATATATATATATATATATATATATATATATATATATATATATATATATATATATATATATATATATATATATATATATATATATATATATATATATATATATATATATATATATATATATATATATATATATATATATATATATATATATATATATATATATATATATATATATATATATATATATATATATATATATATATATATATATATATATATATATATATATATATATATGTATGTACAACGACGAACTGTTTGTTCGGTGGTTCGAAGACCGAAGCTTTATTATTGGGTCAAAATCAGTAGTTTATCCCGGCCACGGTCTTCAACATATCCGCATCACCGATTAAGCTATGCTAAGGGGTACCATATTAATGAATGATGAATGTTAACTGTATTAACCCTGACCGCGAGCGAACACATAACATAAATATATTAAATTAGTCAACATTCTCAATTTGAGAATTAAAGCTTATTACCATATATTTAACTATTCAGTTAGAATGTGATAACTAGCTTATTGATCTGTAATTACACTTTATTTTGTTTGCAGAAATACTACAGTATCCTTGAAATTGAAAGAATTTTCTAGTTTTATCGAATTTGAAATGACACATTAAAACGTCCATTTATTGGAATTCGATATTTTTCATTTTAAGTCTTTCGTTTTTTCAGCTTTTTGTATAAACTGGGCATTTTATTCCTTTATCCACTAGTATAAAATATTGTTATTTCTACCGAACCATATTTAAGATTTGTTCGGAAGCAGTTTTCTGGAGTCCACTACTATATACCCGTTGGATAGAAAATATTCACAGACCACTATACCAGCTGGCCTTGCCCCGAGATCCCCGTGCTCCTGCGAGCAGAAACATGCCTTCATTATTTTTTGTCTGACACGCCATTCATCATACGACGGATTCTGCGAAACATGTAATCCGTAATTGAAACATTGCCAAGAGTATGCATGCATACCTGTTTTACTTCTGGGCTGTGTCCATTGGTAATTTATCATATTTTATATAAGTATATTGACTGAAACTTGGCGCTAGTACATTTATTTAATAAACTAGATCGTATATTTGAGGTTTCTCGGAGCAAATGTGAGAGTCGTATTCTTCTTGATCGTTTTATAATAGGTTCACATATCTTGAGTAAGTGTTTTTTTTGTTAATGGTAATAACTTAATGTTAGGTCTTTGAATATTTTCTTTTGATTATAAGACATGTGCGATTAAACGGATTGTTTTCTATTTAAAAAAATATATTTATGGATTGGTATTTTTTCTATTAAAAAACAAGGTTAATATTAATTTTAGAAATATAGTATCTTGAGTGTCGTGAGTAATGAAATGTTTGGGGAAACGACACGAAAACTATCAAGTTTTCGTGTCGTTTGATTTATCGAAAAATATTTTTTATATTTTAACAAAAAAAAAACCAGTTATTGATAAAAAACTAAATGATATATTTATTTTTGAATAATAAACAAAAGTCTTTAAAAAAACTGTTGTTGAAAATCAGTAGAACAATATCAAGATTAATTATGTGAAATTTCTGTGTATTATTGTACTGTATGTAGTTCTGTGTTTATTTCTATGTGGCAATCCCCTTACAATCAACCTGAAAGCTATTAGAGATCTGTGAAAATTAGACTTTAAAAAAAAATGGGTACAAACGGGAATCGAACCCGCGACCTTCAGATTGGAATTTGCGGGTTCGATTCTGACCGTTGCTTTACCAACTGGGCGAATCGAACCCGCAATGGCCTTGGCAATCGCCATATTCTAGTTTTAGATAGTATCTTAAATGTTTTTACGCGTTTTTAAGAAAAAAAAGTATTGAATACAGTGTATATAGGCCATAAATATGTACTTTTCTTTTTAAAAATATGGACCATATCCACAACATCGTTTTACTTCTGGATACTAATCCAACAAAGTATTATTCTTATCAAAGAAAATTATATTATCGGGGAATTCTAACTAGCGGCGATCTTTTGCGCAAAAGTTCATCACATTCCTTAAGTATTCGTAAGACCAAACGCCTTATTTTAATATAAATATTTTGAAGAATCTTTTGTATTCGCTTATTTTTTTATAAAATAGTTGTTATAAATACTATGAAAATCAGTTTTCAAGTGTCTTACGACATATAATAGTTGAGTGATAGCTCCAGTTTTTCTTGCGTCACTACTACGACATGTTGGCACACTAATCGGTGCTCCTCGTCTCGCAGGATATTCATTGAAAACTTGATTTATTACATTTATTAAAATATATAATAAATCGATTTATACAATATCATCGCGAGCGTCCAATTAGGCATGCTATTAGCTTGGACAACTTTCAACCCATTGCCATCGGAATCTGAGGACAGTGCTATGTAGAGTACTAAATTTTCAATAGGAGTGCAAGTAAACAGTTGAATTCATATTTACAATTGGTTTATATGCCAGTTACATAAATGCCGACTGTATCTAAAATATAAAACATTAATATCTCAGTCTTTCAAATAAACATGTGTGTTTTTCTCATAAGACCAATTCAATATTCACAATGAAATAAATAATCGAGTGAAAATATATTTCTCGTTTAATTTTTAAATGGATCTTTCGGTCTAAAAATAATAATTCATGAATAAAAGTACACAAGTGTAATAAACAAAACACTGTGTGCTTCTTCTTTCCACTTTTGATTGTGTTCTTTCACATTGTGAAATTTGCTCTTCTCTTCTATAGTCTCAAGAGTATCCAGAAAAGTTCTCTTGACATCCGTTAGGAATTTAAAAAAAGACTTATTCAATTTTGTCTTGATTTATTGAGAAAAATATTAATATCTTAGAATATAAATAATTAGAATCAATAACAATATAACTTGTTGAGTGCTGATTTGTATTGATATGTCTCCTTAAAAGCGCATTGTTTTAAAATTTATAAACGTTAACCATAGCGCCGCAGACTAAAATCAAGTGGAAAAATGTCTGAAAGTATGTTTAAAACTAATATGTAAATAATTGAAAAAAAAAACAATTCATTTACATCGGCCTCTGATATTTAAGGATATATCTTGATTATTATATGTTAAACGAGGCAAGTTAAGTAAAACCGCCATATTTTTTAAAGCTGCCTTGTTTAACGCCTACGATAAAAAAAATATCATATGAAATTTTTAAGAGAAACTCTCAAAGCAAAATTTCGTTTTTAGGACATTTTAATGCTCAGAAAAATCGGTTTCCTATGGGTTAATACGTGGGTTTACGCAAGCTTGCGTCTCACCGGGATCAAAACCGGAACCATTGGAGATTGAGATAAGCCCTAAACACGAGTAATGCCACTACACGTGGTCTTATTTATATTTATAGGACTATCTCTCGTGACTAGTGAATTGTGAACGCTTACAGTAATGGAAATCTTAAAACCCTGCTCCAAAAGTAGATAGATTTTCCAATTGGGAATGCAAACATTTTAAACAAATATTTCACTATGATAGTTTATATAAATTTGTAAACGTCAAAGAAATATTTATGGATATTATGACAATAATACAAAGTGACTAAAAATCCACGAAAAAAAAACGATGATTTAAGTAGCACTATTAAGATCATGGGTGTAGGTGATATGACAAGGTGAAAATGAGACGTTTCGTCTCGTTATTTTAAAAATAAAGTATTTCCCTCTAGAGCTGGAGTTGAAATACCGCATATAAACGATTCGTGGTAAGTCGTCACTAGAGATTCAAGCGAGGTGTGTTAAAATACCAAGTCCAAGGAATGTGCACATTGAATTAATATAAGATTTAATTGCACCATAAACATGTGCCCGCTAAAGGGCCAAAAGGAGGTATAAGTGGAGAATAAACCGAATTTGGTCGGGTAAGACATCAGATTTAAGGTAACTGGACTGTTTTATTACTATAATGTTATATTGCGGACGTAATAATGCTAACATTACTAATCTCACACTTTACTAGGTGTAGTTGGCGTCTCCATGGCCTAGCTGGTAAGACGCCTATCGTAACATATAAGCTAGGGGTTCGATTGCCGTTGGAACCCAGATTTTTGATAATTATTCCAGCCTGGTTTTCACTTAAGACCTCTTGAACATTTCGGTTATTTGGAAGAAATTGCCACATGACAATAAGTCTATCAGGTTTTACTGTATACGAGTGTTTCACAAAATGTAATACAGCACCTGTTCTGAGAAATGGAGGAAATATCTTTCCGCTTTATGTGGACTTTTTGGAGTAATTTAACCGTAAAATGCCCATTTGACGGACTTGTTAACACATACCATATATAATTGATCTAAGGTTTTTCGTTCTTTCAATTGAACCAAAAAATAATCATTCTGTGGGTTGCTTTTTTTTCTTCATAATTACGTCAAAAAAGGGTTACACTCGTACATGTGTAAGTTTTGTTGCCTTTTTACGTGTGGTAGTGTCGCCAACACGTGCATTGACGAACCGCAAGCTCCCTACCTACTCCAATGGTTTTAAACTCGAAGGCTCGATTATTGGAACCGAAGAAAATATTGTGTCTCGGCCATACTCTTCAATATGTCCGAATCACTAATTCGAATATGTTGAAAGGTATCATAAGAAAGAAGAAGAAACATCCATATAATTAAAAAAATCGTTCAATCCATTGAAAAATATTTTTTATTTTGAAATTTAAGGCCTGAATTTGCGTAGATTTCAATATGCAAGTCACTATGCAAAAAAAACACGGTTACATTTTATTTTTCTCCCTTCTATAATAATCGTGTTGATTAATTTTGTAAATATTTTATCATTCATTCTTTCTACGTTGCTGAACCATCTCAATGCATGTTTCTTCATATTAAACACTGCGTCTTTTTTCGAACTACATTCTTTCCTATCTAGACGATCAACCCGTGCCATGTACGGTTTCAGATAACGTTTCTGAACTGTTATAAACGGTGCTTGAGGACAAACAAACGAAAACATGTATTTATGTATTCGCAAAAAAGAATTGCTAATATGTCATTTACACAGACAAACACTGCTACATGCGCTACACACTACATTATACAACACAATATTACAACAAATATTCACGGATTAACTACTTCCTACTCGTATTAACACGTTTAAAATCAATTTTACAAATAAAATACTTCATTCAACGCAACTATACCGTCTCCACACATCAACTGACACCTGAATGTCAAACTTATAAAATCTTCACTCGCGACTATTATGTACATATTCAACACATCAGGATACGGATTAAATGTAATTATTTTAAAATTAATTATTCAATTGTAACAGAGCGCGTCCTTAGATTAATAAAGTAAAAACATAATACATCATTATTAAGTCGTTATTACAAATAAGAACTATTTAAATTATTATTGAAAATAATATTCTATTTGGGCGAAATCTGTTTTTAGTTTTTACAATTTCTTATCCTTTTTAAATACATTTTTAAACTGGTATATTATTATAATTTCCTCATTCCTTATTCTGTCATATAATGTTTTCCCACATATTCTATGCAACGCTCTCACTTCTATCTCATTTAACTTACTTTTGTCACTTTTTGCCATGTCCAAGTTTTGCTTACATGTATAAATTTTTTTCGTTCTTCCATAATTATTAATGGAACCTTATACGTAATCTAGATAATTTTTCATACAATTATTATACATAGCAGTTCTTAAAAATATCAGTCCTAATTGCCATAAAAATATACATTTATAAAACCAGTGTGAAACTCTGTGGGGGTCTGATTAGATGTGTATGTAAATCAAAGCGATAAAAAATATTATTTGTTTTGCAACCTGCCATCGATAAATAATTCAATAATTTGTAAAATTTATGAAACAAATTAGAATTATAAAATATTCCCACGTACTTGACATAAAAATGTTTATGCGTTTCGTTCCAATTGAAGACTGTTTTTGAATAAACAAAAAAACATTTTAATATCACAGTTTGAATTAATATTAGACTTATGAATGCCGGTAAACTTGTTTTTTTTATCAACCTGAGTTAAGTTGAATAAGTTTAATATCCATTAATTTGATAGCACTAAAACTGCTAATACACGATCATAAGAGGATGCAATTTTCTACGAATTACCAAATCCGTTCGTTTTTTTACTCATGTCGAGTTTTTTAAATATTCTATCAACTAATAAAATTTAAACTGTCAAGAATGATTGGTTATAGCTTCAATCGCTTAGCCAATCTAAATTTAGTCGCTTCACACAAAAATATCAACGTGGCTACTCATATGCAATTAATTTATTTGTATGGCACCTTTCCACAGATGTGAATTGACGATGCGGACATATTGATGAGTGTAGTCGGTAGACAATATTGTCTTAGAAACCAGTAATTAAGCTTTCGGGTTAAGAACCATTGGATTAGGCAAGTAACTCACAGTTCGCCATCGCACGTGCTGGATAAAATATCGCCCACGTAAAGGCAACATCCCTTTTTTTATTTTCATATTCATTAATGAATCTTTAAACGATTTCCGGGAAGAAAAACTAAAATTACTCACTTGTTGACTGATAAACAGATAACACATTAAGAATATCGTATTAATAAGTGCAAAACATGAAGACCTGCAAAATAGTCTGGAAAGGTGGAGAAGAATCTAAGAGGACAATGGATTGAGACTGAACAGAAAGAAAACAGAGTATCTGTACCTACCATTCGAGAACACAAATGCTGTCACTCCCGTAATGCAAATGGATGGAGAATCATTACCAAATTGTAACTCCTTTAAGTATCTTGGGTCACTTATCCATAGCGATGGAGGATGTGCAGCAGATGTAACACATATAATTAGTGTGGGATGGGTGAAGTTTAGATCAATGACGGGAGTTCTAATGCCAGTAAAGTTAAAAGGAAAAGTATACCAAACGATTGTCAGACCCCCACTCTTCCATAGCTCCGAATGCTGGACGATGTATAACTCTTACTCTAGGCAACTAGAAACTGCTGAAATGCGCATGCTAAGATGGTCAGCTGGTGTGTCCCTAAGATACAAAATAAAAAGCTCATAGAAAAAGCAGCTGGATGTTGCTCAATTGTGTCTTAACACGTAAAATGTGCGTTGTGTCATTTTTGTATATTTACTTCCAAATATAATATCATATAACAATGTTTGACTTGTATAGAATATAGACGTTTTCAATTCCAATTTATCGTATAATTAAATTTTACGCAAAATGCAGAAAATTTATAAAATAATATTTTACAAATTAATTGATCGCTCTTAACTGCCTCATAGTCTCGAGCAAAGAAGTCATTCGACTTTTTATTTAATAACCATATCATCGTCTTCTTTCGTTAAATATTTTAGAAAATTATTGAATTATTTTAAGCATTAGTGTACGTTCGCAAGGTTTTTAGAATTTAGGCTGCCATCAGATTTAAGGGTACTTTTAATCAAATATAATACAGCCTAAGGTCAGTTGTAAATTTATACTAAGTGAGGATCAGAATACAGAAATCCGTAGGGTACTGTTGTGTACACTATACTTAGCATCTCTCTCCAATTGGAGTTGCAGTGAGGGAGAGGTAGGGGTTTAGTGGTATTAGTTCACAAGCACTTGGTGTTATAGCAGTAATCTATACAAGTTAGCCTTTTGTGGATCAAACTTAAAAGGTAGCAATGTGAAAGTAGACTATGTTTATTATTCTTTGTTACCTATAATATCATTGTGGTCTAACATTGAGTATTTCCGCTAAATAAAGCTGGCGTTCCAGGTTCGGTTCCTGTCGGATACACTTCCGGACTGGTTTTACTCTTAGACCGTTTTACATCTGAATTTATATTTTTCTGTAGGTTGTATGCTGCTGGTCATAAATTCTTATAAGCGCTATTAAGCAACACAAAATAATGCTTTTTAAAACTGTCTTTCGAAAGACTGGAGCAGATTAAACTTTTAGATCGTCTTGGAACTTTGATTTCCTTGCCATCAGAACTTTAGGTTTGATTTGTTAAGACTGTGCTTGCTGAAGTGCAACAGTTTGCATACTATAAATTAAAAGACGCACAAGCGTCTTCCAATTCACAGGATCTCTGAGAATCGTATTCGATTACACGGGATTGCCTGCCGTATCGTATAATATCGTAACATTATAAATTATACATAGCCTTTAAAAATATCACTTAATAACCATTTTACAGTAAACTGTCTGTAGCAAGTTCATTACACTAGTATTTACATTCGGTTCTTCCCCTGAAATATTTTCCAAATATTGATATTAAAAACAATGTAATTGGACTAGATCTCGAAGCACGACCGTAACGAGGTGACATTCTGCGGTCTGGACATCTGAGGCCGATGATTACGTTTGCTCAAGTCAGTGGTCATTATCCACATCCACAAAACGAGGCATTTCTGATTCTACGGCAATTACACCATTTTGTGGTTTCTGTCAACGGGCAGGCTCGCGTTTAATGGACGTCTGTCATTATTGTGGACCTTTTATTACAGTGGGTAGCGGAGAAATTCGGTGGACCATACTAGAAATCGATTTAGTATGCAAAGGAAATTGAATCAAAAGCCATTATATTAGGTCCTTACATATGAAATTGGCGTTTTGCCGTACTGGCAACTTTGATCTCAAATATCTTCTCTTTGGTTAGGAATTCCAAATTCAAATTTATACAGCTATTTACTCAAGTATTTGTGTTTCGAAAATTATAATTCATTTGTTTTTTCCTCAATTGGTTTTTTTCTTTGCGTCACTCAGTTTACAAAATGGAAAACTTGAAATATCGCGTTATTTACGAGTACGAGTTCCACCGTGGCACCAGTGCTGCAGAAACGGCTCGAAGGATTAATGATGTGTATGGCGACGGTGCCGCAAAAGAAAACACAGTGCGTTTTTGGTTCCAACGTTTTCGTTCTGGAAATTTCGACCTGCGGAATAAGCCCCGTGGACGGCCGGAGACCAAAGTTGATAATGAAGAATTGAAGGCTATTGTGGAAGCGGATCCATCGCAAACCACGTCCGAGTTAGCTGCAGGCTGCGGTGTTAGTGATAAAACTGTTTTAATCCACTTGAAGCAAATTGGGAAGGTGAAAAAGCTTGAAAGGTGGGTACCTCACGAATTGAGTGAAGCAAATCAACAAACGCGCGTTGACTGCTGCGTTGCATTACTCAACCGGCACAATAATGAAGGGATTTTGAATCGAATCATTACCTGTGATGAAAAGTGGATCCTGTATGATAATCGGAAGCGCTCATCGCAATGGCTGAACCCTGCCGAACCAGCCAAACCATGCCCCAAGCGAAAATTGACTCCAAAAAAGTTACTTGTGAGCGTTTGGTGGACTAGTGCTGGTGTCGTTCACTACAGCTTTCTTAAATCTGGCCAGACGATTACGGCAGATGTCTATTGTCAGCAACTGCAAACCATGATGGAAAAGCTAGCTGCTAAACAACCGAGGCTGGTTAATCGCTCTAGGCCACTGCTGCTTCATGATAACGCTAGACCACACACTGCACAACAGACGGCTACCAAATTAGAAGAGCTTCAATTGGAATGTCTAAGACATCCACCGTACTCTCCGGACCTTGCCCCAACAGATTACTATTTTTTTCGAAATTTGGATAACTTCTTGCAAGGGAAAAAATTCAACTCCGATGGGGCAGTCCAAACCGACTTCAAAGATTTTATTGATTCCCGTCCGAATGGTTTTTTTAGTAAAGGGATCGATGAACTACCTATGAGATGGCAAAAGTGCATAGATAGCAATGGTACATACTTTGATTAAATAAATATATTATATTAAAAAAAAATCAACTTTATGTCCTCCCAAACAAAACGCCAATTTCATATGTAAGGACCTAATATTAACCAAATTATTATAAAATTATTTTATGAATATTTTTGTATTATGCCAACTTAAATCTACAATGTAATTACGACTATGCATGTTCTACATTTATATAAATACGACCTTTGTGACCTAGTAAGAAGCTTGAATTCCAACTGAGGGCTTCGCGTTTGATTCCCGACGGTACCCGAAAAAATACTAGTCTGGTAAAAGTGTTCGTCTCGTAACAATACTCACACGCACTAGATGTGTGCGAATGTTTTTGCCTTTTTACATGCGGGACAGTATTCCAAACACGTGCAACGACGAATTTCATACATTATCCAGTGACTCTAAACCCGAAGATAATATTTTCACTTGGACACGCTTATGTTTCCAAATCACCAATTCGAATATGTTGAACGATTACTATATGACTGAATTAAAGAAATTGTGAAAATCGTAGACTTTTATGTAAATAATAAAACATAGTCAAGCTTTGCATCCTAAAAAATACAAAAAGAAAATAAAAGAGAAATAAAGTAAGATCAGTAATATTGAACATACATACTCAACATATTTATACATGAACTTGACCTTCCCAATGCCTAAATTTTTCACGTCACATCACGTATAGTAAAATGTATCCTTCAGGTTTCAAGAAATTGTACGATACACGGCAGTACAAGGCGCTGAATGTTATTAAAATTATCCTTAAACAGGAAAATGTGTGATAGGTCGTTTTTGGACGTATATGTTACGTCTATTTATCGATTGTGAGATTGGGCACTCGCACTCTCCGCTAATCTTCCTCCGTCCAAATCAACACTATTCTCGAATTAGGAATTCATTGTTACGACCTGAGTATTACAATAAAGCAATATTATAAAATATCTGTTACAAGATTTTCATTGTGATCTTTTTTACCTTTTTACTATTTTATTATAATTTTATGTTCCTTCAAATGCAGTGCATTTGCAATAAAATATTTGACAAATCTCGCTCTCGGATAAAAACTGGAGTATTAATACAATATAGCAACGTTTTCATCATGTGCAAATCTTATGCAATATTTTCTTATACTTCTGTGTTATGAATTACTGAGATAATAATACGAGTGTGAATGGCATACGGCTATATAATTCATTATATATTGTACATGAAAACACATAATAGTGCATTGGTGCCCACCTTCATGTATGGTAGTGATAAATAAGATAAATGTTGTGGAATGTGTACACTAAAAAAAATGTTGAGTATGTGAAATATATGAAAGAAGTCAGAATGAAGACATCAGAAAGGAATGTTTGAATAAAGATAATGTTGTAAATAAGACGAAGAAAAGAGAGTTCAGTTGGTTTGGTCACGAGGAGAGAATGAATGGTGAAATAATTACTTTGCGAGTATACAAATCAAGAGTGCTAGGTGTGCGTGAAAAAGGTTGACGGTTGGCTTTAGTGAGGAAAACGTTACTGTATCAAGTGCATCAGAATTGAAGTGAGCATCATGAATAATATATTGTGCGTGACGAAATGTATGAATGTGGAGGAGGCGAATGTTATGTGTTTGGATAGAAAAGAATGAGATAAATAACAAAAATACTATAAAAAATACATGTCTTCAATTTAATGAGGCTTCATGTTCAATTAACCCAATGGGGACAATTTTACACATTGTACCGGACAGGTTTTCCTCTTTCACTCCTTGTGACAGCTTTCTGGCGTCTCACGTCGATTCGTTTACCACGAAGTCATCAAATTAATTATGAAAAAATTCTGCTTGCATTTTTAACACATTGAAAATTTAATGATAACATATAATATAATTATTCGCCTTTCTACTATATTGGCGTTAAATAAAAAAAAACCAACCCACAATTTACATTTTATTGGTTTATTTGAAATATCGAAAATGTATTGATCAATTCTGTCATCAACCAAGCCAGTAAAATTTATATTTTCTGATAACATTACTTATCTTGTCTTTAAGTTTTTTTTTTCTATACAGGTCTCATAGATAATGCGGAATATCTCCTTAATTATAACAGGTAAAATGTGGGTTGGGTCATTTTTACATAATAATGTTCATATGCCCCTTTAGAATAAAATATGCCCAAAATAAAACAGGTTGATATAATTTACAGGGGTTATATTATATCGAAATTGTGGTTTTTGAATTTTTTAACATGAGTAAAAGCACCTTAAGCTAAAAATATTATTTCTGTTTTTCTAAAACTGAAGTTTGTCTGGCAAATTTTACTTTTTTGACTATTTTCAACAATAAAATAATTGTGCCCAGCATAATTTTCCATTATCTTTATTGTTGATCACCACATGTAAATGTGTCTTTTTGTTTCATATGTTCTAAAACTACTCTAGAAATTACCAAATGCTTTATTTGATTATTTTGGCGTAAAATGGAAATATTTAAAGGCAACGTTAACAGATAAGTGATACCAAAATAAAAAGCTGTCTTTGAAAGCTTTTTAAATATTTTTTTAAACTTCTTTTATTTTTTTTCGTTGCTATAGGTACTTCATAAGAATATACAAATATTAAAAGCTGAGCTAAATTATTAAGAAATAATTTCGACACAAGACAAGAAATTGTACTACAAGGTTTATAATGTTTCAGGATCTTAATACTTATACTCACTTGTTGATTTATTACGGCTTTATTTGCGGAAGATTATAACTTTAAATGAACTTTGTATCAAATTACTATGACCTGTAGAAAGTTAAATAATATATAACCCCATGCCTCCATATTTTGTTTTGGTTTATCGTTCAGCAGAACAATTGTTCTCAACTGGAATATGTAAATAAAATTGTAGAACAATCCTTATATTTTTCAAAAATTAATTAAATATGTTTTTACCATTTACCGACAAGTGTTACAAAAAAAATTATTACGAAATTTTTATGAAAGATTTTGTAACAAAAAATGCTGCACTGTGAGTTTAAACGGTTGATTGTTTTATACTACGAGTATACATGTACTGCTTATATGTTATGTTACCTTTGATACACAAAACATCACGTTTTTAAATATATTTTTTCAATAATTGTTTGCACTGAGGCAATTAGCCTCTAGAGTTTATGTACTTCTAGAAATTACTATCCATAATTTTACTATACATGAACAATATGATATCCAGATTGTTAGAAACTTTTTCAGAAAAAAAAAACAAATTTCAGCGTTTATATTACTTTCTCTTCAAATCTAACTGACTTTTGTTATCTGTTTTCTTAAATACATTTACTAATGAACTTTTTTCAATTGTTTCAGGTAATACATATTTCGGTGCACGTCTTTTTATTGTAAGTGGGGTTGAAATAAAAATCTCACGATTTTACGTAAGTTGTATTAAAATTATTTTCTTTTTCATTTGATTTGTTTGTATTAAAAAGTATAATATTTTAGATTTTTTATCCTTTTTTTTTAATTAGTTATTTGTTTAGATAATATTATAAATAATTGTGTAGAGTAAAAAATATATTAATTGATTTATATTCTTTGCAATTCATTAAGATAGCAATATTTTACATCTAACAAAATTTGTGTTGAAATTTATCTTAAAATCATCAACTAGAAAATATTATATTTAAATAGTTAAGATGATGGTAAGTTTTTCATGAATTCCTTACTAAAAGATTCAAGATGTATTTTAAAATTTATGAACAGTTTTTCTGTTTATTATAAATGAGTTTATTATAAATGATCTGAAAAAATTGCAAACATTACGACTTCCGTGATTTTGAAGGAAGGAAGGTTCGTCTTCCACTCAGAAGTTTCGGATTCAATTCCCGATGATGGCCAATAAATTATCCAGTCCGTTTTTTAAAATACAGACCTTTCTTTAGCAGGCAGTAAACTGTAATATAAATCACAAGTAACATATTTGTTCTTATAACTTTGATTTTCCTATATCGATTATAATTTTTCATATATTTAATTTCAATTGGTTTTGATTGCAAAATAAAAATAGAACTATGACATGCTTAATCAAAGCACTATCAAGTGGATACCCATAAATATAACTATGATATGCTTAATCAAAGCACTATCAAGTAGAGATCCATAAAAATAGAACTATGATATGCTTAATCAAAGCACTATCAAGTGGAGATCCATAAAATATGTTTCAAATTTATCTTCCTACTATAATTAGTATAAAATATATCTGTTCTCAGAAATACAAAATTCCAATTGCCAGACATAAATCTCATCAATATGAGAAGATAATGAATATCTTTACCCCATGCTACTTAAGTCATTTAATCGCCGCGCAAAACTATTTCATCTCAGTTTAAGCGAATTTACACGAAACCCATTTTAAGATTTTCATGAATAATAAGTAAGGGGTATAAATATTATATTTTCTTTCTATTCAAGATATTAACAACCTGGTTAGCAAGTGATTTTTTCAAGTATATTGAGATAATATACATGCCTTTACTTCGTTTCTCTGCTGGGGTAGGAAGAGAGGACATATCACCATATTTCCCTATCTCGACACACATATTTCGTCTTTTCCACACGCATATCATACAACTCCTACGATTTATCCTATTTCTCACATAAGTTTCTTTAAAAAAATCATTCACCTGATCCAACCTACTCTGCTTGGTCTTCCTCTACCATGCCTACCCATATTTGCACTGTAACATATATGTGTTTTTTTAGTCTTTCTTCATGAATTCATTGAGAAAATATAGTTACCTTTTCATTTCGACCGCTTAAAGTAAGCTAAAACGTACTTATATTTTCCATATATGGAAAAGTATTGTATCGTATTTTATTACACTCGTATTCTGTACAACTCGACAGATTTATTGCCTTGTGGCAATCTCAAGTACCTATGTGATTTGAGAGATTTACTTTCGTAATAATATTAACTCGATTACGTCAATTTCTAAAATAGTAATATCTCATTTTCGCCTAAAATTGAGATGATATCCATAGTTAAGAATTAAATATTGTAAAACTATATAGGATATTTTAAAAATAGTTTTTAAATTAATTGCCTATATCCTATATAGCTTATCCTTAACGGGACTTCTACCGTTATCTAGCCGTAATAATAATCCAAATGAATTTAACTAGTTGCCGATTGCTGTTTCTGAAGGGTTTTGAGTACCTACACTCCATATAGTATTATATAGATTACATTAGTTTTAACGATAGTGAATAAATTTGGATAATGTATACATTAACTGGTCAATGTATGCACTAACAATGAGTTTTAGTCACAGTATAAATTGTTGAATTACGTGTATACTTTCACTAGTTAATGTATGATTTAACTGGTAAGTGTATGAACTCGCCAACGCGAACTGGTTACTTCATGAACAAACAAGATCTGTCAGATGAGCGTTTTGACAGCTAACCTAAAAAGAGCGAGTTTGAAAATGACCACCACACATTAACAATTCTAACGATAGAAGCGAGTGCATTTTATTGTACACTTTGTCTGTAACATATAGTATACATGCACACTTACGTGTTATTTAAAAAATATATTTTATTTTATCTAGGTACTCATTTAATTTCATTGATCATTGAATTTCATTTTATTGATCAAGGAGGGCTGTGGAGTTGGAGTCGTGAAGTCACGGTATTTTTTATGGAATCGAAGTTGAAGAAATGGACCAGCCCTGACTTCTTTTTATAATTTTCTTAAATAATGTTACATAAGCGGTTTCGTTACTATGAATTCAAGGTGATTTTTATAATCGCTGGTATCATACAATTGCTGAAGATATTCTATAGTGATTCAGAGACTGGATCGGAGACATCGATGGTGATTTTACAGAACAGCCTTTTCAGTTGTTGATTGTATGATTTTGTTAAACTAAAGTTTAAACAATGTTATTTTTTATTGAATGATTTAATGAAATTATTATAAGGGTTAAGTCTCTGATTGTTTTATGGAATATGTAAATGAAATTCAAAATTTAACTGGGAAGATGATAAAATAACTAAGATGTGATAATGGTAGAGAATATATGAATAACAAGATATATAAATTTGCAAGACTAAAAGGTATAAAGATAAAGTCATGTCCACCACATGTACATGAGTTGAATTGTACTGCGGAGAGGTATAATAGAACAATAATGGATATGGCTAGATGTCTTCTAGCAGAAGCAAAAGTTGACAGGCGTTACTGGCCTGAAGTGATTAAAGCAGTTTGGATTTACAAAAAACAACATTGTGTTACTAAGTCATCTACCTTTGCAGAATATATTGCATTATCTGAAGCTGTAACAGAAATAAATTTCTTAAGAAATGTTGTTAGTGATGTTTTGGTTGAAATTGTTCAACCTATTAAAGTTTATGAAGATAACTCTGGAGCTCTTGCTATAGCTAAATATGGAATGATATTGTACTTCTATATGCTTAGAAAAAAAATTCTAAGCATATAGAAGAACAATATCATTATGTTCATGAAAATGTTAAAATTTGAATTTTTGAAATTGTTAAGATAGATTCAGATTCAAACATTGCTGATATTTTTACTAAGTCGTTGGGAAGAATTAAATTTGCTAAATTCAGGGAAATGTTGAAATTCATATGAATGTTGTTTATGTCAGAAAAGTAAGTAGGCTAAATTGCATTTCAATTTTTGTTTAACATTTGGGTTGGGGGAAGAATTATTTAAGAAAAAATTAAAACATAATCCAAGAACTGTCATTGAAGTTGAAACTTTGAGGTTATGTCAGATAGTACTCCTAATAACATGTAATAATGTTGCCAATGTAAAATAATGCTAGGAATTGCAATTTTGTCACTCATAACAATTACACTTGTTGAAAATCCATAACATTAATTTATTCATAGGCATATTTTTATTCAAAATAATATTTTATATGCAATGAAAATAATATTGGTTTCTATGTTAGATTTTCCCCAAAAACAATGAAACACATAGCGGTCCGCTATTTTCGCACAATTTTAAATATTTTGTTAAAAGGTGACAATGTTTCACGATTTACCTTTTAGAACATCATAATATTAATAACGATCGTCGTAAGCTTTTTTCGCTGTCATCACGAACAACAACATATCTTGGTTTAGGATTCAAAGTGATAAAAATGATTTTTTTGATAATTTTTCTGAAATAAAAATAGCTTATTTATTTCAATAACTTTTTTACTATTAATCTATGTTCTTTAAAGGATTATTTTGAATAAATTTTCATATTTTATATCTCCTTTCAGATTGCAATTGTTTATTAAAGTTTTTGAATTTTTTTCGTATGGTAACTCCAGTGTACCGTAAGTTGGTGGACATTATGAATACTTTGACACACACCGAACCGTCAATGCATACAATAACTAGTTAGAGTTTGCATAAATTCTTTTGTGTACACTATAACTAGCACTAATGGGTAGTGCATACATTGACTAGTTAATGTATAAATTATCTAAATGTACACTTTGTCTGTAACATATATATTGCTTAGTATAAATGGTGATTAGAATGCAGTATTGTTAGGAAGATTGAGAAGTGCAGTGAAACAGACGGAGCAGTCGTTGGTCTGTTTCCCTTCCTGGTCCCGATCAGTGACCCCTGTTACCGATCCTGAGAAGCCCAAGGGTCAGGGGTCACAGCTGGTCGATTTAAACAACGTCGATTTGTATTGTTTCCAATTGTTAAAATATTTCTCAAAGGCTTAGTACATTAAGATGAGGACGACAATATTTTATACTTTTTGTTTTTCAAATACTTTTCACTTATTTGATATTTTTTAAACAATAATTTCAAATTGAAATAATATATTAAGTTTTGTTTTTGACATTCATTTAATGGTTTACGTGCATTAACTAGACCATGTTTTTTTGGTCTAGTTAATGCACGTAAACCGTAAATGAATTAATTCTGATTCAACGCTAATACGAATCCAGGTAATATTTAATCTTCATTCGATTGTAATCTCAAGGGAATGATAAAAACATTATTTTTTTCTCATTCAATAACAAATTTAGTGTGCGAGCATCTCAGTTTACGAAGAAGTTGAATCTTAGCAAATATGAGTGAGAGCATCTCAGTTTAAGAAGTTGAATCTTAGCAAATATGAGTGAGAGCATCTCAGTTTAAGAAGTTGAATCTTAGCAAATATGAGTGAGAGCATCTCAGTTTAAGAAGTTGAATCTTAGCAAATATGAGTGAGAGCATCTCAGTTTACGAAGAAGTTGAATCTTCATTTTTAAATAAATATAGGTTCATTGATAGCAATATAGTATGTATATACATATATAAATACATTCCGAAATCGCACAGATACATATCTAAAGATAAATAGCAGAAAATACATTTAAGAGAGAAGCTATCCAATGGTCTGGGATAATCTCATAACATCCCTCTGGCCGAGATACACTCCACCAATATAGGTTGAGCCCGACCGCGAGGCCATCAGATGTTTTTCAGCCCACACCCTTGTACTCGCACATGTCGATTAAGAAAGAAAAAAACAAAAAGTTAATAAATGGCAGAAAAAAATTAAACAGTACACCCGCAAATACCACCTTCGATTAACTGTCAGCGAAAAAGAGAAAAGCTGACAGTTCAAAATTTATCAAATGTTGGATGTTGAAACAATACCTACAACAATGATTTTGTAATCTTTGCAGCTTTTTTTCCGTTTTCTTTAAAAGGCACGGCCCATAGATACAATTACCATACTCGACTATTGGGATAATAAGCGCGTCGGTTATTTTACGTCTAGCCTCAATTGACAGGTTTTGACGCATGCGATAAATATTTTTGAGCCGCAGAAAAGCCCATTGTAATTTAATTTTAACGTGCGCCTCGAATCTCAAGTCACATTCCATATACCTAAATTGCTCACCACGCTCTCTGTAGGTACGATCGCGTTACAAATATTTATTTCCAAAGGTTCCTTCAACTTTATAATGTTGGTTCGGTGGCGTTTAATGTCAGTGTACCAATTCAAGGCGATTTGATGACTTCTATTGAGCAGAAAAGTTTATAACTTTCTTTTGAAACCTTCCACATCATTCTCCGTGCGCAGCTCCACAAGAAAAATATTCCATGTACATAAAGGTCCAGCAACACAGAAGACTGTCGGAAAATTTAGACTTATATGCTATGTTTGGCTCATTGACTTCACTGAGGAGGCGGCGGGTGTCAGAGCTTGACCTCGAAGTTCAGTAGAGACATCCAAAAGTGTATGTTAAGAATTAGCATGTGATTAATACAGGAACTACTATGATATGAATTCACATTTGTACATGACTACTGTTTGTCCATTCATCCATGATGGAGGAGTGACCAAACCATTGGAGTACCTTGGATCGCACTAAGGGAAAAATATATCAGCATACATCAATACATTTGGCTTACACCTTTGTTTTCTTGATATACATGCATTGACGTACCTTATTGTTACTATACTTAATTGAGACTATACACTTATTAAACAAAATAAGTAAACATGCAATATTACTTAGAAAAATTAAAATATCAGTTTGTTACATTTATCAAATTAAAATGAAACATTCAATGGTTTTGTATAGAAGTTGTGAAGATAGAGATTTCCCACTTAATTGCTCGTAGTTTTTATTCAATGATAGACTTAAAATGAAATTATTAAAGAAGCTAATCACAGAAATAAATTTGGATGCGTTTTGTTAACCTGGCGTAATTTATCTGATCCAATAGGAAATAATATGATCACGGAATGCGGGCAAACCCATTAAGATAATCTTAATTAGACATCTTGGATCTTTTAACTGGGAAGTGCTTATTTATTAGTGATACCTAGGTTTCACTTACAGAGTAATCAATTATTATTTTCTCAGGTCATTTTCATGTAACGTCTTGTGATAAAAATTTGTTACACAGTGTATAATTAATGGTTGTTTGGATAGTGTACAGTTACACGACTATATTTTAAGTTCCTGTCTGTAAATAATTTATTATCAATATGACTAAATTTATTAGCGTTTTTTTTGTTTGTTATTTATTTTATGAAATTATTACGTTGGAGTCATGCATTTTGGACATAATTTCCTTTTTGTAATTTAAAACAAAATTTATGAAAGGCGAATATAATTGAGATGAATTAGACTAATACAGGTAATGAAGATTGGAGGAATAATATTATTAAACGTATTTAATGAACAAATTATGGAAAACATAATTTTATTTGTTTAATTAGAAATAATGAGTTCTGTGTTTTTAGAAGAACAGAAGTAATTTGATCAAGTAGTATGAACCCAGATTTACGAGTTACATATAAATACAACTCCGAATTGCACAAAATTGTATTTCTTTAAATATTAGTAATTAAGTACTTATTATTAGGCGATCCTAAAATGTTCCTTTGAAATTAGAATGCATAATGTAGCTTTTGAATTAGAATTAAGTTTAAAAAAATCGTGTTGTTAATATGAGACAAAATGGATGTATGTCGTTTTCACAATCGCTTTGACTGTTTTTTTACTGAAAGATTAGATATTGTTTTAAAAAAAATCATCAAAACGATCAATCAAACTAAACATCAATGTTAGTTTTAAAGAATAAATATATTTTTTATTCTAGTCTATTTTAAATGATCATTTTGTGTGCAATGTAATAGACCTATAATTTTATTTGAATTGGCTTCCTTTATTATCACCCCGGGACATTGCGGTGATTTATGAATTGCGTATAAAATAATACATATTATTTAAATACATTTACGGATTAAGTGTCCCGTTAGGCTATTTTTGATTATTTGTGTTATATATGATAATCAGAGGTTTCATACAACAATATCAAGATTGATAGCTGGAAGACAGAGCTAATATACAGTTATGCTAATCAAGATCATATGGAGGGCTTGTGATGGCAGCATTGGTTTGGTATCTTGGCCGTAATAAATCTAAAATTACTGATAAACCAGTTATTTTTTACAATGTTAATAAAGTTATTAACTTAAATATTTATATGGTTACGGTTTAAATTGTATAGATTTAATAGGCTTTGATAAGTATTTTTTACTTTGATTAATTAAGCAATATTCAATATTTATGATAACAATATTGAAAAGTAATTGCCCCTATTAATTAATCGAGCGTTTGCTGTAAAGGGCATACTGGGGATAATTTTCAATAAGATCAGTCCTAGAATATTTAATGTTTCTTGACTTGTTATGTGTTTTTTATAAATGTTAGCAATATAATTATTTATTGTATTTCTTTTTTCTTCATTGCGTGTTCAATTTTGAGCTTTGTGGTCCTTTTCTACGTTTTGAAAAGATTCACCACCTGTCTCCACCTCCATCTCCATTATGTTAAATACAGCGTTTAAATAGGATCATGTTAACTTGTTTATAAACTAAAAAGGAATACTATCAAGGTCACGGCTTTTACCTTTCTTGGTGCTCTTCTACTTCGAGATGATCTTTCCAATGATAGCGATTATCATTTGCAGTTGAGAATTCTGTCTCGAATTCCAACTCACCTTTCACCACTGAGGAGACCCAAACAGTTATTGAACAACCCACCTAGAGTCGATTGCATTGATGCCCTTATTATTAAGAAATATTGGCACCTGGCTGACCTATCCTTGACTGACCTATACAATATGTGCTTATCGGAAGGTATTTTCCCTAGGTGCTGGAAGGCAAGTCTTAATCTTGATCCCAAAGCGTTGCGACAAACTCAAAAACAAAGTCGAAAGCCTATAGGCCAATAAAGCCCTCTTTATTCCTTCTTTCTCATCGTCTATGTGTCTAATCCATAGATTGCTATGAAGAATACTAGATATTTCACTTGTTTGGCTTAGGGTCATCTTATTTTTATTTATTTGATCGATATTTTCACTTATTGAATATGTCCACTTAAAATTTATCAGTATTATTATCATTTAATGTCATAAAACTTATAATGCTTTATTAAAATTTGATTTAATTCTTAAATATAATGTATTATTTTATTAAAGGAAAAAAGGGTTACCTTGAAAAGTACATATATCTAAAAATGTAACCAGACCACCTTAATTATTGTACTGTGACTTCTTACTTTTGTATTTAAAATTTCACTAAATATATTGAGTCCATTTCAAATTCTAAAATTGGAACTCAAGCGCTAATCTTTTGATCGGCTGACAAATAAATGTCATTACACATTCCGTTTCCCAAGTAGAGTCCAGACCTATGTAATTTGAAACGTAGGAAACTAAATGAACAAACCACTAGTGGCATTTCTACTAACCGTAGCGATTAAAATAACATACAATAGGATAAGTAGCGCCGTGATAGGAAATGACCACTAAACATTCATAATTGGATAAGGCTGGAGCGAGCAGAACGGCGCGGCGGGCTCCACTATTGGCCGCACGGGCACGACACACTGTGGTTTCTGCCACATTAGCGCAATAATGCCATGCCCGTGAGGCGTCATTTTGGCCAGCCAGAAGTCTACTTGTGTTAAAATTGTAACGGGTATTCTAGTGGCTGCAATCAATGAGCCCCTGACATTTAAATCAGATCATCATTGGAAATTATTGTAACATCTTTACAATCAAAATCATCATCCCAGGAATCGTTGTTCACTGCGAATTTTAACTCAGTCTTAAGTTTTCTATCATGTGGATATGTCTTTGAAATATAATAGTCTAGCACTGTGGAATAATTGATTTCAAGACGCATGTGGTACTGTATAGCATCTTTCAAAAATTATTAACTTAGGGAGCCTCTTGAAGGCTTTAATTTCATTAGCATTCCGGTTCATCATTATAAAACTTTTCGGTAAACGTTAAAAAAGGATAATTTAAAGAAATGCATTTACCATATCTCATTTGTTGCAACTTATTTATGGTTTGCTGTACACGTTACAAAAATCGTATGCAAAAATGTCTATTTTTTAAATATTATATATATAGTATTGCAGAGCACCCACTAATACTCATTTATTTCATCCACTGTCGATGCCGATCTTAAATTAATATCAAAAAAAATTTATACAACCGAAACCTGAAATCTAAACTGTCAAAAATAGTCTGTATTAATTAAATAAAGAACCATGTCTAGTGGGGATTATTATATTTTTTAAAATGAATTGTTCGTCCGTTGGTTTAGATCATAATTATATCTTCGAACTCTTTGTTTTGTCTGCTTTGCTGAATATTGTAATTTGTTACGCAACAAATATTAATTTATACAATTAATTACTATTTCATGTACAATAATTTGTAGTTGATTCAAAATTATTGCACTTCAAATTGTTTTCTTTGACACTATCAGAATATATTCGTTGCCAAGACAATTACGATCCATTTATCAAGAAATATTACACTCTTATCAGATTTTCTTATTACTTCAAAGTGTTGAAATACACCTGAAAGTCATAATTTTCTCACCCAGGCTTTATTTTCTTGTTTCATATACAACCCTCGGGTTAAATATAAATTTCATACTTGAAAATATTTTACAACACAGCAAATTTTACACCTTATTGTAGTTATTCAATTTTAATTCTCGGAAAATATAAGTGTTACAATTTATCAATCATTATTTTGATTTTTATTTTGAAATTCTTATCCAAACTTAAATTTAGCTCAAACCTTAAAAATGTGAATTTTACAAAACTATTTTTTTATCCAATTTCTGCCCCCTGAACTTACAAGTATGTGAAATGTTGATTTGATATATTAATAAATTGTATCGAAACGAAAAAAATCGCTATAAATAATGTATTAAAAAATATATTTGCCATTTCATTTTGTAACCGGATTAAATCGTGCTATCGTTTCCGTTAAAATCACAAGAATATTGAATATTTTTTAAATACAGAAAATTAAAACCATTCTTTTTGAGTGGCCTTAAAAAAACTACGTAAATCCATTTTTTTAATTTTCAAATTGTACCACAATAACCATTCAGAAACTGTATGCAAGGTTATATGAGCAATAATAGTATTATAAAAATACGAGCATAAGCTTTTATTGCATTCTGTTTTTAGAAAAAAATATAAATTGGTTATATTATTAACTTAATTTTATTAGTATTTTTTTATCGTTTTCACTTCTCATGCATCGGTTTTTTTTATTGCTTCTTCTTCTTCTAAGTGCCCTGTCGGGTCCCCCCAACGTTGGCGATCACTTCGGCGAATCCGTCTCGGTCCTGAGCCGCCCGGAACAGTTCCTCTGCACTCCGGATGCCGGTCCACTCCCTCACATTCCGCAGCCAGGACATCTGTCTTCTTCCGGGCCCCCGGTGTCCCTCGACTTTCACCTTCAATATAAGCTGGAGCAAGTGGTACTTCTCTCCACGCAGCACGTGACCCAGATATGAAATCTTTCTAACTTTTATAGTGGACAACAACTCCCTGTCAGCTCTAGCTCGCCTCAGGACTTCGGTATTTGTCACCATGTCTGTCCAGGGAATTTTGAGCGTTCGACGATGCAACCACATTTCAAATGCTTCCAGTCTGTTCATTGCCTGGACTTTCAAGATCCATGTTTCACAACCGTACAATAAAACAGACCACACATAGCATCTAATCATCCTCTGACGGAGTTTCAAATTTAAGTTGTCATCACAGAAGAGCGACTTCATTTTATTAAATGCAGTTCTTGCTGCCTCAATTCTGCCCCTGATTTCCATAAATTGCTATTGCTAGCATAAATTTATTTTGTGGTGAAATTCGCACATTTTATTTTTATTTGTAAAGTCAATCTCGTTTCACATATTCACATCAGATGAAATTGAATTTTATTTGGCTTTTGTGGGAAAGATATTATAATAACTTTTTTTTTATATCATCGGACCCCGTTTGACCTACCATCTCCGTTTGTGTGGCCCGTTTGTTAATGATAATAAAAATAATAATGTATTTGGTATAACTTAGTTTAGTGAGCTCCTTCACCTCAAGGAGCGTTAATCAATGTGTAGGAATACCTACCCAGATAAATAAATAAATAAATAATTGTCAAAATGAATAAGTGAATTGTTAAACACAATTGAATTAAATTAATTATTGTTAATAATAAACATACAGGGGCAATGACCGATGAAGAATTCAGGGATTGTTACACGCTACGAACAACAACAATATTTACTATTTTATAGTATCTGCGACTCGCCTAGTCATCTCCAAATATAAATAATTAACCTACCGCCAGTCCATGCGCCAGAGCGAGATACAATATGTATCGCGAACTGGTTCATTCATTGGTATAAATTGTCCGCACTCTGAGAAATAAAGATACTTTTATTGTCATCCATTCAACTGTCACGACGTATTATTTATTTACCTGCTGTCCACTTATCGATTTATATCCGCATTCCTGAGTCTATATTTATTGAAAACAAATCAAGATCATCATGACAAATAAAGACAAGCAATCCGCTATATTGATGACTCTGCACGAGAAGTAACGCAGAATCAGCTAAAACGAAGATAACGATGTCGATATCAAAATCATCAGCACGTTCTAATAGAACACACGCTACAAAGATAACGACCATTGTTACAAATGCATGAATGGGAGGGTGGGGTGGGAAGGTAATGGCGGCTGCATTTATTATTGGATCTTTTTTTCTATTCGAATCTCGTTACAGAACCATTTTAAATGACCTGGAGAGAGAGAACAATACAGAAACTTTGTATTTGGAGATCTTCACATATGTCATTGCAACGAAAAATGGAATTTTGAATAGGTATAATACATTTTTGCCATCATCCCCTACTTCTACTCTCAGAGAGTATTGCTCATAAATGATAGAAGTTACAACAACCAGAATAATAAAATAAACCCTAATCTATCAGTTTGTTAAAATATTTATTCGATCGGTCATAAAACCCTTAATTGACAAACGATCTTTAATTTTGAGGATTTAAAAAATACTCATGTTTCAAGATCTTTTTTTATAACATAGGTTTATTGTCTAAGTTTGGACGTGAGGGCATGACTCGAGGTTCACGAAGTATACAGTATACATATTTTGAGAGCCGTTAACGTCTTGCACAATTCAATCTTAAAAAGCGAAATTTTTATTACAACTAAACCCCATTGTAAATAATGCCTGTCAAAATAAAATTATACAGTTAGTGTGTATAAAAATTTGTGATTCGGGTGCATTGATCTTGTAAGAATGTATTTTCAAGTGTGTAATCGGTGATCAATAATTCAGTGCATGAATGTTGACGTAATGCTAGTGCAAATCATGTGTACAGGGGTAGACGTATTATTCCATTACATTTTATTCAAAAAATTTCATTTCTTAATAATTTAAAGAATACCATTTTCAAAGACATCAAAAATATACCCAGTAATAAATCATTTACGTATTAAGTTCAGCTTTGAAAACTTACTTTTTGATACTTAATAATGTACGACTTCAGGCTTAAAAATAAAAATATATCCAGTAATAAATCATTTACGTATTAAGTTCAGCTTTGAAAACTTACTTTTTGATACTAAATAATGTACGACTTCAGGCTTAAAAATAAAAATATACCCAGTAATAAATCATTTACGTATTAAGTTCAGCTTTGAAAACTTACTTTTTGATACTAAATAATGTACTTCAGGCTTAAAAATAAAAATATACCCAGTAATAAATCATTTACGTATTAAATTCAGCTTTGAAAACTTACTTTTTGATACTAAATAATGTACGACTTCAGGCTTAAAAATAAAAATATCAAAATTTATAGGGATCGCTGCGGCAAGATTTTATTCTTAAATAATGTATTAATGTGAATTCGTAGAAACTTGATAGTGAGAAAAATACGTAAATGTGAAATTTGTTGAGTGTTCAAAACACAAAGATATTATTTAAATCAACAAATTTTATAAATTTAAAATCTATCGAAAAAACATATTCATGTTCGTCATGTTTGTATTCTAAATAAAATCTTTTATGTTCGTACATTTCATCCGTCAAATTTAAATTAAAGTTATACTCCTAGTAAATAAAACATGTATACTCGTATATCATATCATTCAACCATTACTTTTATAAAAATCATATTTTTTTATTCGTTTTTTTTTTCTTTAAGATACATAAAAAATGACTAAGTACTTTATTTGGAAAAAAAGACAGATGTTGAAAGCTAAAGACATCAAATCAAATTAAAGATAATGTTAAAGAATGATTTGACACTTAAATGTGAAAAAAATCAACATAATAACTTAAAGTGACAGATCTGTTTCACTTTACAAAATCATTGTCAAACTGTTTGATAACGCTTTTGTAAAGTGAAACAGATGTGTCACTTTAATTTTACGTTATTATGTAGAACTTTTTCACGTTTAAGGATCAAATCACTGTGTTATAAAACCGAGTTCTACAATATAAATACCAAACCAATAAATATATGGATAGTATATTTCTCATTTGAAGACTCGTTTTTATCCAATAATATATTCGTGTTTTCTATGCGACCCATTACAAGAATGCTTGTTGATGGATACTGACCAATACTATATTAGGCTTAAATATATTTTTTGATTCTCAATTGATTTTTATCAAAATAAATTAAGTGAGTTATTGAAGTTATACTAGATGTTATTCATGTTTTTTATGTGTGTATATTTTGTTAAAGAAAATATCTATATCCAAAAGTTGCGTGTGTTTAGAACCCGTTCAGGAAACAGCAAAATCAAGAGCATATAAAAAATCGGAAGTATTTATTTATTTTTATTTCACTTTGACGGTATAAATTACCATTTTAACATGTGAGATAATTCAAACATTACACATTTAACATCTTGAAATCATAATATATTAAACAAAAAAAATATATTAGATAATGATTTTGAAATATAATCGTTTGTAAATAAATGAGGTCAAATAAACAAGTTCAACTTAAGTTCAAAATGAGCCCAATTTGTTATTTAGTTAAACATTGCAAAAAATATGCGCTGCACATTTTCTTTTATTTGCCATCAATATTTGATAAAAAAAGAAAATGAAAATTGATTTAGTATTTATATAAAAAAGGATAAACAATGAACAGGAATTGATAGGATGGTAAAATTCATTATTTCTTGTTTTTCTATATAAATAATTAGTATAAAATAAGCACGACTTGTGTAGAAAAATATGTATTTCTGACTACCCTTTTTCTAAGAATTGATATTTATCTTTTCCTTTCCAATCATATTCACCAATAACATAGTTCAAACCATCGTTACACATAAGTCATTTGTTAATAATCTGATTGGAATCCCACTCAAATAATGTTTGTTTCGTAAAATTAAGAACAGACAATACTTAACATACTTATTTAAATGATTTAATACCGATAACATAAGATTGAATCATTAAGATTATTTGTGTTCATCTAACATATAATTTGTGCAACACGTTCTCAGGATGTTAATATGAATAATTTATTTTGTTATATTATGCACACTTTTTAAAAGATTATTGCAGATGTGTAGATAGACAGATGGGCACTGGCAAAATGGGATTATATAGCACAATACACTCGTGGCACACATAACTAAGACAATAAGTTGTAATTTTCAAGTGTTTTCTTGAATTGAGAATGTTCTGTTAGCAGTGCATTCCATTGTTTTCTGTTTACAATCCATCAGGTTCACAGCAATTATCAACAGATTATCTTAAACACTTCCTACAAGACTTCACCAGTGTTCTTTTTACATATTTATCTCCCATTAAAACCGTTGTTTATTTTCACGATATCTCATGAATTAATAAAACTTTATAAAAAAAACGGATAAATTTCCATGAAGAAAAATCTCCAAAGATTAGTTTGTTCATTGTTAATTGCAAGCAGACTACGTATATGTTACAATGTAAACAATTTCAAGCAGAGTACCTATATGTTATGTTACAATGTAAACAATTATAACAATAGAAACGAGGCAAAACCAGATTCATCTATCTTTGGGAAGTTTGCTTTATCAAAGAATTACATAAGTCTTCAAATTTTTCATATTTGTTAAACTTTATTACTTTACTTCTCCAAATTAACTCGAGGTTAAAAAAAACATAAAATGACAATTAGACCAAACAACACTATACTATAGTGATGGATTTTCTAGAATTATTTGGAATTGAGTAGTAACATTCTAAAATCCGAATAGAAATCTATCAAAAAAAGGTTTACTCTTGCTGTTTTGTAATTCATTCATAATAACTTTATTTTGCTGTAAAATTATTCTTCAACGTTTTTTAAAAAATGGAGAACCATTATTTGAATCTTTGGTGTACCTTAATAGAAAATATATATGTAGACTGAATTGAATTGAATTCTGAAAGAGGCACGAGTTAAACATTTTGGTAATAGGAGCCTATGTATGACGAGGTGTATGAACGTGGAAGAAGCGGAATATATATGCCAAGTGCAGTGAAGTGGATATATGTTCTCTCTGTCTATCCCAATAAGTTCACAGCATGATGATTACTTTGGTTAATTTGTGATAAATGCAAAATGGACATTAAAATGTGTTAAAATTTCATCATTTTGTCTCAAAATTCTTCAACATTAATAATATTTGGAATCACTATCTAGCGCATTAGTGTTCATTTCAGGTTAATTAATTTAACTTCGCAGTTTTTATTTTCAATTAACAGAGATATATGTCAATGTTCAACTTATCAATTTTTGATAAAAGATCATATATTTATAAAATATTGTATGTGTAATTATTATTAATTTATATCATGTCATAATTAAATTTAACGATTCATTCAAAAGTTCAATAATTCACTAAGATTGACAAGTTTTCTTCAAGTTCCCTCATGAATATTTATTGGTCACGTCACGTTTGATATACTGCAGCAATTTAAAATGAATCAATCGAGATTCAAACATGCCTGGATGCAAATATATTTTGTAGCACGTAACATCCACATTGTACCAGACAGGTACAAAGACTGTAGAAAAGGCGGATGGTTGCTGCAGAGCGTGAAGAATCCAATTTGCGAAGTCAAGCGTAAATCACCAAAAATTAATTAATTAATTTTCGGTGAAATATTCTTGCGTCGAATGCGCCTCTGAACTTGTGTCCGGTGTATGCAGAGCGCTGTCCAACCAGTTGTCAGGGACGGACTCGACACGATAACTCCGGCGAAATGAAGAAATACAGCGAAGTCAATTTGTAGAGTAGAGATTCCTCTGTAGATCTTGGAGAAGGGTCGGAGAAATAAAACGAAGTCAGACGATTGAAGAGAAGTAGTATATTTTGGTCAAGTTGTGTGCCCTATATGACCGGTTTACCCGTCACAGTAAGCCCTCGCGTCCCGCACCTTGCGGGTTTTCGGCCCGCTTAGGACGTCTGGTCAGGGAGTTACTGTGGCGGTCACCGCTCATATCGGGCAGTACACGGATGGTCACGTTACGGTCGCGAACGCAACCGGATCCAAACAGATAGAAATTTAACACATACAAATATGAGGATTTTACGTGTTTACATTTAACATTTCAAATAGATACATTTGAATTACGGACATTTACTTATACAAACATATTTGCATGCAATTTACATGCAGAAATATTGCTAACAGAATGACATTTATGACATAATTACATACAAATATACAATATAATTCTACACATTATTACAATATAATATAGAATTACATGACAGTTATACATATACAGGTATGGAAACAGACAAATACAAGTTCACATCCACCCTATACATATACAGAAACGCTAGGATGAATTATAACATATACCAGTTAACATATACAATTACAGGAACTTAAACAGACATTTACATACATAAACATTTTACATTGACATAAATGAGGGCAAATTTGCCTCCAGATCTACCCACAACATTGTCTGTCTCATCATACCACATACACACACAAGGGTGACGGCATACGTCCGATACACTCCCCTCGATGTTGCCTCCGTATAGTCATCCTCGGAGCAACATCTCAATGGGCAAGGACGTGTGCGTTGTCACCTCGCAGAGGTTGATATCCTCCCGGCGTGGTCTCCCGGTCTCGTGGTAGGGCGCCAGCCGTGATCGTCGCCTTGTTTATCCGTGTATGTGGTACGCCAAATTCTTGGTAGGTGTGTAGATCTGTCTGCTTGTGCGCAAGTCAGTCATTGACTCGCGCGATGTCCTGTGTTGGGGGAAGGTGAGGCGTGCATCCTCTGGACGCGATGCGCCCGGCCTCCGTGTATCCCTGGTGTAGTGGTGGGTCGTCCTGTCTTCCTCTTCGCGCTCGGATGTCCCGCCTTCTCACGAGGATGCTGTGACAACAGCCTCGTATACGGGTGATCGCCCCCAATATCGCTGGGGCAATCACACTCGTGTACGAGCCCTCCGGGGTCATCGGGCGGGCGCTTGTCCGTTAGCACAAATCTTCCGCCGATTTGTGCGATGTATTGCGCAGAATTCTGCGGGGATGGGTCGGGCGTGTATCGCTGGGCCTGCGGTAAGTCGCCTTGTCCTCCTGGATGCGCCGCCTCTGACCGCTCGACATCCACCGGTTGGCGATCTGCATGATGGTCGACATCCACCGGTTGGCGATCCGCATGATGGTTGCGCCTCGCCGTATCCTGGCACTTTGGCCCGTCTTCGGCGCGCTGCTCGTCCTGTGGCGACGCGATCCCCTCTGTCGGTTTTGCGTGAGCCAACTTACGCAATGTCGGTTCGCGCCAGTGGCATGTGTCGCTTTCGCCTCTAATGGGCCGCTGTCCGGCGTAGGCCGCAACCTTCCAGGCTCGTGCGGTGTATCCGCCACCGAGTCCGGCGAGCAGTGTCGCGCCGCCTCTCCGTTTGCGAACGTCTCGCACTTTCTTGGCGTGGCGACGACGTCTCCCTTCTCAGCGTGATGTGTCGATGAGGGCTGCGCGCTTGCTACGCGCCTCTCTGCATCCGGGCTCATCCGCCGATTCTCGACGCGCCGCTCTTCTTGCGGTAACGCGTTGTCGCCCTTTCCTCGTTTTGGGCGACGTTTTTTGGACATTTGGGCTTTCTTTGCCCGGCATCCCGCGTCCGTTCCCAGTGTCGCGAACTTTAGTGTCCCGACAGTGCCCTCCTTCATGGTTGTCCGTCTTTCCATGGGTGAGTGCCTCCCCCCGTGGGTAACCCACCCCAGTGCGGTGCGGGAGGTAACGCACCCATCCGTATGCCCTCGTACCTCTTGCGATACGATTAGGTGCGCGTTGTCTTGGCCGATGATTATTTCGGGCCTGATCTCTCGCGCCGGCTCTGGGCTGGCGTATGGGGCTTGAACGAGCTGCCTAGGGGGGTCCAACTTTTTCATCGTATACCCCGATACGCTGTGTGTTACCCCGGTCCATCGTCCTCTCATCTGGACCGTGATCCGTCGCGACGCCTTGTCTGTGGCGCCCATCCGTCTTGGGCCGTCTATTCGAAGGCCACAAACGGGGCCTTCAGCGCCAATCCGGTCTGCCACGGCTGCGTCGATCAGGGTCACTGCTGACCCTTCGTCCAAAAGAGCGTGCACCTCAAGTTGCCCTTGCGGTCCTGACACCGTCACGGGTACGACTTTCAAGAGTACCGGTGACGGGTCCGATGTGCGAATGGTGGCGACTGTATGTGCTGTTGCTGGGCCGGCTCCGGTCCTTTCCTGATGCAGTGTACGGTGGTGCGGTCGTCGGCAACTACCCACGCCGCATCGCTGCTTCCTGCAGTCAACAGCCAGGTGCTTGGACTCTAGGCAGTTGGGGCATACGCCCAACGCCTTTCTGCATTCCCAGCGCTCGTCCACGCTCTTTTCTCGCCACGTTGGACACGTCGATAGCTTGTGCTCGTCGTGACATAGCGCACATCTTGCGCCATTGCGACCGAGATTCTCTGTCGACTGGGGCAGCGCGTTGCCTTCCCGTCGGGGTTTCTGCGCTCTGAAGGACGCCTGCGTGTCTATTGTTCCGGCATGGGTGGCCGCGTTGCCTATTTCCATCAGCCAGGTGGCCAGGTCCTCCACGGTGGCTTTCGGCTGTCTGATCCGTGACTGGACCCACATGGCTTGGAGGGTCAAGGGTAACTTGGTCGCCATCTCTGTCAGGAGTTGCGGTGACGTGAGGTACTCCCCTTCCACACCCTTGATCGTAGCGACGACGTTGCGTATCGCTATAGCGAACTCCACGAGGGCTTCCATGGAGTTGCTGTCGGTCAGGCGCGGCAGTCGCCGCACTTTGTCCAGCATCGTGGCTACGATCACCTCCGGGTGGCCAAAGCGCATCTCCAGTGTGCGGATGATTTCCCCCACACTCCTCGGGTCCACCAACAGTGCGGACACCAAATCTCGTGCGCGCCCCTTCAGGGCACGCTGCAGCCGGAGAAGGTTCTCGGCTTCGGCTAGTCCACACAACTCGGTGGACTGGTCATATTGTGCCTTGAATGCAGGCCACTCGAGGGGTTCCCCCGAGAAAACGGGCAGGTCCTTGGCTCCAGTCTGGCGTGCGATGAGAGCGGTCATCCTTGCACCATCTTCACTGGCTAGCGCCCTCGGGCTCCCACCACCCCGTGAGGATTGGATGAGCTCCTTCATCATAGCTGCCACCTGTGCCATGGGGTCCTGCTGTTTTCCCACCCACTCCTCGGTGAGTCGCCTGGGGTCAGCTACCGGAACGTCATCGGGGACGTGTTCCGCCGATGGTCCCGGAACGGCTTCAGCCGTTGCAGTTGCTCGCTGCAGCTTTCTCTTCAAGGATGCCGCTTTTCGCTTCCCAGCGCGAACCTCCTCCCGTAGCCTCCGGATCGTGTCCTCTGTGTCAGCGTGTGAACGTGAAGAGGTCACCGAGTCGGCATCTGAGGTATGGTCGCTCTCTGCTCTCGCTTCCTTAGCGGGAGCCTTTCCGGAACGCAGAGAAGGCATGATTGCGTCAGTGGCTGGAGACGACGATGCTCAACAGCTGGTGACGATGACGATAGTCCACAGCGGCTGATGATGACGACAGTCCACAGCGGCTGATGATGACGATAGTCCACAGCGGCTGATGATGACGATAGTCCACAGCGGCTGATGATGACGATAGTCAAGCGGCTGATGATGACGATAGTCCACAGCGGCTGATGATGACGACAGTCCACAGCGGCTGATGATGACGATAGTCCACAGCGGCTGATGATGACGATAGTCCACAGCGGCTGATGATGACGATAGTCCACAGCGGCTGATGATGACGATAGTCCACAGCTACTGATGATGACGACAGTCCACAGCGGCTGATGATGATACACTTTGTAATCGATGACGATGCTCCACGTTGGTCGCTTCTCACGATGATGATTCTCGAGGATGCAGCAGATCCGGCTCCGAAGGACCACTTTGTACCAGACAGGTACAAAGACTGTAGAAAAGGCGGATGGTTGCTGCAGAGCGTGAAGAATCCAATTTGCGAAGTCAAGCGTAAATCACCAAAAATTAATTAATTAATTTTCGGTGAAATATTCTTGCGTCGAATGCGCCTCTGAACTTGTGTCCGGTGTATGCAGAGCGCTGTCCAACCAGTTGTCAGGGACGGACTCGACACGATAACTCCGGCGAAATGAAGAAATACAGCGAAGTCAATTTGTAGAGTAGAGATTCCTCTGTAGATCTTGGAGAAGGGTCGGAGAAATAAAACGAAGTCAGACGATTGAAGAGAAGTAGTATATTTTGGTCAAGTTGTGTGCCCTATATGACCGGTTTACCCGTCACAGTAAGCCCTCGCGTCCCGCACCTTGCGGGTTTTCGGCCCGCTTAGGACGTCTGGTCAGGGAGTTACTGTGGCGGTCACCGCTCATATCGGGCAGTACACGGATGGTCACGTTACGGTCGCGAACGCAACCGGATCCAAACAGATAGAAATTTAACACATACAAATATGAGGATTTTACGTGTTTACATTTAACATTTCAAATAGATACATTTGAATTACGGACATTTACTTATACAAACATATTTGCATGCAATTTACATGCAGAAATATTGCTAACAGAATGACATTTATGACATAATTACATACAAATATACAATATAATTCTACACATTATTACAATATAATATAGAATTACATGACAGTTATACATATACAGGTATGGAAACAGACAAATACAAGTTCACATCCACCCTATACATATACAGAAACGCTAGGATGAATTATAACATATACCAGTTAACATATACAATTACAGGAACTTAAACAGACATTTACATACATAAACATTTTACATTGACATAAATGAGGGCAAATTTGCCTCCAGATCTACCCACAACATTGTCTGTCTCATCATACCACATACACACACAAGGGTGACGGCATACGTCCGATACACACATGAAACCAAGTTTTTGATTGATTAATACCAAGCTTTGAATCTTATTTTTTAAACGATAACCCAAACATAATTATCATTTTTAAAATTCGAAGAAAACAAAATACTTTTAAAAACGTTATTAGGCCTTAAATTGTGCGATATATAAATCCTTAGAAATTTTAAAATTTATTGTTGGTTCTAATGTCGAAGGAATTTTTTGTGTATATGTATAATACGAGTATAATGAGGCGAACTTCATGTCAAATTGTTATTTTACAAACAACCAAAAATATATTGAAGGTCTGATAAATAAACCAGAATGTGATATTTTTCTTTAATCATTATTGGGACTCAAACAAAAACTTCCGCGTTAATGTCGAATATTACACCACTACGCATATTGGCAATTTATTAACTAACAATAATTGATTCCCAAAGAGGGCAAAAAACTGTTTTAATAATACTTCGATTTAAATATGATTTACTTTCAGAAGCATTGCCGGATTCGACACATTTAACTCATGATAAGCTAACATACCAGCCCCACTTAATTATGAGTGTATGTTAATTGTGTGCAAGCATAACACTTCTGAAAGCATATCATCTTTTTAGCGCTAAACAACAGCATAAGAAACCGAAACATATAAATCGGAGTGAAATAAAATTTGAAACAAAAACAACTAACCGAATATCGAACTCAGAAGTTTAGCTTTGGATCACAGTGGTCAGTGACTGGCGCCAATTTTTTTAAATATATCTACATAAACTAATCTATACATCATTTGTATCAAGTTATTTGTTTTTTCAAGTAATCCTTTCTTTTATTCTACCTTTGAGCGGAAGTATCAACGATATCATGGATGCTTAAGTACCGTATAAGACACTGCTTGCAAAAAAAGTATTCAAATACCGGGTGCGCTTGCTGTGCACTAATCGGCGCTATTACACGCCCATAAAATAATTGCGAGCTCTACGATAATTGATAACCAGAACTTTCCAATCATTCCAGGTATTCCCACAATATCTTCCTGTGGAATTCCTGTTTTCATATTATAAATGGTCCCAATGGTTTACTCTATTCTCGTATAATTATTAAATGACTATCAACAATGTTGACTATCGGTTGTAATATGAAACGTTCAGAAAAAGTATTTATGATACAAACAAAATACACAAAATGTTATGTTTATACATTAAATCACAAAATAACACAATTTTCAAAAATCGTCCAATTCATCATCCGCATAGACTCGGTTTCTTGTGAACTGGAAAAAATATTGTATGGAATTAATAGAAATCTTTTTATATATGATATGCAACGACTACAATACTCCTAAAATAATTCTTATAATACACCCTATTATTTCATCATTAACTCCCCCTTGATATCAAAAAAGGATTAAATTATTATGCAGCATTGGATTATTGTAATTTTAGATATGTAGAATTTCCTCAAAAGTATACATTTCGTTTTTTTTTACTAAGTTGGTATATGTACATATGAAACAAAAATAAGGAATAGCCTCGAGTAGTTTCCAGTTTCTCTAAAATGTAAATTTATTGTAAATTAAAAAATTATACGTACAAATATATTTTCACAGTATCACCTTTTTCCTTATTATTATTATAAAATCTACGTTTTGTACTAAGCACGTATGGTCTTGTAATTTATACTATATTATCTAAATAATTCTTGATTATTTTTATTTTTTAGAACTTAATTCAATTGTTATGTGTGTTTTATGCATTTTCTAAAAGTGTCAACTATCTTCTTGTTTTGTTCGAGGTATTGATATTGAATAGCGTGAATATTTTTTAAACAGCGTGAATATTTAAAAAAAAAATAGTTTTCATATTATAAATGTATTATAAATTAAACTTTTTTAACACATGTCTCCATCTGTTCTGTTGTCCTAATGGTTAACTTGAAATTTATATTTGTTTATGTAATTAAGTGTAGTATAATCTTGAAATTATAAATTATATTTAAAATTAACTGACGGTAGTCTAATTTTAACTCTTGTATCTTCAAAGACAAAAATAATTAAACTTGTGCTCAATAAAAATTCACAGTGAGAACAAGTTTAATTATTTAACAAAGATAATGCGCGTCATGTTTTATAATTATAATGGAAGCAACATCGATACACTTAAGGCTAATCTAAGCCATTAGACGATAAAATAATAACACTCCTGAAACGAATCGAAAATTTACACCGGAGCTTTTATGAAATGATATGACCACGTGTCAATTAAAATTTTGGTGCATGTTTTTAATGGGCTACATGCCCTTTTAATGTACGCTGGTTTTGAGAAATATCTCATTCATTTAAAAATATATTTTCGCTGTAGACAGTACAATCTGGTTGGTGTATTGCCATATGGCAATCTCTTCTAACCAGAAAAGGTGTTTAAACAAGTCTTAAGTTAAAACCAAACTGGAACACTTTTTAAAACAATTTGAGATTCCACCGGGAATAAAACCAGCAAACTTCGGGAAGAGAGGCATCTTATCAACTAGGCTACGTAGGTTGAATATTTGTTTTCATAAAAATGTTAATTATTTGAAAATAACGTAACATCTCACTTTTTTTTAAATATACGATGAATTAGGATTTTTGATGAGTCATGTTATCATGTATTGTCATGAATTTTTTTTATCAATTTCATAGTGAAACCCGTACACATACTCGTAGACCTAAGTTAATGCACAATTATATGTCGGTCTTAGTCGTATTTTACATGTCGTTTGATTTACGTATATGACCTAGATCAAAAGTTACAGTTTTAAAATTGACTAAGTCTTAACAAATTAGTGCCGTGGTCTGGTTGTAACATGTTTAACATCCAGGGATTCAGGGTTCAGTTTCCGTCAGTTCCTAAACTGCTTATACTTGTAGACTATTTTTCATCAGAATGTGTTTTAGTATTATTAGCTAATCGAATAACCGATGTTATAACTGTATTGTAGCACAAAAAATATAAAACGGTAAGTTTACTCAAGATCAGACGGATCGATATTTTTCGATTATTTTTACTTGTCAATGTTCCTATCATAATAAAAACTTGTATTTAATGCATTGTAACATATGTGTATACCATAAGTTTTAAGTGATATTACTGTCGATAATGATACAAAAAATAAGATTTCTCTAAAAAAATGGAATGGTTGAAACTTTACTTTTTTTATTTTAACCCTTTGTGTGACTAGATCTTGTGCATAATACGAGTATGTTTGATTTTTATAAATTCTATGAAATGTTTTTAAGAACTGATGAAATAATTTTATATTTAAACCAGAAATGTGATAAACGTATTCCTCGCCACAAGTACCCATTCATTTATTTAATTGACTACAAAACAGTAATTTTACTAACAAATACACACAAACAAGTTAATACAAATACTTAAAATTATTGACAAAATTACAAGATTTGACTTGAAAAAATTGATAACCTAACACTTAGATACAAAAATTGATAACCTAACATGTATAGTATGTTATATACGAAAAATGATAACCTAACATGTATGTTATATACAAAAAATGATAACCTAACACGTATGTTAGACACAAAAAAAAACAGTTGTAATAATTCCAAATTAATTGTTTAAAAAACCTTTATACACGAGTAAATATGTGTGTTTAAATTTAATATATGTAAATACTCATATATTAAAAATATTACCAAATTTAGCCAATTAGACTTAAGTAACTGTGAGACACATATTTTGTACATAGTAGAAAAGAACTTAAATTTATTATTAATGGTACAACGCTTACATAATGGTACAACGCTTACACAAATCCAAGAAGAATTGGACTCTCCGAGAATTTTGTGACTAGATCTTAAAATTTAACAAATACATGGGCTCACTTGTAGCACTAGATGCAAATTGCTTTACTGAATCGAAACATTCCACATGTTGATGTTGGGTTACACAACGTCATGGGTAAAGTATTGTCCTTATATTATTTGTTTATATTAAGCCATTTCATATCAAAATTTTCATCTTAATCTAAAGATTAAACGCAATCCATTGCGCTTGTATTAAAATTATATCTAAAAAAAAATTAAACAATGCATTGTTATAAGGATTACTTATTAAAAAATTCATAAGAAATTTGAACACTTTTTAATAAAAAAAGCATAACATGAGGTTTATTTCTTCCAATGCGTGAAGTGCATGGTCGCGCGGTAACGCACTGGACTTCCGTGCGGAAGGTCGTCGGTTCTAACCCCGCGCTGTGCTACTCCCCTCGAACAACACATGCACGTTTTCCGCCTAGTGTTCGAGGGAATAAGGATACCTATGACTTCGGTCATATCTATACGTTAATTTAATCTACGAGTAGGTTATAAATACGCTTATTAAATCCAAAGCATGATTCGTTAGTTGACACCCGTTTTACAAATAAGTACATATATTATATTGATATTTTTTAAGTACAATATTAAAATGATAAAAATAGGTTCTATAAAATATTCATAATTACAATTACTTCTCAAAATGGTCCATTTTTCCTCTGTTTATTTTTTCAAAAGTAAAACTCGTAATGATTATAAATCGATAAAATTAGGGAACGTTTCTTAATATTCATCAAGGTACTACAAGTTTCAACCCCAACATTTACGAATATATTACTAAAAGTTTCAACCCCAACATTTAACATTTACGAACGTTTCTTAATATTCATCAAGGTACTAAAAGTTTCAACCCCAACATTTACAATATATAAAATATGAAATAATTTAGAGACCATTTTTTTATTTGTGATCATCTTTTACAGATAGTTTTTCCCTGTCAAAAAGTTTGAGAATTCCATCATAGTCCAACACAGTGGAAATGTATTCATTGTCGTTAAAAATAAGTTAGTCATTAATATATGTTTTACCCTATTTAGTATTTATTGGCGTTACGAAGTTTGATTAAATTTGAATTGAAGTGTTACTGGGCATGAGGCATGGAATGTTTTAAGAGAGGACATTTACTTAATGATACATAATACATGTTATTAGCATTAACTTCTTCTGCACATAGCTTTCGTCAAACGCTTGATTGGCAAATAACCCTCTTATGTTATGAAACAGTTTCATCGGTTATTTAGACGCCATTTGTGATGGTTTCATTTTATTTTATTCATATCAAAGCGATGGAAATCTTAATAGAATTCGAGTAATTGACTACTTATTAACATTTTGAAGTAGGTTATATCGAAACATAGTTTTATGACCAAAGTTTAGTTTTATAAACATGATGTATACCACCTTTCTAAAAGCAAAATTATTTACCTATATAACACGTAAAAAATATTTTACATATTTTGTTTTATCTTCATATAAACCATAATTTTGGGACATATTTAAATAAAGATTTTATATTTTGATATAAACCTTCTTCGTGGCGGAAATCTAGAATGTGTCGCAATCAATAAACAACTACACGTATAGTATGTTTTTTTGTTATTTATTTCATGATTTATAAAAAAAGTTTGCGGAACGCACTTAACATCCTGGTGGGTCCCTAGTTGGTCATGCCTGCCTTATAACATATAATCACATGTTTTCAAGCCCACAAAGTACAAGGATACTATGCATATTTTATATTTAGAAACCATAGAACTCCATATCCAGCTCTCCACCCGTTTCTATTATACATTATATATTTTTAAGATTAGCGGTCAAGGGTAATGCGACTACATCCTTAAATTGGTCACTCCAGTAGATTGGAAATCGTCCTTTCATACGCCGTCCTTTTTAGTTTTCAGTTAGCAGAATTATCTCAAACTTGACCACCGCACCGCACCGCACCATGCGTCGTAGACAACTGGATAAGGGAAAAGGTGAAATAAGGAATGTTAATCATTTTCATGTCTAAAATTATGGAAAACATAACTTTAATCTAAAATATTTCTGATTAAAATCCCGACTAGGTTTATTAATGAATTATTATGTGATTCATTAAACCATTACATGGTTAATAATTTGATGTAATTCTTATTAGAATCCCGAACTGGATATATGAATAAATGAATATATGGCTCATAAAACCATTACATGGTTAATAATTTGATGTCATTCTTATTAAAAACCCGAACTGGCTATATGAATAAATGAATAATTGGATGTAATTCTTATTAAAATCCCGAACTTGGTATATGAATAAATGAATATATGGCTCATAAAACCATTACATGGTTAATAATTTGATGTAATTCTTATTAAAATCCCGAACTGGGTATATGAATAAATGGCTCATAAAACCATTACATACATGGTTAATAATTTGATCAAATTCTTATTAAAATCCCGCATTGGGTATATGAATAAATGAATATATTGCTCATAAAACCATTACATGGTTAATAATTTGATCTAATTCTTATAAAAATCCCGAACTGGGTATACAAATGAATATGTGGCTCATGAAATCGTTACATACAAAAAAAATGTATTTTTTTTTTATAAAAACACTGAATTAGATCTATATGAATTACTGGTATTCATATGGTAGCCTTCAACATATCAACGTTGGCGATGTGGAAATACTAAAAAGCATGACTAGGAAAAAACATTGTCTTCGCCCTCGTTGATCGAGTCTTCGGATTTAGAATCGGCTACGAAATTCGCAGTTTGAAACCTACTACCGCATGTAAAGATGCAACAACACTCGCAAAATTTTAATGCGTGGGTTTATTGCTACCAGACAAAGCACACTGGAAACCTTTTCTTATTTACGTTTTCGGATGTCATCGGGAATAAAAGTCGAAACCTCCGTGTGGAAGTCCTTCTCACTAAGCCATGGAGATCACTATAAATATAAATGAATGAATATATGACTAACGAAACCATTACATATTATACTTAGTAATAATATAAGTTCACACGTACAAACACAAAAAACTGTTTGTGAGCTCAATTAACAAAGGCATTCCAGCGATGACTGAAAAGGATTTAAAAAAATTAACAGAGAACGTGAGAAAAAATATCATTAAGCTTTCTAACGATTATACATTTTTACGAGTACCTACTGTCTTTATATTATAAGGAATGTTTGATATTTGAAAATAAATGGGCGTAATTATTCAAAAATGACTCAACCCACATTTAACTTTTTCTGAATTAATTAAGGAAATAGGGGAGGCAAAACTTTTTAGATATAATTAAATCATAAAATACCAATTAAATGATCTTGATATTTTTGCACATAAATCTGTCTCCTTTTTGGTTTTGTTTATTCGATCTGCCTCCTTTTGAAAAAAAAAACAATATGCATGAGTACTCATACTAATCTATGGTTTCATCATAATTATCTCTCACGTCCAATCTCTAAATGAAGCTCATATAGAATATTTTCCGTCTTATAATACAGAATGAGTTGTCTAATTGTTGATTCTATTATTCCAAGTTACAGCTCTCCGGCTTGGTGTGATAACTGATCGTAATTGATGTGAAACGTACGAGTATATCGATTCTACCAGTTAGAGATGCATAAAGCATGTTAAAGATCAGAGTATGAAAAATCAGGGTCACACATGAAATTGAAAGTAATACATGGGCCGGATTGAAAAATTAAAAATTATTTCTTTACATACGTACATAAAGAAAGCAACATATAATACAATTAAATTTAAAGAAAATAAATTATATTTCTTCATTCAACTAAAAACAATAATTATATTTATTTATATATGACAAGAAATCTTATAAATACATAATTTGTGAAAAAAAAAACAGGTATTTAATGTGGACATATAATTTTAATGGATCTGGGTTTGTTGTAATTAATTTGTCGTGTGCCCAGTAAACTAGGCTTTTGTCTGTATCTTACTGAGGACATAACGAGTATAACATGTAAAAATAAATTGATATTTTTTTCCTTTTTTTGATTATACAATACCTCGTTACATACTTATTAACTCGATAAACAGTGACACTCAATTACATATGTATATATCACGCGTATAAACCCCCTCACACTTCATCTCTCCAGACAGACCAAAAAGTCTATCCCATAATGTGTTGCACATAATCATAAAAAACACGCCACACTCAAAAGTTCATACAAATCTTGGTTACAAATCATGCCTCGTGCAAGCTCAAGTATTCAAACTCCTGTCGCAATAACAACCTTTGTGTAAAATATGTTCTAACTCTAGGGATGGTGAACATTTGATCAGTTGCCATGCGTGTCATGTGTCTCTGCTGAGATATTAGTTAATAATTTGCTACTGGAAGCCATTTACAAAACAGTATAATCATAATAAAGCATGAGTTTAGTAGGTAGAATAACAAAATGACGTCTATGAAAATAAAAGCAAGAAGTAAAAATATAAGTTATAATGAAAAAAATAAGTACATATGTTTGAAGATTTAGTTTTTTTCAAAGTCCGCGGGCCGAATAAAATCACATAGCGGTCCAGATAATGCCAGTGGGGGTAGTTTGGGGACGAGTGGTCTAATTAATGAAATCGCACATATATAAATTAGCGATAACGAGAGCTTACTGTGATTGTGGTTCTATGTTAGTATGTTACATAATATGTATTCTCAATGAATGTAATCAACTTAATATTACTATCTGGCTGGGAACACCCAAATGTTGGTGAATAACATTAAAAAAAATAACGGACAATTTTTGCCCATTCAACATTATAAGGAAGCTCCTTGAGTGAAAACTGTAAATGGAATTATATCAATAACTTTTTTTTGTTTACTTCTAATTTATATTTATAATCTAATTGTCACCATTTCCTTACGAGACAAAGTATAATTATATTTATATGTATCTAATTGTCACCACTTCGTTACGAGACAAAGTATAATTTTCCTATTAAAGGAACTTAACAGGTAATGGTGCTATGAAAAGGTAGAGTTCAAGCTGTGTCTTGTGGTATTTAACGCCTTATATGGTCTGGCGCCTTACTAATTGACAGAATTGTATTAAGGATGTGTCTTTGCCTGATTTTCAGAACAAAAAACTACCTTCTTGAGGCAAACCAAGCAAATAGGCCTAGTTGATTTGATTGTGTCTTTGCAGTGGCTGACCCTATGGTATGAAATAAACTTCTGGAGTGTCGGACGGCCGAGAACATTGAAATCTCCAAGAGAATCCTTAAGAAATCACTTTTAAGAGATGCCATAACGAATCAAATGCACTCTTGATTGAGTAACTAATTGGCGCCATAGAAATTAAACGATTGTTCGACTTATAATTTTTTTCTATTTATCCCCACTGGGAACTGAAGCAATTTTTTTTTAATGGAAGATGAACATAATTCTACTGTTAGACTACGAAAATCATTAATTATATTTAATGGACGTGATGTCGTTGGTTTATCAGATATGAAAAACAGTTCATTAGTTAGATACTTTTACTGTTCCCATGTGTATTTATAATAGGTTTTAAGTATAACAGACACATATTCGAAGCTGGGAAATCTCGATTAATTTATTTTATCTTAAATCTAAATTTGTAGAGAAACCACTTCAATATGTGATACAATCATTATTTTCACTAATGACGGTGAAAGTGGAAAGTGAGCGAATATTATCTGCCAAATCAATATGGATATTCTCACGTTTCCTCGTACAATTTGTATAACGCCGTTAATACAGCACTCTTCTCAAGGAGCCCTTATGGTACTTGGGATTCTAATCTATTGTATTAGGTGTTAACATAAGTTGTGTCCGTTTTTTTCCAATTTAAAAATAAGCACCAAAAGTAAAACAAAATGGTAAATGTTATACGTCATTCGAAAGAAAATTTTCTGCTCTACCAGATATTGTGTTTGCTTTTACGTTACGTATATTATTTTATTTGCTTTTACGTTACGTATATTATTTTACAAGCCTTCAAAATGGAATGTCAAGTAGACGAAAGTGAGCATTTTCGACACCTCCTTCTGTTCGCGTTCAATCGAGGGAATAAAGCTTTCAAAGCTGCTCGCGATATTTGCAAAGTGTACGGTGAAGATGCTATGAATGAAAGGACAGCTCGTCGATGGTTTTTGCGTTTCAAGGACGGTAATTTCGACCTGAAAGACATGGAGCGTTCCGGACGATCAGTGGACTTCGATGAAGACCGCTTAAAACATATTATTCATGAAGATCCCTACGGGATCGAGTTGAAACAATTATATGAAGAAGCAATCGACCTCAAATATCTACTTTTCTCCGAAGGAACATCTCTCAGACACTGATTTGAAATATATAATGGGAACATACCATTAAGGGACTTGAATACAAAGACACAAAGTTTGAAATCAATCCGTTCGTGACACTTAAGTAAATGTAGACTTTTTAGAAGCGGACTATACAATATTTATGACTACCGTATATCAGTCTAGTAGCTGTATTGAAAACATACTGGAGTCAAGAAATTTGCGAATCAGGCAAAACAGAATACATATAATTATAATAATTCAGACACGATTTAACAAATAAATTAATCCATTTATTTCACTTGTTGGAAGACATCGACTTACAAATTTTAAGTCTCCGAAACAATAGAAGTCCGAAGAAACCATCTAACCTATTTGTCTATTGAATGAGAGCTAACTATTAAGAGAAAAAATTGATGCTAGCTTTTGTTAAAATACTAGCACCCATGACTGATAAAGCATCTCTATCAAGAAGGTGTTGTATGTTCATGTGGAATAGTTCAGACTTTCGGTCACATCATGATATTACAAAAAATGGGTGGAAGATTTAACTATACATTTTTTCTATTCTTTTTTTTTAAGAATAGATATGACCGAAGTCATATGTATCCTTATACCCTCGGACACTAGACGGAAAAAGTGCCTGTATCGTTCGAGGGAAGTAGTAAAGCGCGGGACTCGAACCGACGACCTTCCGCACGGAAGTCCAGTGCGTTACCGCGCGACCATGCACCTCAGATTAAATAAATGTTTTGTATTTAATTATACTTTCGTTGTATAAAATAAAACCTGGCAGGTTTATGACCATGTACCCCCTCTCTTCCAACCAACCAGAATATATTTCTGGTTGGTTGACGGAGTCTGCTACATGGCAAAAAATTCGTCATGTATTATACACAACAAAAGTTTAACACAAAACAATACAAGATACTCGTATTATGTTACGGTTTCAAACTAATATACTCGTATTGTCTATTTATTGCACAATTTGGGCTATTGAGATAAAAAAAGTATAACATGCATTCTATCACGCCGTTTCCCTATTGGGCTAGGTCGAGAGGATTATTTCCTGTCCGGGAAGACAGAAGGGAAGCATAATTTTCTTTTATAAATATTTTAAGCGCATATAGCCGTGCGGTAATGCGTTGAATTTTCGGTGCAGAAGGTCGCCGGTTCGAACCCCGCGCAATGCTATTCCCATCGAATGACAGGATTTTCCCGCCTAGTATTTAAGAATATAAAGATACCTATGACTTCGGTCATATCTATTATTTTAAAATATATATGAAAAAACCTTAACAATATTTGAATGGCCATTAGTTTCTCGGTAGAACGTAAATATTTATCTTACATTTGTCAGTAAGTTAAATGTAGTATGAAAAGCAAATACCTTTATCTTTCCGCTTGTTTACTCGGTTCAAGTGTATTCGAGTGGACAGTGGTACTCGAGTGGACTAGAAATGAATAGACCTCTGTTTATGTTCGACATAACCTGTTCCCAAGACATGCGAGTGTCCTTGCAGGCGAGCATTATAATTGATTGAGATTCCGCAACAGGCATTTTTTAATCAAATAAAAAAGAAACCCCATGAGAAACCAGTCTGTTGGCAGCCATGCTGGATTACCATTGAGTTTAAAAAGTGTAAATAAAGAACCAGGTTATAAGCATTGGTGTATTAATAAGTCGGTTAGAGAGCCGCCAAGTTTCTCGAGTTTCAACATATATTTATTGCTTGAATAAATAACACTTTTGTTTATTTATTCAAACAGAGAGTTGGAGAAAATATCGGGGAATCCAAAACGTATCAAATATGTCAACGTATTTCCGTGATTAAAACTATATACTATTATAATTTATTTGTTTTTTAGGAAAAATTAAAAATCCTTTGATAAATTTAATATTTAAAAATTTTTTATTTAACTTTTCTTAAATTATTCATCTTTATAAATTTTATACAGAAAGTATAAAATTAAAGCATATTGTTTTGAAATAACAACATGTCTTGTGAAAAAACTGTATTCCTTCAAGAATTATTTTAATCAAAAACTTAATCCTGTTTTTTTATGTTTTAACCCTATATAGTGTGGAGTGTATATGAATTAACTGTGTTTTTTTTAACTTTTTAATCCTATAATTTGGAACATCCATAAATTAAACGTATTTTTTAACATTTCATCCTAAAGAGTGTGGAATCTTTGTCAATTAACTATATTTTAAACATTTAAATTTTATATAGTGTGGAATGTCGATCAATTAAACTTTTTTTTTCATTTTAACCTTATAGAGTGTGGAATGTGTATAAATATTTTAGAGTGTGGAATGTGTATAAATATTGTATCCTTATAGAGTGTGGAATGTGTATAAATATTTTATCAAACCAAAAGACGATTTTATCCTATTTTTTTGTATTATATGTAAACGATTTTATTGTAACATCGGGTTTCATGGCTATATGAATTATAAAAATTATCTTTCATGCATTATTACAAGTGATTTATGGAAAAATAAAAAAAGATTTTTATAATATTTGTTATTTGTTTTAAAATTGTTGAGAAATCGAAAAGTTCAATGTCAAGACGTACCTTGAGGTCAATGGAATACCTCTTCATTGTTCACACAGTCTTGTACACCTACACAGAGATATAGTCCAGTTCAGAGCGTATATCATACGAAGAGGAAACCATACCAAATATTGTATTTTACTATAAATTTATTGAGATAACATGAAGTGCTTCTCTATAATTTATAGTAAAATATGTAAAACTGACATTAAAAATGCTTTTAACGTAAGTTATAGTGAAGTTTTGTAATCCAGTAATGGTTTTATGTAGTGATAAAACAAAAATCCATTCAAACTCCAAAAATGGTCAATACAGAAAGCCAAGAGACATTTCTATCTAAGGTCATTGCCTTTTATTCTTTCCCACGTCAGAGCAGTCTTCAACAGTTTTGCCGAGAACATCCTATAGACTTTTATCGATGGTGTCCGGAAACCGTGAGTTTGGCAAGTCAGCCGTTTGAAGGCTGCACTGCCGTACGGTATTCCCTAAACATATACGAGTACGAGTACATAATAGGTCCACCAACTTCGCTTCCCCGCAATGTTTTCTAGGCTCGACTCCGACCATGATACAAACACTGATTTCAATAAAAAGGAAAATGTGTTCAGAATCCGTTATGTTTTATTGCTGTTATTAGAAATCAAGTCTGTCATTATAAGGAAACGATTTTTTTTTTATTTAGGCACTCCACATATAATATATAGGATGATTAGTGCCATTATTCTTAATGTAAACAATGCAACTATAAGCGACTCAATACAATAAATTTAATTAAAAAAACATTTTTTAGATGTTTTAAATATTGAGTGTTAATATAAATTGTGTCCGTTTTTTTTTCAATTTAAAAATGAGCACCAAAAGTAAAACAAAATGGTAAATGTTATACGTCATTCGAAAGAAAATTTTCTGCTCTACAAGATATCGTATTTACTTTTACGTTACATATATTATTTTATTTGATTACAAGCTTTCAAAATGGAATGTCAAGTAGACGAAAGTGAGCATTTTTGACACCTCCTTCTGTTCGCGTTCAATCGAGAGAATAAAGCTGCCAAAGCTGCTCGCGATATTTGCGAAGTGTACGGTGAAGATGTTATGAATTAAAGGACCACTCATCGATGGTTTTTGCGTTTCAAAGACGGTAATTTCGACCTGAAAGACATGGAGCGTTCCGGACGACCAGTAGACTTCGATGAGGACCGCTTAAACCATATTATTCATGAAGATCCCCTTCAAACCACCATAGAATTAGCTGAGCAGATGAATTGTAGTCACATGACTGTATACCGCCATCTTAAATCAATGGGAAAAGTCCATAAGTTCGGCGCTTGGGTTCCACGTGTTTTGAGTGAAAACAACAAAAATCAACGTTCGACAATTTCTGCTGGTTTGCTCGCGCGTCATCGAGCTACGCATGCCCACAAGCAAAGGTTCCTTTACCGCATCATTACTGGTGATGAAAAATGGTTTGAAAATGGTGATAAAAAAAATGGTGATGAAAAATGTTTGAAGGGGATCTTCATGAATAATATGGTTTAAGCGGTCTTCATCGAAGTCCACTGGTCGTCCGGAACGCTCCATATCTTTCAGGTTGAAATAACAGTCTTTGAAACGCGAAAACCATCGGCGAGCTGTCCTTTCATTCATAGCATCTTCACCGTACACTTCGCAAATATCGCGAGCAGCTTTGGCAGCTTTATTCCCTCGATTGAACGCGAACAGAAAGAGGTGTCGAAAATGCTGACTTTCGTGTACTTACCATTCCATTTTGAAGGCTTGTAATCAAATAAAATAATATATGTAAGGTAAAAGCAAACACAATATCTTGTAGAGCAGAAAATTTTCTTTCGAATGATGTATAACATTTACCATTTTGTTTTACTTTTGGTGCTCATTTTTAAATTGGAAAAAAACGGACACAATTTATGTTAACACCTAATATTATTTATAGTTAAGGCTGCACTTAGTATCGATGATGCCAAATTCTTAGATATCAGTAGTAATGGAAATAAATTGGACAGATTGAGGCCAGACAGAGGCCCTAGAAATTTCTAAGTCAGTGCATCGGGGTGAACATCTGGCAAACACATATATTCCAAGAATCTCGCCACTGCTCGCTGAGGTTGTCTCCTCCCTCCTTCCACCCACAGTCTCCAACCCGAATGGTTACCGTCAGAAGCGTTTATGTCGGTACCACTTCGAACAGAATTCAGTCTTGATTGTGCTCCCCTGATGATGAGGTGTAAGCCTTGAAAGCCGGTAGGGTTATACCGTTACAAAAAGTGGAATAAACAGTGTATGATAAAAACAAATTGCAACTTTTTAGATGACTTAAAGTTCAGCTAATTTAATTAGATTTTTTTTATGATCGATCTACTAGTATAAAGAGGAAAGTTCTTCGTAGAAATAAGATACGCAACATCAATTTCAATCAAACAAAAATCAAACCCGCTACTCTTGATTGCATGACAAATCCTCTAAATACATATACAGGTGCAGATAAGTAGCTAATATAATGGTCGATTCCACCACTTTCCTATTAAGTTCAACTTATTTTATTTGTTGTAGTATTTTTAATATGTCAATAATGGTGGGTTCGAATCCCGAGTTAGACCGTGAGGAGATTCTTCAATCGAAACGGCAGCATATATTGTCCTTTCGTTAACTGATGATGTGGACTTGATGAAAAACGAGTTCTTTTAAAGTCGATAAAAAGAAAATATATGTATAAGCATATATATATGGTATCTGCACATACAATATTTATACAATCTAGGTTACTTTAAAACAAGAAATGTGAGATTTCTTCTCCCAGCGGGCAGTTTTCATTTGCGTAGTTAATTAAAATTTCATTAAAAAGATAATGTTTATAAAACTTGATAAGCAGTTTAATTAGTTTTCTAGGGATTACGTGGTTAAATGACTTGAGACGCATTAATTTGATTAATTGATGTAATAAATGCAAATACAACAATATTATTCAACGCAGTAAAAATAATCTACGACCTCCGTGACCTAGTTGCTAAGATTCCTATCGTCCAACACGGGGGGTTGTAGGTTCGATTCCTGTTGGTACCTATATTAAAAGTATACCTACTACAAAAGAGTTCCAGTCTAGTTTTCACAAAAGTAATTTTTAACATCTCTCTGGTCGATTGATAGAGATTGCCATGTGTCAACAAATCCACAAGGTTGTACTGTATACAGCAAAATTATAATACATACGATATTATACATTATATATTCGTATGTACCCATAATACTAGAGTTTATACACAATTTTAAAGAGTATTTTTTTTGGCAAATCACAAATACTGTTTATACATGTTATAAATTTTTTAAATATAAAATAATTAGAAAACAGTTATTATGTAAAGAAAACATGTAATATAATACTGACTATTGAGATATTACTAAGCTGTTTACATTTTTTTCAAATTCTCTATTGAGATATTAATAAGTTGTTTCAGATATTTTCATTGATAATTATGTGGTTCGATTATACGTATTTAAATATTTATGATTAAAATGAACCTTTTTTGGTAAAAGAAAGAATACTTCAGGCTAGAGATATATGAAGGTTTTATGAAAAAAACTTGTTAACTTATATAAAATTGTTTATCATACTAGTAATGCATATCAAATTGTTTATCATACGAATAATGCATATTTTTTACTAAACCCTTTCGTCTTCGTTGCTTGGCCTCTTAGTCAAGCATCCCTTCACCATTCCAACGTCGATGCAGTTAGAAAACGAAGCTGTGACGTGGAGTTTTTTTAAAGTGATTGAGCCGTTGAACACCAGCAAACTCACCGGTCACACCGCTGTACTGAATCCGAAGGCACACCGAAGTGAGACGATCGGAGCACAGCGGCATGCTTTTCTCTTTTTGAAAAAATAGACATGACCGAAGGCATAGGTATTCTTATACACCCCGAATACTAGGGGCAAAAATGCCTATCATTCGAGGTGAGTACTGCACAGGGCGGGATTCGAACCGGTGACCTTCCGCACTGAAGTCCAGTGCGTTAACACGCGGCCATTCACCTCATTAAATATTTTAATTTGGTATGGAAATTACAGAATATTTTAATCAATTGAATGTTTTATGTATTGCAGATATATCATACATTAATGATATTCCATTTGCCTCAGAAAATGACATTTTTGTACTGCTTGTGTTATTTTTTCATACGATATTGAATATACGAGTATGTTTGTACATATTTGTAAGCTGATATTTGGAAGATATCGGAGTGATAATATCCTGTAATTAATTTTAACTTTCGGAATAGGTTTGGAGAAGTATGTTAAGTTATTTTTAGATTATATCCTTCAATTATAATTTTGATTTTAAGGGTTAAAAATAACAAATTAATCAATTGTTGTTTTAATTTCTATACAGCAAGGTTGGCTCAAGCATAAAAGCGATACCTAGGCATTGACAAAGAGTGGTAAAGAGCAGAATAAATGTGGTAGAAGTAGAAGCACTTGCCTTCTGAAGACAATCTGATGTTACAATTTGTAGTAGAGAAAGGAATTATCGGATAGCAGATAACTGTGTGTTAGATACAGATGTTATAAGTAGAATTAAGAAAGTAATCTTGAAATGGTTTGGTCACATTGAGAGAATGAACTGGGAAAACTAACAAAGTAAATACATATATACAAGTATGTCTGAAGTGCATATGGAGTGAGGAAACACTCGAAGGAAGTAGTTGGAGAAATTTTAACTAAGGATAAGGCCAGAAGATCGTGTATGACATGGCAAATGTGGTGTGCATGGATTGAAGGTGTGGAATTATGTCCTCTCTGCCCACGCCAAAAAGGACCCATGGTGTGATGCTATGTATGTATAAATAGCAAAATATGATACAAGTATTTTTGTAACAGAATGTTGATTAATTCAACTATGTCGAAATTCACAGAAAATGCTGTATTTTTGCTCTCACAAACTTAATTCATACGAGTATGGCTATTAATTGTTAAAAGTGTCTAAAATTTGTATTTAGTTTTATTTATTTATAAGCGATTTAATTATTATTATTATATTACACTTTCGCTGTATACAGTACAACTTGGCGGGCTTATTGCCATGTGGCAATCTCTTCCGACCAACTAGAAATATGTTAAAGATACCTAAGTGAAAACCAGAATGGAATCGTTTTTAACAAAATCTGGATTCCAGCGAGATTTGAACCCGCACCCTCCGGATTGGGAGACTTATTTATTGGAGTTGATATTAAGTGCAATAAAAACAATACATAAATTTCTGTTTGATGTTTTGCAGAGCGGCTGTACAGCTCTGCAGAGATCCGCTGCTGACGGCCACTCGGAGGCAGTGGCCCTGTTGCTGCAGCATGGAGCCGACCCTGACCGCCAGGATAATGTCGTAAGGACTATTATTTACTTTGGCTTATATGGATACACATACAACCCAATCTATTATATATCCGAAGAATATGAAACCACATCAAAATATTAATTTTTCTTTGATATATTTCTTTCATACGTACAAACTTTCACGCCGTTTACCTGTTTGGGTAGGTAGAGACATATCACCAGACATTCCTATTACGAGACACATCTTACGCCTCCTGTACATCTACATATACACCTCATACGATTTCTCTGACTTTTTACATTCCTTTTAAAATATCTTTCACTTGATAACAACACTTTCCTTGACCCTTCTCTACCACGCCTTCCACTCACATTTGCACTGAATAATTGTTTTGTTAATATTCCTTCATTAATTCGTTCTACATGCCCCGACTATCTCAGTAACTCAGTAATACATCAGCCTTAAGTTCACATTCGTCCCTAATATTGTAACTTCATTCCGTATTCTGTCATAGAATGTCACCCCATGTATTCTTCTCAATGCACGCATTTCTACATAATTTTTTCGGCTCTTCAGTATTTTCCACGTCGTTTTGCTCCTATACATAAAAGTTGGTACTATTATATTGTAATATAATACTCTTATGAATATCTTAGCTGATTTTGATACTGTTCGGCTCAAGTATGTCTTTATTTCCCGCATGTAAAAATATATAACCCAAATATAGTTTAATGTTGGGATGGTACATGTCTCTAAACGAAATCATAATCTATTCTGTCAGTACATGTTCACATGGAATGTCATTTTAAGATTAAATTGAACCATAAAATAAACATCTTACTGGCTGATTATATTTTTAAAATGGATTTGGTATTCTCAATTGATAATTTAAGAGTTTTGTGCAATTTTAGACGGAATGTATAAAATGTTTGCTTTATACGATAATTAAAAAAAACTTTTTTAATATAAGTTATGTTATATAATATGTGTGTCGATGTGTGACAAAACTAGAAATTTAATTATTGAGGATCAATGTGAGCTGAAAGTAGGAAAGGAAAGTTTGATGTTTTACCCTCTCTGCCTATCCCAACAGGGAAATAGCGTGATGGTATATATGTGTGCAATATTATATATTTATTGAAAAATTTCGATACTCATAGAATCGTTACGCTTGTCCGTGTAAATTGACACAATGGTGCTCCATTTTAGGCCGGATTAATATTTGACATCCGTCATTCGACTAACTTGCTTGCGGAGACTGTACAATGATCAACCAATTGTTACAATGCTGCAGGCAGGTAACCCAACGATTTGATTTGACGCTCTGTAAAAAGATATTCGCAGGCCTTGTCGAACCTCGGGCATGCTAAAGTATTATTAGCTCATGGTCGGTCCAAAGACACCTCGTGGTATGGCCGCTGTCAAGTAGAAATCCAGTGGTAAAATACACTGCACATATTTTCATACCCGGATAATATTTCTTTCTTATATTAGTGTTGTTTTTAAAATTGAAAACTATGAAATTTGAAAGAAATAAAAAACAACGGTAAGTACGTTCCAATATTATTTATCTTCTTTGAAGCAGTTCTTAGTGTTACAATATACAATAATTAAGATAGATTTTTAAAACAGTATTATATTTTCTCCACTTATGTTCCTCGAAAGGTTTGATCGTTTCGCGAACGATTTTTTTAAAGAAAATATACGACTGAAGTCATAGGTATCCGAACACTAGGCGGGAAAAATGCATGTGCCATTCGAGGGGAGTAGCAAAGCGCGGGATTCGAACCGGCGATTTTCCGCATGGAAGTCCAGTGCATCACCGCGCGGCCATGCACCTCATTTTGATAAAATTTTCATATTCAAACTCCACAGGACAACGTAACATGAATTTGCTGCCTATTTTCTGCAATACTCTAATTTCACACCTTTTGTAATTTTAGTGTTCTTCGTTTTTCTCAATTCGTGGTTTATTTTCTAGATTCAATGCTTTTGCCCTCGTATCTTAACGATTTCATGATATTGCATTCGGCAGTATCTTGTTTTCATTACATTCAATTCGTTCCCTTCGTGTGCCTAACAGACTTACGAGGAATTCAGAATCCGCCTCTGTCTGGAGCAATAAAATGTTAAGTCCATCCCACAAAGTGAGCACTCGTATCTCCGTATATATTCAACCAACTGAACAAACTTCCCAACGTACAAAAAATACGAGTGCCGGTAGCCCGCCGGTCGGGATTCCTGCCCGTATCACTCCGTATGTAATTGTAGGTTGTGTCACGTACTTTATATTAAGCAGATTATTTATTATGTCGATCCCTGTGCCTCTGGGGACACAGTTTGTTTTAAGCCTCGTAAATAACTCGAATAGGGGGCTATCAGACTTGTCTTTCGTCTCTGTTCCCGCCCTTGTAAATGGTACCTATACTCGACAATAACATACAATTTGATGCATTCTTGCATGTTCCTCTTTTTATCATACTTCGGATGATTGGTAAAATCGAATTTAATTTATAATCCTACGAGTTCCTGAAAATCAGGTGGTGTTTTTTGAAAATGGCTCTTTATTCCCCAATGTGGATGTTTTGGTTGTCTTCAAAATATACCAATCTTTCCAAATATCTTCAAAATAATAAAAAATCTAAGTATTTCTTCATTCAAATATGTAATTGTTTTTGACTTGTAACAGTTGAAAAAATCTCAGCAAAACGGTGTTTTGTAAATAATTTGATTTCTGTAATTGGACATAATTATGCAAAAAGGACCCAACCCACACATAACATGTTCTGAAATAATTGAGGAAATGTTTTGTCGCTTTGCATGAAACAAATAAGACGTAATTTGACAAATAAATTACCCATTTAACTAGTTTGACATTTTAGCATATACAGGAATGACTAAGACTTTTTCGATATTTCAAATACAGTAGACGCGCGGTAATCCGACATACGTTTTGCAAGGCGGTGTCGGATGATCGAATTTGTCGGACTATAGAGTACTGCCACCGACCCCTTGTAGTCCGGAACTTTTTTGAAAAGGAGTACCTTGTAATCCGACAAATTACATACTTATAAAAATGGTAAGATCAAATCTATATGTACTACATAATACATATGGGACTTAGTGAATTAAACAACACAATAGATAGCATAGGGTTTATTATAAAATTAACGTCATTAACGCTATAGCACTTGCAAAAATATAATAACTAAACATATTGATGTCAATCAATTACATACAACATATATAATTTCAAAGGTACATATGGTACTATGATCTTAATTTGAAAATGGATAGGTAAACAAATAAATTTATGGTACATGCAAATATTCATCAATTTTCTTTTGTTTTACATTGGCTAAACGCGAGAGTAAGGCCTTGTCTCTCAGTCTCCTCAGAAGTAAAAGTTCGTTGCACGATGCAGCATTCTCTTCAGCCCATTGCATACCCAGCTCAAATGCGTTAATCGCATCTTTAGCTGACACTTGTGGAGTAATTGCGATGACTTCGTCATCATCGTCTTGATTTTTTATTGGAATAGAAACTTGGTTGACAATCTCCTCATCAGACATTTGATGGAACACACTTTCTTCTTCATCCATTCCACGATACAAGATTTCCAAATTTTCCGAACTCATCTGCGTTTCGGTAGCAACTTGCTCTATGACTTCCGAAGTAACACTGATTTGAGGAGCGGTGCCGGGAGTGGTGACAATTTCCGGCCAGAAGTTTTTCCATGTCGTAATGGCTGATGGGGGCAATGCATTCCAAGATTGACAAAGGGAGAAAACCAAGTCTTTCATGTTTGATTCTTTTAATGTTTTTTTCTAAAGGTTTGTCTTTTGACATGGCCGTCAGCAGCAGTTTTTTCTTGTAGTCTTGTTTGACAAACTGAATTATATGCTGATCCATTGGTTGGATCAGTGCAGTGCAGTTTGGTGGAAGAAACATCGCAGTGATACATTTATCCTATGTTGTTAGTTCTTCTTGGGACGGATGACCGGGAGCATTATCAAGAAGCAGTAACGCCTTTTGAGGTAGATCATGATCTTTCAACCATTTCCTAACTTCTGGCACGAAGCATTCATCAAACCACTTTTTGAAAAGGTTGTGGCGGTCGCACACGCGGTCTATGACCGATGAAATGACCTTTGCATTCCTTAGCAATGCAAAACAAACAAGTACAAAGTCCGGTCATTCAACTCATAGCCGATGCGGAGCGCATTCCATACTAGAGCGAGAACGCACCACACCTGTCTCGCCAGTTCCGTAAATAAATTATCACCTACATACGACATTAATCGTTTTGCGGATGTAGAAACGAGACGGCGAGATATCTTGCTCGCATTCCCGCACACACGCGGGAATAGTATAAATACCTACGTTACCAATAAAATTCCTCTTTCCGCATTGCGATCGAAAACGTGTTTTATTTATCAACAAATCATCATCATCTCTTCCTCTAGGATACATATCCTAAAGTGGTGACCCCCGAACGCAAATTGAACGCAGATTTCGACTATAACGAATATTGCCAACTCGATAACGACCGTACGATGTCAAAACAAGACCAAGAACCCGCATCTGGAAACGCATCACCTCCACAGCATCTCGCTGGTATCGCACTAGCGATGCGAATCACGGCATTCTGGCGCGACAAACCACGCCTATGGTTCATCACCTTCGAAGCCGCCACCCAGGACCTCCACCGCAGCCAAGCCCAACTGGCTCAGATGGTCCTCGCCCAGCTTGACAAACAGGACATCGAGCAGATCGCCGATCTTCTGTACAGCCCGAGCGCAAACCAATACGAAGAAGTTAAAAAAAGACTCATCTCCGTCTACGAAGAGAGCGATGCGAGACAGCTCCAAAGACTGCTGTCAGAGATGGAGCTCGGCGACCAGCGCCCATCACAGCTGTTACGACGCATGCGGAACCACGCCCGCGAAATGATCCCAGATACAACGCTACATCTGATGTGGATGAACTTGATGCCAGCTCATGTTAGGTCAGTCCTGGCGATCAGCCATACGATCTCCAAGACTGCCTCCCTCGATGAACTCGCGCTGCTGGCCGACAAGATGCTGGAGCAGACGCAGGAAGTAGCAACCATGAGCATCGTACCGGCACACTCCGCCATCACCAAAGCACCGGTACCCTCACAAACGTCCATACCAGACACCATCCGCGCCTTGATCGACGGAGTCGAGCAACCCCGCCTGGAAATGGCGGAAATAAAATCAAGGACTGCCCCCAATGACTGCCAGCGTCAACGATCGCCGTACCGCAGTCAAGCAAAAGTGCGGGCCACGCGGACCCGCTCACCCTGCCGTATCACCCTTCTGCTATTACCACAACAGATTTGGGGAAAATGCCCTCCGCTGCAGGTCACCATGTACCTTCAAACAGCAAAGGGAAGCGGAAAACTAAAAAGAACGCTGACTGCGGCGAAACCCAGCGTTTATGAAGCCACTAACCACCTATTTGTCACCGACAAAAGGTCAGGAATGAGATTCCTGGTCGACACCGGAGCGAACATCTCCGTAATACCGAGAGCGTCAGATTACGCAAAGCATCTTCCTTTCAACCTGTACGCTGCGAACAACACAGTTATCCGTACATACGGAGAAAAGACAATGGAGCTTGACCTAAATCTTAGAAGAGCATTCCGTTGGAAGTTCGTTATGGCAGCCGTCACGAGGCCGATACTCGGAGCAGACTTCCTCACGCAGCATAGACTCCTGGTCGACGTCGCCGGACGCCTCCTCATCGACCAAACACCAACCCTTCCATCGAGGCGCCCATGTACAATTCTGCACAACCAACCATACGAACAATCGATATGGAACAGAAGTACCATCGAATTCTCGCAGAATTCCCTGATGTCACGAGACCATCACCGTTCAAGGAAGGTTCCAAACACCAAGTGGAGCATTACATCGAAACAACTGGCCCACCATTATATGCGAAAGCAAGGCAAATACCACCCCACCGCTATCAAGCAGTAAAAAAAGAATTCGAAGAGATGATGCTTCAAGGTATATGCCGCCCCAGCAAGAGCACTTGGGCAAGCCCACTTGTTGTCGTACCCAAAAAGAACGGTGAACTACGAGTCTGCGGCGACTAAATTCCGTCACAAAGCCCGACAGGTACCCCGTACCACGCATGAAAGATTTCACATACCAGCTCGCAGGGAAAAAATCTTCAGCACACTCGACCTCAACCGAGCTTACCAACAGCTACCAGTCCTTGATAAACACATCGAGAAGACAGCCATAATAACACCTTTCGGCTTATTTGAATTCCCTCTAATGTGCCCCGGATTAAAAAACGCAGGCCAAACTTTCCAACGATTTATACACCAAGTACTAACCGGCCTGGACTTCGCGTTTCCATTTATTGATGACGTCATTATCGCATCAGGAAACGAAGTCCAGCACGAAGAACATATCCGGAAGATCCTACAGCGCTCCAGCGAGTATGGAATTACGATCAATCCCGCCAAATGCGCGCTTGGAAAGAGCAACGTGATCTTTCTCGGTTACAACGTTGACAAATACGGAATCAAACCACCAGCCATGAAGATTAAAGCCATCGACGAATTCCCTAGGCCAACTAATGTCGAGTCATTGCGCAGATTCTTCGGTATGGTTAACTATTACCGTGAATGCATTCCACAGGCCGCCTGCATTCAAGCGCCGCTACATGCATTTTTGCATAAATCAAAGAAAAGAGATAAAACCGAAATAAAGTGGACCGAGGAATCAACAACGGCATTCGAAAAATGCAAGCTATCCATACGCGACGCAGTTCTACTGAACCACCCTCAGAACGACGCCGCATTATCCCTTTTAACCGACGCATCGGACACAGGGATGGGGGCCGTCCTACAACAAAGAGTAAACAATATTTGGCGACCACTCGGATATTTCTCAAAGAAATTCAGCGCAGCTCAAAAAAACTACAGCACGTACGACAGAGAGCTAACGGCTATATACATGGCGGTGAAGTATTTCCGGAACTTCCACGAGGGAAGACAAATGATCATCTACACCGATCACAAACCATTCGTGTACGCATTCTCAAAAAAACCATCCGACAGCGAATCAGCCCGAAGAACTCGCTACATAACATTCATAAGCGAATTCACGACTGATATTCGGCACATCGACGGAGCAGAGAATATTCCCGAGATACTCTGTCTCGAATCGAGACGCTCGTAGGAGCCGCTATATTGGACTACGAAAGTCTCGCCGATGCTCACCAAACAGACACAGACATACCAACATTACTAAATCTGCCAAATTTAAAGTTTGAAAAAATCGCACTACCCACTTCTAATAAAAAAATATACTGCGAAGTATCAACAGAGAATATGCGGCCCTATCTACCGGCCGAATTCCGACTACAGGCGTACCGCGCTTTACATGAAATGAGCCACCCCGGGGTACGAAGCACGAGAAAAATTATGAGGAAACGATATTTCTGGCCATCGATGAATGCGGATATCAGAAGGTGGGCGAAACAATGCATACAATGCCAAAAATCGAAGATTCACTGCCATACAAATAGCGTCGTATCTTCGTATCCACCCGCACAACGATTCGAGAGCATGCACATAGACATAGTCGGACCTCTACCTACATCTCGGAACGGCGAAAAATATTTGCTTACGATGATCGATAGAGCCACACGATGGCCCGAGGCCGTTCCGCTCGTGGACATCACGGCGGAATCCGTCGCCCGCGCCGTATTGGAAGGTTGGATATCTCGCTTCGGATGCCCTACGACTCTCACCAGCGACCAAGGAAGGCAATTCGAGAGTAACCTATTCTCCGCCCTGATGAAACTGCTCGGAGTCGAGAAGAGAAGGACAACCCCATACCATCCACAAAGCAACGGCATTATAAAGCGATGGCACAGGTCAATGAAGACCGCACTCACAGCCCGTCTAGCGAATAACGGAAAGTGGATAGACGAGCTGCCTGTCATTCTCCTCGGACTCCGCGCCGCAGTCAGATCCGACACGGATGTCAGCGCCGCCGAACTGACATACGGAAGGAGCCTGCGACTCCCTGGTGACTTCTTCGCAGAAGCAACGTCGCATGAAAGGGCCATGGACAGTACATACGTCGAGCAGCTGCGCGACACTCTACGCAGCCTCCGCCCAGCACCCACAGAAGCCCACGGCAGCGGAAGAAAAACCTTCGTCCACAAAGACCTCCAGACCTGCAGCCACGTGTTCCTGCGCAACGACGCCTTAAGGAAGCCGCTCCAACCGCCATACGACGGACCCTATGCCGTGCTTGGAAGAGAAAACAAGGTGTTCACGTTGCAGCTGCCTGGACGAGTGGTCAACGTTTCAATGGACCGCCTTAAGCCCGCATACATCGCTAGCACTGAGGACGCAACGGAGACGACGGAGAGAATCCATTAGCCGGCCACTACACCCTGCTATACTACACGCAGGGGGAGAGTAGTAAAAGGACCCGTACGTTTCGCGTAGAGACGCACCATACGCTTCACTAGGAGAGGAGCACTGTGGCGGTCGCACACGCGGTCAATGACCGATGAAATGACCTTTGCATTCCTTAGCAATACAAAACAAACAAGTACAAAGTCCGGTCATTCAACTCATAGCCGATGCGGAGCGCATTCCATACTAGAGCAAGAACGCACCACACCTGTCTCACCAGTTCTGTAAATAAATTATCACCTACATACGACATCAATCGTTTTGCGGATGTAGAAACGAGACGGCGAGATATCTTGCTCGCATTCCCGCACACACGCGGGAATAGTATAAATACCTACGTTACCAATAAAATTCCTCTTTCCGCATTGCGATCGAAAACGTGTTTTATTTATCAACAAATCATCATCATCTCTCCCTCTAGGATACATATCCTAAAAGGTCTTTTGTCATCCACGCGCTTTTTTGTCCATAATGGTGTACAGGTAAATCAATGTTTTTGAATGCTCGTGGATTCTTTGATTTTCCAATGACCACCATCTTTAGCCCGTGCGTGCCCGAAGCATTAGCACAAGGTAATATGGTTACACGTTCTTTGCTCACCTTACGTCCAGGTACAGATTTCTCATTATGTAAAACAAACGTTTTGCTAGGTATTACACGCCAAAAAAGCCCTGACTCATCTGCATTGTAAACCTGTGAAAGGCAAAGATCTAAAATCTAAATCTTTCACTTTTTGGAAAAATCTCAATTTCAATGGCTCTATGCAGGATGCATCATTAGAGAGTTTTTCTCCTGTTAGTCATCAAACGTATTCCATGATGACTTTTGAAGCGTTCCAACCATCCCTTGCTAGCTAAAAAGTCGTCTTTTTTGTTATCTCCTTGTAAAAAATCTTTGCTTTCATGGCCAATATGGGCCCAGAAATAGACGTATGCCTGTTTCTTTCCTGAAGAAACCACATGTACAAAACTTCTTCAACCTCTGGATTTTCAGCTTTCTTGAGTGTCTGCCTCTTGCCTGGCCCACAGTCAGTGGTTGACACGAACTTTTGAATGTTCTCGCGGTTCTTTTTAATAACATAAATTGCGGAACGTCCTACGCCGTATTCACTTGCCAAGCTACTAAAAGATGCATTACGATTTAGGCGGTCCAGAATCTTATTTTTTTCTTTAATTGTTAATGTTTTGTGCTTCCGCTTTTGGGTTTGCGAAGCCATTGCGACACGTGTAGATATATGCGTTGTACGATGTGACAGCAATATATGAACGCCCGCGATCACATTCAAAATCAAACTGAGACAATACGCGTCACGGTGCCGCGAACAAGTCACAACATGTTTAAGCATGCATTGACGAAGATTTGCCGTAATATGTAAATGTTCTTTGTATGTACATACTGTTATACGCATGTCGGATTATAGGGGGTGCTGGATTAGACAGGGGCCGGATTACCGCGGGTCAACTGTAAACCAGAAACTTTTGTTTTTTTTTTTACATAAGTACTTCCATGTGATTCTAACGGCCCTAAGACACGATCATAAAAAAGGGTGCTAAGATATACACTTTACCAAATCTATCATAATCTGGACGTATATATGCAAAAATAATCCAACCCACATAAAACTCTTTTTGCTTATTGTTTATCAAAAAAGTGTTTATCAAATTTGTATGCACAAAAGTAAAAGGCGGGTAAAATATTTCTTGATTAAATAAATCAGTCTTACAAAAAATGTTGCATACAAAAGCGGCGTGATGTTTCCAACAGGTTTTATACTTTTTTAGGATGCAATCAATAAATAAAATTAGAGTTGTCAAAAATGCTGACACTAGATTAAGAGATAAATAGAAATAGGTTGTAATTATTCATAGACGACTATAATATGACAAAATATATTTTTTTCGTCAATTTTGATTTATTAAAAAACATTTGGAATCCATTACCATTGTCCGAAACAGTTATAATTTTAGTTGCAGGATGATAGTAAAATATAGATTTTTTTGCTTTTTAAAACTCAATTATCTAGAAACTATTCGCTCATTACAGTCTTGCATGGAAAGTGATATCAATGTAGTGGAAAACGAGTTTTTAATTAACTGATAAAGCATACTGTGTATCACGAGATGAATGATTAAAGAGGAAGAGAAAGTAAGTAGAAAGAATAGTAGAATGAGGTTATCTGTTCTTTTTTATATACGAGCATGTGTGGGAAATTGATTTTATGTTTGATTTCAGCATGGAAACACGGCACTGCACGAGGCAGCTTGGAAGGGCTATAGTCGTTGTGCACGGCTCCTCGCAGCTCGTTCCAAACCTCACGTCCGCAACAGGGGCGGGTTTGCCCCCCTGCACTTGGCTTGCCAGAACGGGCACAACCAGACTTGCAGGGAGATCCTACTCGCAGGCTGTGACCCCGATGTGCAGAATAATGTGAGTTAATCATGAGATCTGTTGACAGATATCCTTTAGCATACTTGTCACAATATCCAGTTAGTGGTGTTGACTAAATGTAGTTATAAAAGCTATGTTCTAAGAGTAGCTCCCATACTACTTTTTACACAGCTTGCTCAGTAGAATGATACTTTAGATTGAGAAGTAGTCCTAATAGTGCCAGATTTTTAATATAGCTTTTACAGCACTGCATAGTTGTAATTGCCAAGTCTCGTGTATGAGACCACTATTAATTGTTCCAAAGAGGGTTTCACTATCTCCAGTAGTAGGTGGTATATTTACTCCATGTGTTTAATACATGTACATTTTTTTTCATTTGCTCCAGTACATTTTTTTGTCAAAATTTTAATTAATCTTTTGATTTTGTTAACACGGCCAAACATAACATTGAGTTATCACATATAAGTTTCCCAGACTGAACTGTAGAAATTCGATTCCTTGAATACCACAAATTATCTTAATAAAAAAATTGCAGTTTTAAAAAAAAAATCGAAAAGAAACGAAAAATGATGTTATCATTAAATAGTCAAGAGATGAAATTGCCCATTTTGAAAAATAAAAGAATGGGTTCTTTTATTTTTTGACTTGCCTCATTTTTTCTTTCAGTTTTTAGATAAAATAGCTCTTGCTTATTATAAGAAATAAATGCCTACTAAAATATTGTTTTTCTATTTCAGTATGGAGATACTTCTCTTCACACATCTGCACGATATGGACATGCTGGAGTTACAAGAATACTCATCTCTGCAGAATGCCACGTGTCAGACCAAAACAAAAATGGGGACACGGCACTTCACATCGCAGCTGCTATGGGGCGAAGGAAACTTACGAGAATTCTCCTTGAAGCCGGTTCAAATAAACTCCTCAAAAATAAACAAAATGAAACTCCGAAGGATATTGCTGTAAGAAAAGAATTAGTTGAAATAATTGATATTCTTAATATGTCATCTTCCAAACCAAGAAAAGAGACAAAAAAGAAAGAGAAGGGGCACAGGGAAAAAAGTGTGGAGAGAGTAATTGATGGACCAGATGGAGTTGTTGATTTAGAGGTCATTAGAAGAGTTAAAGATAATCATCAAAGTCCAAGTAAACATAAAGAAAAAAGAAAAGGCAGAAATGTACATTTTGAAACCAATGCGAGGCATTGGTCTCCGTATGGCTGTCATTATTACCCAGATCCAAAAAATTTCCCCAAACCAAATTTAGATTCTTTACCAAAAGAACCTTTAAAGAAAGGTGAACAATATTATTTAGATTTAGCGGGTAATATTTGTAAAGGACCGGTTGGTGTTGGTTACACATGCTATTGTGCTCCTTTCTTTAGACATATGGAGGATAAACTTAACAGAGATAAACAAGAACTGAAACAGCATATAGATAAAGCTCATGAAAGACTGGATCAGAAAGTAACAAGTCTAGAGTTGAAAACTCAAGGTCAAATTTCTGAGCTCACTAGATGTGTTGCTGCTGAAAGGGTACTTTGTCGTGAGAGACAACAGCATTTAGAGCAATGGCTAACTAGAGGTATCATGTTTAGAGCATCTGAAAGAGTTCGAAAGTTAGATTTCAGTCCAAAAGGTTCAGAAGACATAGTTCCATTGAAAAGAACTCAAAGTTTAGAAATGCTTGATAGTACCTCAAAAACATGGAACATTATTCGTTCTTTCAATGATAAAATATTCACCACAGAGAATGAACAAGGTTTCAGAAAATCTTTAAGGAAAACATCGAAAAGTGCTGATGTTTTAGATGGAGATATCTCTAAGAAGACAGGTGCCATTAAAAAACAAATATTTAAAAATAAAGACAGTACATTATCTGACCATAAATCTGACATAAGTAATAGATTGAGTGTAAAATCATCAGACAAGAGTGTTGCAGGCTCGCATCACAGTCGTGGAAATTATATGAAAACTAGTAGGACAGGGAGTGAATCGTCACATAATGTGACTGCTGAAATTCATGAAAAACCTAATAGATTTCATTTATCGCAATCCCCATCAAAATCAGAACATTTTCAACTGTCTGAAAGTGATGATAAGTATTCATTCTCAAGCAAACAGCAGAATTCAGTGAAAATTACAAAACCAAACTATGATATGATAAAAAATGAAAAGAGTTTTTTTGAAAACCAAAAACTTCATTCTGATTCAATGCAGATAAAAAATTATGAAACAGATAGTGGATTATTGAATGAGCAAAATAACCTTGAAAATGAAATAAATACCAGTGATTTACAAAAGCAACAAAATATGCATTGTTTTGATGGAATCGAAAATGATGGCTATATAAAAATTCCTAAACATGCTAGATGTGATGAAAATGTACAAGAAAGTAAAACTAGTTCTCACCGTACTGACCAATATTCAGGATCTAATCCCAAGTTAACAGGGATTCCATCTGCTGATATTACAAATATTCAAGAATCTGATACAAAACCAAATGAAAGTTTATCTAGAAAATCTGTTCAAGAATTAGTAGCCAAAATACAAGAACAACAGTTTATTGATGAAATAAACAGGATATCTAGGTCACCTGTAAGAGACACGAAATCTCCTGTAAGAAGCTTTGACGGATCCATAGGCCGACCACTATCTCCTAACTATCTGAATAGTCCTTCAAAATCAAGCAGTGTCGCTTGGCAAGGCAACTCTATTCCTTTGAGTGATAGCACACATTTTAATACCATAGAGCCGATAAATTCCCCAGTTGTTATTCAACCAAATCGAGTCACTCCATCGAAAACAGAACAAAATGTTAAATCTTCAAAAAAATTTAGTTTTCATAATTTAATTCCATTTCCTTCAAGAAAAATGTTCAATTTTCAACAAAAATCAGATGGTAATAAATCAGAAAGTAGCGATGAGGAAGATACACCAATAAGAAGTTCATTAGAACCTGGATTGATGAAAAATTCTAATTTACTTACAACTTTGCCATTACCAAATTATGAAAATATGGTTTCTGGTCAAAGTGCTCAACCACAAATTCCTCACAAAACCAATACCAATGGGCACTGTTTAAATCAAATAAACCATATGGCACTGCGAGGAAGTTTGTTACCTATTCCTAAAGATGCTTATTTTCATGACATTTCTAATAGACAGCGATTACACGATAACCCCCCAAATTCCAGAATGCTTGTTCAGTATCAACCATCAAATCATGTACATCCACAAACTCACCACCATTTTAACAATTCAGCACCATTTGCTCAGCACTGCTATAACAACATGGGTCAAATCAGTCTTAATGACAATAATCCATCCAACTATGGTCGTAACAGAAGTACTGTTTACAACACCAACAACTTACTGAGTGAGATGATGCATGATCATATAAATAGAGAATTATCACGGGCACCTCATGCGTATAACAATCATAACACCCAAATTCCCCACCTAGATAACCCTAATGTGAACGATGCAAACATGCAGTCGAATTTTATAAGAAGATTTCCCCAAGAAAACATGGATTGCAATCAACTCCATCCGGTGGGAAATCATTATCAGTCACATGGAATGTTACCGAATGAAGTTCAGAACCCTTTAGGTGGACAAATGCTTCCTGTGAGAGGACATTCCAGTGAAAGTTTACATATACAAAATCGTCTTCAAAATTTGGCAATAAATACACATCTATCAGAATTACAAAGTCAACTGGATAGAGATTCACACAATGATTCTGGTTATAGTACAAAGGTTTATGGTAGCTCTCAAGGAGCTTCTCCTAGTTTATCTGGAAACGTGGATTGTTCTGAAAATATGCCGAATCAAAAGTCCAATATTGCCATTAATAGAAATACTAGAGGTAATGTGGTAAGTCAAGCTCACCTCACACATATTGGAGCATCAAGTCTTGTTTAAAAGATATGGAAGGAATATTGCCAATTCAAAAAGTACAATTACTCTTTAAGTAAATAACTGAAGTATTTTTTAATTTATTTTGAATTGTTCTTTGAGAAGTGAAATATTTTAGAATGCAGCTTAATAAAAAAGTTACAAATGAAAAATCATATTAATTTAGAGTTGGATATTAACAAAATTTATGTATTATTTATGCTGAAATGCCAAAATTTCTAAAGCAATTTATGAATTGTTTTCAAATGTGGACATTCAGTTTATTTGTAAGTTGATCATAAAAAGAATAAATGAAATTTCTCTCCACTAATATATTTTAATAAGTCACCACCTTAATAAATATAAATGAACGTGAAATGATAGTGTTTTAAAAATATATTTTTAATTATTTATTGTACTTTTACACATTTTTATGTATTACTTAATGTTATTTTATCTAAAATAAATGTTTTCAATTTGCACAGTTTTTTTAAATTTATGTTAGACTTATTAAATACAAAAGTGTAAATTAATTTAAAATACAATACATGTATGAAAACCTATCTTTAAAGAGCAGTGACATGGACTTTTAGAACATGTAATTAATCAATGAAGACATTGTAATTTGTTTTTATCAAACACTGTTTATTCCACTTTTTTGTAACGGCATAACCCTACCAGTTTCAAGGCCTCATCATCAGGGAGCACAAACAAGACTGAATTCTGTTCGAACTGATACGGACGTACACACTTCTAACGGTAAACATTCGGGTTGGGGACTGTGCGTGGAGGGAGGGAGGAGACAACCTCAGCGAGCAGCGGCGAGATTCTTGAAATATATGCGTTTGCCAGATGTTCACCTCGATGCACTGACTTAGAAATTTCTAGGGCCTCTAATCCGTCCAATTTATTTTCATTACTACTGAAGCGTGTATGTCGGTACCAGTTCGAACAGAATTCAGTCTTGTTTGCGCTTCTATGGTAGGTTTATACCGTTACAAAAAAGTGGAATAAACAGTGTTTGATAAAAACAAATCACAATGTCTTTAAACCTCCACAATGTTAATGCCTTAACTATAAATGATATACAATGAAGATAGTTTAAGATTTGGTGAATACCAAATACCACTCGGAAGAACCAACAATTCTCATTTTCAAGACCTCAATGTGAAGAATTGAACGTCAAGTATGTCTTCAGTGCGTTAAATTTTATTTTTAAAAATGTCACGAAAAAAATACCCCTTATTGCCAGGATCATATTTTTTCCCATCACAGCGATATCACTTCTTAGCTGTGAGAAAACAAAGATGAAGGGAAGGATTTCACATATATATGAACATCACATAGAACATCTTAATTGTGCATATATTTTTTAGTTATTACAGGAAGTTATGCAATCAAAGACATAGTTCATAGATCAAGTTTACCATTCTATGTTATATATAATACAACTTGAAATGATTTAAACTTTAAAAAATCTTTAAATTTACTTCAGTAGGTATGTAATTGTTAACTATAAATTTTCAGTAATAAGAAAAATACAATGTATATAATTAATTTCTAACAAATTTTAATGTTTATAATATTTTTAATTATTACGACAATTGACTTTTATTTGTGATACATTTTTACTTAGATCAAGCTTATGAAACGAATTAATGGAAGAATGGAAAAGTGGGACACCGGTTAAACTTTGTGAAGTGGAACTGAGAATTTGAACTGCAACATAATCTCCAGGATAGACTGCTCGTGAAGTTGTGCCATTGTAAGAAGAAGGTATTTCTGTTGCTGGAATTAAAACTCGAATGTTGCCATCATTACGCCCAGCTAGAATTGAGTCAGACCTTTTACTTTTGCCTTCAATTAATACTAGTTGGGTTTCTCCAATTTGAGCCATATTTAACTTTTCTGCACATTTTCTAAATGCCTCAGATATTCTTTTGACTCGTTCTTGTTTTACTTCAAATGGTACATCATCAGTATATCTTCGATGAGCTGTGGTTTTCTTGAAAAAAAAGCATAATTTTAAAAATATAAAACTAAATTAATCTAAAATAAAGAAATCAGATATCAAAATTATATAATCTTTATTGCATTATTTCATTTCAAGAAACAGAAAATCCAAATTTTCATATGAGTATTAATCAATTGGACTTGATCATAAAAGACACAATCCACATTTCACAGGTTTAAGTGTAATTGCTTTACATGGAACAATTTTTTTTAACCGAATTTAATGAAATACTTATTCAACTGGTTTGATATTTTTGTACATGTAAGACTGAGATATGCTTATTAGATATTTCAAATAAACCAAAAAATGTCTTTTGTGGGTTGGTTACTTTTTAAATTTATATGTCCAAAATTTTCACTCAAAGTAAAAAAAAAATGTATCAATAGATCAATGATATTTTTTAATTGGTTCTTATTTTAAATAACACAAATATAAATGCAGTTTTATGAAGTCTACAATACATATCTTAAAAAACTTACCTCTCTCATGCTATAAGGGAACATATAAATCATATTGAACTGAACTTTTTCTATCAAATGTAATGTGTCATTGAATTCTTCTTCAGTTTCATGGCAGAACCCACAAATCATATCACTTGTGATTGTCACTGAAAATATTAAATAAACCATTTTAATAGTTAAGTTTCAAAGTACAATATAAAGATTTGAATTTAAATATACATAGAAAACAAATAAACCTTGACACAGACCACTCTTTGTTTTGAATGCATTTATTTTAAATAGTTTAAATAGTAAAGTGAATTTTTTTCCAGAATATCATACGTATTACACCTTCAGAATGAATATCATATGTACTACAACCTGGCGGACTTATTGCCATGTGGCAATCTCTTTTCACTAACAAGAAATATGTTAAAGAGGTCTAAAGTAAAAAACCAGATTGGAATCCTTTTTAAAAATCAGGGATACAATGTGAATTGAATCAGCAACCCTCGGGTTCGCATTCGCTTTATAACTAGGCTTTGCAGTCGTCTTACCAGAGGTTATCAGCAAATATCAATTAACATAAAGGAAAACTTTGAAAAATATTTTATAATTGATTAAAAATTTAACACTCAAAAAACGTATATCAATTAATGAGCAAATAAGAAAAAAACAAACATTTCAAAAATATTTTGAAAGATCTATAGCAAAATAAAATTAATAAAAAGAAATTCAAGTTTTTTCCGTACATATTTCTATAGCCAATTCACCCTGCCGAGAGTACTTTAATTATCATACAACCTTAATTAGGTATAAAGAAAAATTAAATCAAAAGATACTGATTCATAAGAGCTGGTTTATTGGTCACAATAAACTGAAGAAATGTAAATGTATTTATAAATGTTTACCTCCAGAAATGATACTCCTAACATGATCCACTAGTTCTATATATGTCTCACGAGTATACCCCCTTCTCATCCTTTCTAAAACAGCTGAGCTTCCGGATTGTGCGGGAAGATTTAGAGCATTACAAATATTTGGGCGTTCTTTGATGATCTGCAATACCTTCAAACAAACAGTGTCATATATTAAGCATTTAATGCAAAAAATGAAACCATTCTAGGATATCTATTAACAATCTAACTATGTTCCTCAGATTAACATCAACGATAAAAATATTGTTCAATGGTAATTTTAGTCTTAATAGTGCAGTGTGTTAATTTTTTCATATAATAAAACATTTACCTCATCAGGAAAATCTTTGGGGTGAGGAGATGTAAATCTTATTCTCATATCAGGATCAATTTGAGATACTTGATCTAATAAATCTGCGAATCTTAAACCTCCTACTTTGGTCTTGTACACGGTCTTAAAACCTTTGGCCAGTTTAGTTGTGTCCATATTAATAGATGATTCTGACAAGTCTCTATAACTGTTGACATTTTGGCCCAGTAAAGTAACTTGTTTAACTCCTTGGTCAGATAATTGCCTTACTTCTTCTACAATAGAATCAATAGGTCTTGAGCGTTCTCTTCCTCTTGTAAATGGCACAATACAATATGTACACATATTATCACAACCTCGCATTATTGAACTACAAAATATAATATAAATATTAGAAACATGGTATTTCATACTTTATTTTAGAAATCGTATACTTAGTTCAAAAGTTCTTTATCTTAGAGAGTTTATTATTCTGTTTTTCCTCATTCATGGTTAAGTGAAGACTTTTAACAACAGTAGCATTATTAATAAAAAAATATCAGACAAAAGATAATGTTATATAAAATAAAGACACTTTAGTTATTATGAAGTTTGAGAATGATAAATAATTTAATCGAGTGAATAGGGAAGGGTTTTTGAAGTTTGCACTATATCATATATTAATGGTTCATAGTACTCGTATCAATGTTTCAAAAGCTTTCTATTCTAATCTTTAGCTCTCATTGGTAATCAATCTACTTCACTGTCAGTGAAAGTCTGCATTAAATGTATCAATCTTAACACGAGCGTCTGGGTTCGTTCTTTTCCTTGATCATAATGTGACCATAATGAGAACACACAGAGTAATGCAATAGGAGAAAAAGAGTACACTGGATTCTGCATACTCGGAAGCGATTCAGTTAATTGTATTTTTCAGTCAACAATTCGGGAATTTGAAATACAGTCCAAAAAAATTGGCTCTAGTACAAAACTGGGAAACTTAATAAAATCTCATAAAGGTTATAACCCTTTTGAAATGAGCTATGTAGCTAGTTGATTTCCTGGGATGTGAGAAGGTTTATAACAGGCAAACAACGAGAACTGTTAAAAAAAGGACATCTGAACACAGTCCTCTAGAAAAAATAATTCTGACCGAATATTTCATTGGGACTAGCACTGCATCACCTTGAGATTGAGTAAAAAAATACAAAATTAAAACATACACAAAAGCAAACTTTGAGTTCTCATCAAGTCGCACAGGCATAACGTCTGCATATGTTTCATCTAATGATAGGAGGACATTGATAGCAGTTTGATTGTTTTCTGTTACAGCAAGGAGACGTGGTAAGTCCTTGTAACTATCAGGTCCAGCAACTAAAATCATGAAAATGAAATGTAAATTAATCTTCTTTGAACAATCAAAATAAATCATAAAATTTAATTAAGCAAACGAGAAAAAAATCATCATATGTATACCGCAGGAACAATCACAATGATAATTTTATAACATTTTTACATATTGGGTTTGATATACATATGCTCAGCTTATGGTAATTTCAATGAAATTGTACCAGTGTATATTTTTTGCTGAGAATTTAGAGTCAAATCTCGAGAGTCATTGCATCTCGGACTTGTTGGATTGTTTGTTTGTCTATGTGTAAATTTTAGGGGTTTTAGGTAGAATGATCCTAGAGATAGATGGCTGATGTATATCGTTTTCTTGTTTAGAAATATATTAGGTCCTTACATATGAAATTGGCGTTTTGTTTGGGAGGAACATAAAGTTGATTTTTTTTTAATATAATATATTTATTTAATCAAATGATGTACCATTGCTATCTATGCACTTTTGCCATCTCATAGGTAGTTCATCGATCTCTTTACTAAAAAAACCATTCGGACGGGAATCAATAAAATCTTTGAAGTCGGTTTGGACTGCCCCATCGGAGTTGAATTTTTTCCCTTGCAAGAAGTTATCCAAATTTCGAAAAAAATAGTAATCTGTTGGGGCAAGGTCCGGAGAGTACGGTGGATGTCTTAGACATTCCAATTGAAGCTCTTCTAATTTGGTAGCCGTCTGTTGTGCAGTGTGTGGTCTAGCGTTATCATGAAGCAGCAGTGGCCTAGAGCGATTAACCAGCCTCGGTTGTTTAGCAGCTAGCTTTTCCATCATGGTTTGCAGTTGCTGACAATAGACATCTGCCGTAATCGTCTGGCCAGATTTAAGAAAGCTGTAGTGAACGACACCAGCACTAGTCCACCAAACGCTCACAAGTAACTTTTTTGGAGTCAATTTTCGCTTGGGGCATGGTTTGGCTGGTTCGGCAGGGTTCAGCCATTGCGATGAGCGCTTCCGATTATCATACAAGATCCACTTTTCATCACAGGTAATGATTCGATTCAAAATCCCTTCATTATTGTGCCGGTTGAGTAATGCAACGCAGCAGTCAACGCGCGTTTGTTGATTTGCTTCACTCAATTCGTGAGGTACCCACCTTTCAAGCTTTTTCACCTTCCCAATTTGCTTCAAGTGGATTAAAACAGTTTTATCACTAACACCGCAGCCTGCAGCTAACTCGGACGTGGTTTGCGATGGATCCGCTTCCACAATAGCCTTCAATTCTTCATTATCAACTTTGGTCTCCGGCCGTCTACGGGGCTTGTTCTGCAGGTCGAAATTTCCAGAACGAAAACGTTGGAACCAAAAACGCACTGTGTTTTCTTTTGCGGCACCGTCGCCATACACATCATTAATCCTTCGAGCCGTTTCTGCAGCACTGGTGCCACGGTGGAACTCGTACTCGTAAATAACGCGATATTTCAAGTTTTCCATTTTGTAAACTGAGTGACGCAAAGAAAAAAAACAATTGAGGAAAAAACAAATGAATTATAATTTTCGAAACACAAATACTTGAGTAAATAGCTGTATAAATTTGAATTTGGAATTCCTAACCAAAGAGAAGATATTTGAGATCAAAGTTGCCAGTACGGCAAAACGCCAATTTCATATGTAAGGACCTAATATAAATAATTTAATAAATATATACCAACTCAAAATAAAAAAGCTTGAATCGGAAAATAAACATAATTATATGTATGAATATAAAATAATTATTGAATTTCTTACCTATATCCACAATTTTTTCTTTCTCTAGTAATTTATGTTTCAAACGTTCTGCCATACAACCCAATATTCCTATTTTCACATGAGCTTTTGATTTTGATTTTCTCTTTTTTATTCCATTCAAATGGACCAAACGATTCCATATCTTAGTTTCTGCACTTTCTCTTATTGCACAGGTCATAAGCAATATAATATCAGCTTCATCGAAAGTTTCAGTTTTCAAATAATTATATTTCTTTAAAATTGACCAAACAACTTCAGTATCATTCACATTCATTTGACAACCATATACGTCAAAAAATACTTTTTTTCTTGGAAGTGAATATATTGCATTGTCTAAGTATGGTATATTTTCTTCATTGTATATAAACTTTTCAGAATTCAATTCTGGTAAAATAAAATCTTTCAATCCAGGACCTTTTTGATATTTTTCTTTAAAAGGTCTTTTCATTTCAGTTTCATCTGATTTTGTTCCAACTGTACTAAAGTAAGAACTTCTATTAAATGAAACTATAGTTTGTTTTGATTGAAGAATTTTTAAAATACATCTATTAGTTAAAACACTAACAAACTGCCTCATTTTCAAAATTATTTTGAGTTGCGTTTTTATGAAAGTCGGAAATCTGAAAAAAAAAATTAACAAAGCCCGTCAAGGAAGCAAGCCGGTTTTGCACATAATTTGTTAAAAACTGAAACAGGATGAGAACCAAATGAAGCTTGTTCAAGACTTTTCAATATATTGGAAGGCATATATAAAAATGTTACAACACACATGACATCAAGATTATTTTATTATGTGGCTGTTGGACATTGAAAAATACAAAATAATGATAGCGTGATAAAAGAAAACTTGTTTTTTCAATCCATGGTCACATAAATATGCCAGCATGAAGGGAGAATAGGATAAAATAAAAGAAAAATAACATTATATTTTCCCCCCAATCATTATAATACTTAGAAATTTTTTTGTTATGTTACAGACTTTAATTTAAAAAAATATTACGAATGAAATCAGTATTTTACACAATATAAATTGGCCGAGCTAAGAATATTTTAATAAAAAAAGGATAAACCACCACCATGGTTGCTTAACGTTTAAGGGCTGATATCTATCAGTTTATACAGATATTAAAAGAAAATGTAACCCAAGGATGTGAAATAATTTTTACGATGATGTCTTTAATAAATAAAATTATTCTTGACAATATATCGGAAGAAACTAACATAATGATAATTTTGATAGTGAAATACGACACATGTTAGAATGTTCAATAAGTTATATTTTAAAAGATATTGTATTATTATATAATTGACTATTTCATGAAAATTGCAAAAAATATAAATTCACTTACCATACACGGAACTTAATAAATATGTTAAAATATATTAAAATTTGTTTTGACTTTTGGAAAATCATTAAACACTAGTTATTATTCTATAAATTTTACCAGGAATACAGGATGCCAAAAAACGCCTCCATCCAGATCGGCTTAATTGATGTCCTTTAAAGCCTTGGTCAGACTAGTTTCAAGTTTGTCCAAGACTATAATCATAGATGTTAGAGGATTCACCCAACGACCCCGAGGCTTGGCAGCAACCATAAGGACGGCGCACCATAGTAGTAATCTTATTTGCGCATGTCTGCCTCTTTCAGAAAAAAAAGACTATCGAAAAAAAGACCCAAAGGTTTATTTTATAAATTCTCACAAAGATTTTTTAAGGCACCGTCTCGCACATTGAGTACAACTTTTTTGTCATTTTGAATCAACCAAGATCGGTGTTCAATTGCCAATTGACTTGAATGAAAGTGAAGAGAAATAAAGTTTGAGCTTTAGTTAAATGCATGGTAGGTCAGAGATGTGCGAATCCTTCTTAATGTTTTTGAAATATAGCACTGGGGTAAAATATTTTTTAGTGTTTACAATACTTGAGTGAGTTGCGTTGCTTGAGTGTGTATCTGAACGAAAATTTTCTAAACAAAAATGAGCAAACGCGAGTTTGAAGATGATGGTTATAGAGGTAGTGCGTTTTTAAATGCATATTTAGAGTATTTAATATATTCCAATTTATATAATACCTGTTTCTCCCCTATTTCTGTTAAACACGCAATGCACCATTTACCGTGGTTAAAGCTATGTTGCCACACTGATCGCGAATTTCCCGATATGCTTGTCAATACAGATATCCGTCAAATGAAAATTTAACTATTTATGTTTGATGATCATAACTTGATCTCATTTTGCCAGTGTTTCATATTACCAGGGTCTTCGAGATCCAGTTTAAAGAGCAGAGATGACCGTAGGAAATTAGAAGGGTCCTTGGAAAAGGAACGACATGGGAGACGGGACAGAAGCAGGTCGCGCGAAGGACGACGCCGGTCAAGATCGAGGGATGATAGAAGCGAAGATCGAAGGAGATCTGACAAAGCTGGTAAAGTATTATTCATATTTTTCCTTAATCATAATATAATATTTTTCCAAAACTATTTGTCTAAGCTTTGCATCGATGGTGTAATACAATATTTTCTCCTTGCGGATTAGGCAGAGCTAATAGAACTTCACATTTCAGACACACTCCATTAATTTTCTCTACACTCATATATCTCGTAGTCTATAATATTCTATTATTTGTTGTATAAGTTTATATTTTTTCTTAATCTAGTCCATCTGATCTAGTCATGTTTTCCTCAGTCTACACATCGTTTTTAGTAATTCTTTTATCATTCATTCTTTCTACATAATCAAGCCGTTTATATGCTCCTTAATTTTACTAAATGACATCCAGTTTAGCCATACAATAATTTCTCTTTTCATAAATTTGCACTTCACACATTGTCCTCGATGGATACTTGTAGAAATTTCCCATTATCCTTCTGCCAAGTTCACATTTCACTCCCATATATTAAAATAATATATTACGTTTCATTTTATATAGAGTGGTTGTGGAAATCTACATTAAGTACTTTGTTTTAACTTGTTTCCGGGAGCTATACTTCTGTCAACATCCTTTTCAACTTACCAATTGCACATACTGTCAAGACAACATAACTCATTTACTCATTCAAGCATCTTGAAGTCAACCCGTACATTGCAACAGTTTTACAACTTTTCTTTCTGTAACCATTTATGTAGGTTTCACATTATTTTTCAACTCATTCTTATACCTTTCCCAACATCTTGAAAATATTACACTCATGAATCTGAGTCCAAATTAAAGAATTCAGGTGATATCACACTTCCTTGCTTTACACCATTCATAATTTTAAACCACTCGGCAAGTGTTCCTTTATTCTTACACTCTTTGTATATTACATATTGATTTATCATTCATTCTTTTCTTACAATATGTTTTATCTTGTCTACAAACACATTGAATACCTTTTTCTCTTTAGTCACACATTTCTCATATTTTTTTAAAAACAAGATATTCTTGTCATTAAAAAAGATACCTTAAGAATGGGTTTATTGTTAAAATAAAATATTATTTTTCAGTTATTTACAGTAATGTAAATATATGGTCCACGCATCCTCTACTACCAAAAGACCACCTGTGCATTCTATACTTGGATTTCAGTCCTGTTCTTATATCTTCCCTACTACTAATTAAATTAATAGCTCTTCAGTTGTTGCTTTCCATTCTGAAACCCTTGTACAGTGGCGTAATGATAGTCTATCGTCATGTGAAGCATATTCAGAGTTTCAGAATTAATTACAGAATTAATACATATGCATCCAAATCATTCCATCTCGTTTTCCACAGCAGCTGTAACCTACTCTAAATTAATTTCATATATAAAACTATACCACGCCCATTTAATATTTTTAACATTTGGAGCATTTTTTCATAAAACTAATGAAAATACGTAGAATAAAGCAATAATTGATATTTATAGGAATTGAATGTTGCATATTTTAGATAAACAGAAAAGTAATGATACCACCTGGCAATGAGCTTCATGAGCTTCATGAGCTTCATGAGCTTCATGAGCTTCATGAGCTTCATGAGCTTCATGAACTTCATGAACTAGAATTTCTAAGCAAAGTGACTATATTTTGTATTTTTTTAATGTTTTAACAACCTAGTGAACATGTCCTTTCTTAAACTTGAGAGTATTATGGGTCATATTTTAGAGAATTTTTAACCGTATTTATTTACTCTCATATATGAGCAAGAAATTTGGATGAAGTTATTAAATTTATTATGAAATTTAATTTTATTACTGCCCCTTATACTCTCAGCACGGAACATGCGGAGGCCACAAATACTCTCCACCTGACTCAATCACTTGCCATGTTCCTTATGTGAGGGACCGGGTATCCGAGGCTTTTTGGTAACATTTTAGTGTTCAGGGTAAAAGTTTGTATAAAAAAGGTCTTGCACGTTAACGGCAGAAAGAGGTTAAAAAGCCAGTATGTGAAATAAACAAGAATATGGTTCATTGATGCATTTATATGGTTCCCTTAACATATTCAAATTGATAATACAGATATGTTGAAGAATGTGGCCAGGAGACAACTTTGTCATTGGCGTCAATAATTAAGCTTTTGGGGTTGGAACCATGTAACTAGGCACATAACTCACAGTTTGTCATTGTTCATATTGGAAATATTTCCACACATGGAGAGGCTACAACAGTGAGCGTATCAGCATTGTTATTAGACGAACTTTTAAACCGCACTGGGACCTGTTTTTTTTTTTTTTTTTGGAACCACCGGAAATCTAATCTGAAATCCTAGATGATGATAAGTATCTTACTAGTTAGGCCACAGAGGTTGCTAATTACTGTAAAAACCAAATACAAAATTGTTTGTGCTTCCTGATAGTGAGTAGCTCCAAATCAGTAAGACATGATGTTTACCTGAGTGTTTTGGGTGTGATTCACGATGGTACCCAAAAAAACTCCAGTCCAGTTCAGTTCATTGTTGAGGAACTGTGAGATATTTCCCTAATTCAGAGGTTCTAAGCCTCTATAATTCTCTAATTCTTATATAAATGTAGAAGCCAAATTCAAATTCTAAATTTAATCACTTATAGATACAAAGGTGAGAGAAATGTCAATAAGTCCACAAAGAGAAGGAAAAGATATTGAGGATTCATCTCCATCCTCTGCGCCCCCGCCTCCAAGAATAAGTAAAATATCTATTGGATTCAAGAACACTGCTGCCAAGGTTTGTTCCCTTTATTCTCTATCATTAGTTAAATCTGCTTATTGTATTGCACTTTCTTTACATACAGTGCAACCTGCTGGATTTATTGTCATGTGACCATCTCTACCAACCAACCAGAAAGGTGTTATAAGCTTTAAATGAAAACCAGACTGATACTCTTTTTATAAAAAGTGAGTACTTACGGGAGTCGTAACATCCAGGTCGGAAAACAGGTGTCTTACCAACTAGGCCACCGAGACTTCTTACCATGTTTCTAGACTATCACACCTGTAAAATTATTAAATGTCAACCATTCTAAGATTTTTCTATTGCTCTTTGAATGCACAAATGTTAATATCAGTAATTTGATTCCATTATATGAAAGTAAGATAAAAATAATTATGTAAAACGGACAGACTGGGAATGTATTATTTTTAAACGTCAACTTGAGGGAAGCGTTTAGTTTCAAGGTGGTTGAAGATTTCAACAAGGACAATAATCTGAAGACTGGACGTAAAGAAAATAATTTCCGTGTCCAATAGGATATTTTTCTTTTTACTACTCGTATGAACGTTATGAAATTTCCATAGAAGATATATGGATGTGAAACATAAATGATCTCTGTCAAGTTGATTGAAATTTTGAACAGTTTGAGTGGAGGGTCCAGTAACGAATCTATGTACCGGTGGGGGATGGAGACATCTAGAGAATCGATAAGTATCAGGCACCCAGATTCTATTCATATGAAACTCCAGAGACTCAACGGGCTGGCCATTTAGACGATGTAGGACACAAGGGTCCTCAGAAGGATTTTGCTTGAATTCTGGGGAGCGAGAAGAGTTTGAAGACCACGACTTGATTTGGAAGGCAATGTAAAAAGGGATGTGTTTGAATTATTTTGAAAACCTAATTGTAGGACAGTTACTGAAGTCAGAGAATTTTTTTGCGTCCCAGTCTTGGCTATCTTTCCTTCGATTTTTCTTTCAAATGGTCACAATGCTGCATAATAGGCTTCCGTTATTGTTTTGCCCTTTTCCTAGTAGTCAATCATGATTCCTTAGAAATCCAAAAAACAGTGGCCATCATCTTCCCAGCCAACGAAATGGTCTTCGCGTTCTTCGGCGTACTTTCACCGGTTGTTGTCCATTGTTTTGACTGCTATTTGGAATTCGTCCACAGTCACCACGAATCAACACAAAAAATTCAGATCGCGATTAAACATCACTAAACACACCAATGAAATTTCGTGTTTTTGGTCGACAGTTAAGAATCGCGGCGCCCATCGCGCAGACAGCTTTTTCATATTCAATTTTTCAGGTAGGATATTGTGCACCTGTTCACTTGAAATGCTTACTGCCTCAGCAATCTTGCGTGCATGCATTTGGCGGTCTTCCATTACGATACCATGGATTTTTTCAATGATTTCCTCCGTGGTGGATGCAATTGGGCATCCAGAGCGCGATTCATCTTCGGCGCATGTACACCCACATTTAAACTCATTTATTCAGAAATACTGGTGCAGAGTTTCCTTCAACGCTGGTGCAGAGTTTCCATCAACTTCATCTAACTCCGCTTTTTATGATGGAACGGAACTCATTTTTTTCTATTGTGGAGTGATTAATTCAGATAATTGTCAAACATTAACTATGCGTCATGTTTGGCCGAAATTTTTTACATGGGTTGAATGATGCTTGTCAGAAGTCATGACTTCATAATTGTGGCACCATCTCACGGAAATTTACCAAACTTTTCAAGCTTCCCTTTTATAAAGAGGATTATCGAAATAAATGATTGGCTTTGCAATTAAATTGATCATGATTTAATCAGCATAAGACCTGTTTAATGTAAGGTCTTAAATGGTATCCTCCAAATATTATGATTCCTACCGAGCTTTAGAGCAAATTACTGAGAGAAGTTGGCCATGTAACGCATCCAGGCTTTAGTGATAATATCACTTAGCCTCTTAGTTCTTCATAATAAATAATAAAACCTTCATAATAAAATACCTTCATAATAAAACAGATTTTAATATACTAAATTCAATTATTTAGTAAGTTTAATAGTTGGAGCTATTTGAGGTGACCGTAATGGTCGGGAAACAGTGCTATACCATATTACCTAAAAAAAACATATATTCTTGAACCGGACAGTATGAAAATCTGCTAAGATGATAGTCCACAACAGTACCAATTTTGATATATGAAAGTGAAACATGGATGTGGAAAAAATACTGAAAGGAGCCAAATAAATGCTGTAGAAATGTGTTCACTGAGAATAATACTCAGGGTAACAATGTATGATAGAATACAGAATGAAGTGATTAGGTATGAATGTAAACTTAAGACTAATTTATTAAGTAATATGATGAGCACTGTTGTTTGGGCATGTAGAACTAATGAATGAAGAAAGACTTACAAAACAAATATACATTGCTAATGTGAGTAGAAGGCGTGGTAGAGGAAGACCAAGGAAAGTATGGTTGGATCAAATGAGTGATATTTTAAAGGGTAAGAGTTGTATGAGAAAGTGTATGGATGTAGTAAATATTATTTAATAAATACTTTTAATTCAAGTTAAGTGTATCACTTATTAAATTTTATCATGGAAAGTTAGTGAAGTTATTTTATAAATTCTAGTTCAATACAAAATTTGCAGATATTGTATTGCAAAGCTAGTAAGTTAATAATCTTTCTTAATTGAGTCGTCAAGACGCAAAACCCGTTCTAAAAGACTGAGTTTTGAGTAAATGGTGATTAACTATTAGGTTGATGCATAAGTAACGTCGTATTTTTTCAAGAAAACAAAAATAATTTTTTTCGCATATACTTTATTAATTTAGTTAATTACATAATTTCCATTATTTTTAATGACTTTCTCCCATCTTTCTGTCAACTTTTTAATCCCATTTGAATAGAAACTTTCGGGTTTCGATGCAAAGAATGTGTCTAGTGCTGTTTTCACCTCCTCCGTTTTAAATTTTTTTCCATTTAAATAATTTTGTAAAGATAAAAATAGGTGAAAATCAGAAGAAGCTAAATCTGGAGAGTAAGGTGGATGCTTTAAAACATCCCAATTTAGCTCCTTTAATTTATGTTGTGTTATCATCGCAGAATGTGGCCGCGCATTGTCATGGTGAAACACGACAACCTTGCGATTGATAAGTTCGGGTCGTTTTATTACGAGTGCCGACTTTAATTTTTGAATCTGTTCACAGTATCTTTCAGCATTTATTGTTTGGTTAGGTGGCAATAATTCGTAATAATTAATGCCCTTCATATCATCATCATCGGTGGTTGAAGGGCGTCCCGATCTTTCTTCATCAGCTGTTGATAAATTCCCAGATCTGAATTTAGCAAACCATCGTTGACTGCTTCGAACATCGATAGCACCTCTGCCGTACACATCACATATGTTTTTGGTTGCCTCAGTTGCATTGTGGCCTTTATCGAATTCAAAAAGTAAACAGTGTCGAATATGCACTCTTTTCTCTGACATTTTAAAAATTCACAAGGGCTCTGTATAGCTCAACCGCTAACGGTAAACTGAAAAAAATGTTAGAAGAAACTCTCCTTTATATGATAGAAAGACACCATTAAGAACATCTGTTAACACATAAAAATGTTGGTGAAAAAAATATACCACAGTCTACGTAAAAATACGACGTTACTTATGCATCAACCTATTACTTTAAATATTAATGAAATGTTAATATATCATATTTTCTGCTTTATGCCTTTAGAAACAATAAATAATATGAGTCTCATAAGTTAAGTAGAAAATCAATGAAATATTTTTGATTAAATTATGTTTACAAAGTGGATTTTGAAACTTGCCATCTTCCAGAGCGGGTTTTGCATCTTGATGACTTAATTTGTAATTTATTTTCAGGCACAGCCTATTAAGATGTCCTTAAATTCTTCATCAACCCAAAGTAATCCAGTTGTAAAAAAGCCACCTTTAGTAGCTTCAGTGTTCAATGATGGCAGCGATGAAGAACCAGAAGAAATGCCACCAGAAGCTCGTATGAGGATGAGAAATATTGGAAGGTAAGTTTGATCATGGCGTACGTAGTCCAAATGGATCTTTCGCCTCAATTCATCAATATTCTAGCAATTCAGAATGAAAATTCAATCAACAAGTAAAATGAATGGAATGCAGGTAAAGAGATAGTAGTAATACATTGCTTTGATTTTTTAAGAAATCGGGAATTCTCACTACATTCTTATTAGTCCAGTATCATTTAAACTTTAGGTCATTCTGTAACATATAATTTTTTGTTCATGTTTCATGATTTTGAAATTACAAGAAAGTATTTTAGATTCGTAAACCTTTCTTATTAAGTGTTTATCGATATTTTATCTCACTTTTTCTCTTTCCCTCAAATAATGTAATTTATTTTTTAACTATCTAATGTATCATATTATTTTTGAATATGGAATAATTTTCATTTTTATTTTTAAAGCAAAGGGCGGTAGGTTGAACATTTCTATTGGAACTTTTTGTTTTGGAAGTCATACGTATCCTTATACCCCTGAATATTAGGCGGAAAAATACCTGTGTTATTCGAGGGGAGTAGCACAGTGCGGGGTTTGAACTGACGACCTTCCTTATGGAAGTCCAGTGTATTACCGTTCGGCCATGCATATATCCTTTTTTTCGTGTTAGGTGATTGATTTTTGTTTTTATGGAGGCTTCGTCTGTGTTTCATCACTGGATGGTGTTATTCTTAGGCAGGAAGCAGTTATTTAGTATGATGGACAGTGAAGTTGTCCTGGGGAGGTTGTTTTTCCTGCTTAGAGGGCTCGCCGCCATTCCAAAAGATATATACAACTCTTGACCTGACATTAAGGGCTATACTTCCATGCCATAAATTGTTACAAAAAAATATTCTTTGAAAGTAATTAACCCTATTTTTTTTACTTAAATTTGTGTTAAGCTATGAATAAGTTTACTGTTAATGCAACTGTTGTGATTTTACAATTAACTACGATTTTACAATTACAATTAAGTACATATTTATTGCTTTTATAAAAAAAACAACAACAATGACATTATATTTATTGAAAAAAAATAATTGTTTAGGGGACCATTGTTTTTTTATTCTCCATATGATAAGGGTTTAAAAGTTTTGCATTTTTTTTAATCAATGGCATTGGAATTTTTATTTCTCAAGTTTACATGCTTAAAAATAATTCACGGAACTATGGAAAATGAAAATAAACTGCTCAGTTCCTCTACCCATTTTAAATTAATTGTGTTCATTAAAATTACATACAAAATAATAAACCTTTTTTTTTTTCAAGTTTTATAAGTCCGCCTTGTTTTTTTTAAGGCTTGAATTAATTAAAACAACACTTTTGCAGAGAAACTCCAACATCAGTAGGGCCAAATTCCTTCGGAAAAACAAAACATGGATTTTGTGATCAAAAGGCGATTACTCAAAAGAATTTGAAAGCAGCAATGGAGCAAGCGAATCCATCGGCACCTTCAGGATTAAAATATCCCGGTGTACCCAGCAGACTAGGGCATTGATTTAGGTTAGAATTGTGACATTTATATTGCACTTGTTATTTTTTGTGGGTAGTTAGTGACTTACATTAAATTTGATGAGAGCTAAAAATATTTAATAGATCTCCTAAGAAAATATATTTGTTTTATTCCATCTCTTTTCAAGTTGTTTGTCTCTTAACATTTAACAAAAAAATTAAACATAATTTTTGTACAGCGTTAAATGTACTTTTGTTCAATAAAAGACCTTGTCATACTAGGGGAGGTTAAGAAATTTTCGGAATGAAGGGGTTAAGGGAGAGGCGGTAGTGCGCATGCACATGTTTCGATAATGACTCATTATTAGTATATTCATCAAGTTTTAGTCTAATTTTGACAGTATTGTTTAAGATATCACCGGGAGAGTATGTCAAATGTTAATAACATCCCAAGTATGGAAAAAATTTAGTATTAAACTATTAGTAAACAAACAACAGCTTACAGAGATGGTTGGAGAGAGAGACCTAGAACCATTTTGAATATCCTCCATCAGCATCTAGGGATGTCAAAAGTCAGTGCAAGGTGGGTACCCAGAATGCCCAATTTAAAAACAACCGCGTTGAATGTTCACGACAGTTTTTGGACCTCTGCAGAAACAACAAAAATGAGATTTTGAGCCAAATTGTTACTGGAGATGAAACTTGGGTTCATCATTATGAGCCTGAGTCAAAGCAGAAATCCATGCAGTTGCAATAAAATGGCACACAACCCCCTAAGAAGTTCAAAGTGTTGGAATCGGCCGGAAAAATTATAGCTACAATTTTTTGCAATGCAGAAGGCATACTGCTGATAGATAAGGTCATATCTGGACTGAAGGACATCACAATAATTGGAGAGTACTACTCTGGTCTGCTGATGCAGTTAAAAGGAGCTGTGAAGGAGAAAAAAAGAGGAAAATGGACCAAACGGGTGCTGCTTTTGCATGACAATTCACCCGTGTACAAAAGCAATTCTTCACAACTGTGGCTTCCAAACATTTATCACCCTCCTTTCAGCTCAGACCTGGCTCAGTTTGGCTATTATTTGTTTTCAAATATGAAAAAAGAACTTCGAAGTAAGAAATTTACGGACGATGAAGAAGTTAAAAGTGCAATTTAGGCTTATTTTGAGGGCAAAAGCAAATATTTTTTTGATGTGGGGTATAAATAAGCTTATTGAGAAATCTGAAAAATATATTAGAGTAAATGGTGAATATATTGAAAAGGAAAAATAAAAAAAATTTTTACCCCTTCATTCCGCGAATTTATTGACCTCTCGTATTATATAAAATAGTTAAGATCTTATTGAGTGTTTCTCTGATAAATAAAATTTTAGAGGTTGTTTTGTGTGTTTTGACTCAGTGAAATGTTATTTAATGTAAAATCCGAAAAACATATCACACTTATTTTAATAAATATTATTTACAACTCGTTGGACTAGCATAACTATATAAATCGAGTCAAAGATTAGTAAAATTACTATTAAAAATATTGTATATGCTGCCCTTAAATATTCAGGAATTATTCAATCATAAAAGTTAATTAGATTTTCATTTATAATTTATTTAATTTATATTTTACTGAGGAAACCTCTTCATCATTAAATTTTATTACATTTTGAACTATACTGAGTTTTTTGTCTGTTTTACAACGTAGAAAAAACTATTAGTAAGTATTTTCTAATACAAATGCCTACTAAAATATTGATTTGTTTTAGTAAAATGCCAGTGGATTTGTTTTAGTAAAATGCCAAACACTAAGGCAAAGTAGGATGTTTAATTGAAAACACTACATGTAATTAATTTCCTAAAAACTGCCTCTAATTTAATATATGAAACTTAAAGTATAAATAAACTGATAGGAGCATGGGATGATAAATTCCGTTATACTCTGAACATTTTAAATATGTGTTTATAATCGACATATATACTATAATTTTTAAGAGACATTTAATATTATTAAAATTAACAAACCTTATGACATTTCGAAATACGGTGGAATAAACAATTAAAAAATTTCTCACTAAAGATAAATTTGAGAAAATATTTTTAATAGAAATCTATTACACTCAAATCTGTATTCTATTAAATTCGGACACAAAAACAAAATCTTTTGATGCGGTGAATTTCAATAGACTTTTCTCAAAATGAACGCCAAATGTTACTTAAGCCATTCATCATTTGAATTGAAATATTATTTATTAAATTTTCTTATTATATAATTAAGTATGCAGTATCTAAAAATGTGTTAGAAATTAAATAATAAAACAATGCCTTATTATGAATACATATTATTCTTGTTCATAACATGTTTAGCTTGACAAATTAGTGTTTCTCAAACTGTATGTTCAATGTAGATCATAATAGTACTAGAGAATAACGATTAAAGAAACATTCATCATTGTGTTTTGGTATTGCTCACGAGACTGATTGGCAGTTATAATTTATTATGTCTTAGCAAATTGACATGGATCAAGTCATTATGTAATACTAAGATTCAATACTTATTGAAATTTCAAGCTTTATTTTATAAAAAATGATGACAGAAAATGATACTATACATTTCTATGAGTTTTTTTTGACATATTTACTAGAATAATGTTTCCATATTATTTATATGGTGTCATATATATGACAGAATACAAAACTCTAGTATGAGTTAAAAAGAGCACTTTGAGTCGGCCTGAGCATGTTGAAAAATGATTGATGAGTGACTAAAAAATATTTAACACAAACATGAATGAGAGTTGCGATAGAATATGCCCATGCTTGGATCAAGTGAATTGGATTTTTATGAATGCAATGTAGTAAGTCTGAGAAACCAAAGGACCTGTATGAGAGTGTTTTTTGTGATGTAGAAGAATCGAAAGATGTATATTTCAATGGTAAAGTTTGGCACTCTATCCTCTCTTCCCACTCTGTCAACGGAATGGTGTGATTGTACTACCAAATAACTTCATTTTTCCATGTGTATGATGAAAATCGATTCAATGTACAGTCATTGCTTTGTATTAATTTCTTATTAAAAATTATTTCAATTGATAACAAATCAAGTCTTAAAAAAACAAATGAAAATCCCCCTGTAAATGGGCTTTCATCACAGCGTTACTTATGTCACAACTGTATACCACACTTGTAGGAAAATTGTGTAATGAAGAATACTAATTCATACATTTTTTCTATCTAACTCAAATATTATTTTAAGTGGTCTTCTCTTATCTAACCTGTCAATTGTCATGCAGCGATATAGGAAATCAAAATCCATGGCCAATTACTTGATTGATTTATTTTACATATATGAATATTTATGTAGCACAATAACAAACTCGAGAAATCGTTGTTGATCTGTTTCAAAATTGATAAATGAGAGATACTTGTTATGATTGCTACTGGTTGAATATTTCTGTTTGCCTTCTTGAAGATATCCAATAACCAAAAGTTTGAGAATCACTACATCAAATTTGAAGCAATACATAAACATATAGCTATAATTTGTTGTATCTGCTCTCTTAGAAGCTAAGGAGAAAATATGTACAATTTTTAAATAATTGTGTAGTTATTTTGTATTTGTGATTATAAAAAGTTTATGATTTTCAAAAATAAAGTGTGTTTCAATTAGATTTACCTATAATCATATGTTTTCAAGATGCACCTAAACATTTATATATAACCCTGTCTTCAATGTAGACACAGGAATGCTGGATACAAAATAATATAGTTAATTTTTATTTTACTGTAGTTCCGATTCGGTAGCCTTCGTCAAAATAAACAGATTGAGGTGTCTTGGACACTTGGAAAGAATGGGCATCGAAAAAACAGTGAAGATAGTATACAGAATACCCATTGAATGACAGATGCTTCAATGGCGCAATGAGGGACCTTGGGCATCATCCAGTGGAGTGAACTTGTAGGGTGTAGAGGGGCCTAGGGGGTTGGTTCATCAAGCTAAATGATCATGATACTTAAAATGATGGTCTAGAAAATCTGTACGAGGATTACACATTATACTGAATCAATTAAGTTATCACTGCCATTACACTGAATTATTACAGTTATCACTGTTTGTGACTGGCAATGCTGTCGAAGATATTCAGGCAGATATGTGTAAATTATTTAGTCTTAACAATGAGTTAGGAAAAGTAAGTCATTGGGTTGGTATAGAAATTTGCATGGCTATCTTAAGAAACTGCTGTTTCCAAATAGTGGGAAAAGATCCTATATTAGTGATATCGAAAAATCGAGATTTTGGAGAATCATTTTTGTTTTGAAAACTCATACTTTTAATGTATCAGACCTATGTTTGCATACATGGATGACGTTTTAAATGTTTAATTTAATAATTTTGTATTATAGTAAAAGTCAGTTTATTAGAAATTTAGGGGACCAAATTTCACAAAATAAATCGAATTACACGATCAGTAAAAAAACAATTTCAATTTGCATGGCACTTTCCAATGGCTGGGAATATTGTGAACATTTTTTCTTGCTATAAAAATAGTGTACGTAAAATTTTTTCGACATCCAATATTGAGACATAACATTGAGACATATCAAACACTAAATGCCACTTGTTTAATTTTCAAATGGTCACTTTACACATACAGTAAAAGTTCATTAATTAGAACAGCGATTATTAATATTTTTCCCCATTTTTTGGTCTTCAAATTAACTTTTCGTGATAAATTGTGCTGTTACGTCGAAAAACTGCATATTTTGTAAAGTTTTTTTCATCCAAAAAGTGTTGAAGAATCCTGATAATTCAAAATTTTCCAAGTAAATCATGGATCCACGTAATAGTAGACCCTCGCGGCGAGACGACCAGTGCATTAGGCGCTGGCGAGCAGTTATGTTTCTGGAACCCTCCCCTATATCCAATGATTCAATATCGAAATGTCCTAGGATTATTATTGTAAATCCATATGCTAAGGAAGACCTGTTATTTAAAAAATATAATTTCAGCATTTTTTGTGTATTTGTTTTTTTGTGTACCTTTCTATAAATTAGCAAATTTTCTCTTATGAATTTTTCTGAGATGAAATGATAGTGCCGCAATTTTTGATGTTTATTGTTAATATTATATTATTAAAATCAATCAGTTCTTTACTGACATCTGCGAGAATTTCTTTGTTTGTCTTCAGTAAGAAGTCTTTCTAAATCTCAACATAGGTTACGCGTCATATTATTCATCTTTTGAAGTTTTTTTTTATTTGAAATTATATTTCTTTCTTAAATAGTCATATGTTTAATAATTAAAATATTTGTGCTTAATAAAAAACTAGTAATACCCCAAAGTTTAAGAATCCTATAAGTCTTTGACCATCAGCGAGAAAATAAAATTGTTGGACGAAATGGAAAAGAAGGCACTGCGAAAGGAAAATTGGCTGAAAATTTGGCATCCCAAAATCGTTGTTATCTTCTTTTATGTTAAGGGTTAGTGACAGTGGTCAGTCGAGTGATATTAAAAAGTGGTCAATATTGGATGCCTTTTGGGCGATTGCGACATCCTGGGACAATGTAACATCCACAACAATCAGCAACTGTTTCCGTAAGAGTAAAATAATTCTTGGTTCAGGATAGTTGATCGGTATAATATAGTAGCCGGCAGAAATTGAAGAGTTTTTGATAAAGTCAGTGTCCTTTAATAAGTGGCATCACATTTATGATGAGCTCATTACATCTGACCTCAACCCCAATTTAACCAATGACACAATAGCAGATGCTGGTGATAAAAATAAGGAAGATATTTCGGAAGTTATTTAGGAGAGGTATAAAAATACTTGTTAAGTAAACCTGACACACCATTGAATGTTTGTCAAAACTTGGATTTTTGATATATCACTTTGTAGTCAAGTACGCACCCAAACAAAAACAATCTAAAATAAGTGACTTTTAATCCAAATAAGTGACCTTAAAAAGTATAGTTTTGAGTGTTTATTTTTAAGTTTTTTTTATTTAACCTTGAATAATTTCACAACTGTGAACATTAATCAGTCAAAAACTTTGAAAAGTAGATTATATTGGTGTACAGTTAGTTCGGTCCGTTTTTTTTTGTGTTCAAAAATGCATTTATTTCTTAACAAAATGAATGAACAGATCAATTAAAGTATTGTCCATCGCTGGCTACTACTTTTTCCCATCTCGGGCAATTTTCGAATTCCATCTCGAAAAAATGACTTGTCTTTTGAGGCGATCCAAGTTTGGAGTCAATTTTCGATTTCTACGAAAGAAGTGAACCGGTGACCTGCCAAATCGTGCTGCATCCTTCGGAACAACCAGTAATCAGAAGGAACAATGTCCGGGGAATACGGCGGGTGCGGTAAAACATCCCATTTGAGCGTTCCCAAATATTTTTTTACGGCTTTTGCGACATGAGGCCGAGCGTTGTCATGAAGAAGAATAACTTTATCATGTCTTTGCTTGTATTCTGGCCGTTTTTCTCGCAATGCACGGCTCAAACGAATTAATTGTAGCCGATACCGATCGCCCGTAATGGAATCGCCAGGTTTCAGCACCTCATAGTAAACAACACCCCTTTGGTCCCACCAGATACAGAACATAATCTTCGCACCATGTATGTTCTGTTTTGATGTTGATGTTGAGGTCGATGGCAATGATTGACCGGGCTTAGCGTAGTATTTTTTCTTCTTGGGGTTGTTGTAGAATATCCACTTCTCATCTCCAGTTACAATCCGATGCAAAAATCCTTTTCTTTGTTGCCTTTGAATCAGCTGCTCGCAAGTGAAAAATCGCCTTTCAACGTCTCTCGGCTTCAGTTCATACTTATGAACTGAAACCGAGAGGCGTTGAAATGCAATTTTTCACTTGCGAGCAGCTGATTCAAAGGCAATAAAGAAAAGGTTTTTGCATCGGATTGTAACTGGAGATGAGAAGTGGATATTCTACGACAACCCCAAGAAGAAAAAATACTACGCTAAACCCGGCCAATCGTTGCCATCGACCTCAACATTAACACCAAAACCGTGTTGATGTTGAGGTTCGAAGATCATGCTCTGTATCTGCACCCAATTTCCTTGTTTTTGAATAATTCCCATGGCTCTCAATCGTACGGAAATGGCTTGTTGAGTCACTCCTAATGATTCTGCAAGCTCCTCTTGCGTTTGACTCTGATCTTCTTAGAGTAATGTCTCTAATTCTTTGTCCTCGAATTTTTTTGGCTGTCCAGAGCGAGGCTTGTCTTCGACGCTGAAATCTCCATCCTTGAAACGTCGAAACTATTCCCTATATGATTTATCAGTTGGAGCAGCGTCACCATAAACTTCGACAAGGATTCGATGGGCTTCAGCTGCACTTTTCTTCCAATTAAAGCAGAAAATTAAAACCTCTCGCAAATGCTGCTTGGTTAACACAAAATTCGACATTTTCAACACTGTACAAAACAAGGTTTTTGCATGAAACTCAAAGCGAAATAAACTGAATATTATTGGCAGATGTCTAACCTCTCTGAAACCGCCAAAATCAGCTGTCACTATGAACCATTCATAACAGCCAGAGCCATCTTTTGGAAACGGACCGAACTAATTTGTACTCCCAATAATATAATTAAATGTGTGACCAAATAAAAATCTGTTACATTATCATATTTATATTACGCGCATAAATTTATAAACAAGTTAATTTGTGTAAACAAGTAAGCATGTTAAAATAAGTGACAAATATAGTTTTTTTTAGTTCGTATGCATTGTCTGCCCATGAAAAGTAGTACATTTATTTAACCATTAAATATATTATTATATCTCAATATTGCAGAAAATATGTCTACAAAACTTTACTTGACATACATTATTTTTACAGTAAGAAACATGGCTGTGATATTTCCAGCCACTGAGAAGTGCTATACAAATTCTGATACTTTTTTATCGATCATGTACAATAATTTGTAATAAATTTTTTTATGTGATTTTGGTTCCTTGAATTTCGAATTAACAGACTTTTTCTGTAGTAAGTTCTTTATGTTTGCATGCATAATATAAATATGATTATGTCTCTGGTTTTTAGTTGCACACTTTATTATGATGTAAACTAAAAATTCCAAGTTTTTGACATTCATTTTCAGTTGTGAAATTATTAATGGTAAAATAAAAAAAATTTAAAATAGATAGTAATTTAAAAGAAAAGAACACTCCACACTAACGATAATAATCTTGAGATATTTCGATATTGAATCATAGGATTTAGGAGGAGCCCCGAGAATCAAACTACTTTCTGGCACGCAGTACGCCAGTTGTCCTGCCAGTAGTACCACAGCCAAGGCCGGCTACTAAGTGTATCCGTTATTTGTGTGGAAAATTTAGAATTTATAAACACTTTTAGGCAAAAAACTTCAAGACTTACGATACATGCGGTTTTTCTAATAAACAGAATTTATTACGAAATGTTGATTTTGGGATCTAGAAAATGGCGAAAAATACGTTGTTCTAATTAACGGGCTTTTATAGTACATATAATTTTTCCATAATTCTGCTTACAAACCCCGCATGTTTCTTTAAGTAAATAAACCTTAGTGTGAAAAACGCATTGAAACTGATTAACTTAAATTATTAAGAAATCAGACATTTGCTGTAGAGATGCTGTTCTAGTGGAAACTTTTGACATTATAATGTCAAAAAAAATCTAATTCTGAAATTTACAGCACTGTCTATGATAAAATTTCTGTAAGAAAAAATTGTGTAGTCCAAAATGAAAAGATTGAGTATTTTTTCATCAATAAACCAGAAAAATTGTTTGTTGTAAACAATTTTTCATTTGCATCTTCACTATATGTATTTGACATATTTTGAATTGTTAGAATGTTCAATGTGAGGTATTTTTTGGACATTTTTTGTGATATTCTCGCACTTTTCATTTTGAAACTTTTTTGTAATTTTTGGATGTGTTTATATTTTTTTATTCTTTCAAGCATTTTCAACATGAGGTTTTTGGGATTGCTTTGATAATTTTGACATTCTTGATAATTGTTAATGTATTATATTTGACAATAACATGATTTTTTTCTAACATTGTCGGGCTTTTCTGAAAAAAAAATATTACCGATATAATAATACCAATAAAGCTTTGGGTTGAAGCATGGCAATTTTTTTCTACATCTTGCAGCTACCATAACTATAAAGAGAAAAAAAAAGACTTGATGTTTTCAAAGCATTTTATTCATGACTTAACACCATTTTATTTATTATTTTTGGTAATACATTTAGCTTTGAGTAATTCAATTACATGTTTGACAAGGTAACCTAAAATATAAATTGACATAATTATGCAAATATTACTTTTCTCACTCTCCCATCATCATTTGTTTTTTATTTATTTTTGACGACTCCTAATAGTAAGTATTTTAAAGGCAAACATAAGGTGTAAGAATTTAGAATATAATGCATATACATTATATTTGCATAATTATATCAAAATTTGATACATAAATACATTAATTTTCTAGTGTAATGAATATCTCCAGTCCCTGTTTTCTATTAAGTTATAATACATCATAATTTTTTTTTGAAATTCTAACCAACAATATGTATAATAATTTCTGTTTAACAAGCATTTATTATATTTAGTTAAATAATTTTGCAATTAAGTTGAAAACAATATTTTGAAATAAAATTTTCTAAGAAATAAAACCTATTAAATAATTATGGTGATAGCATTCGATAATTCACAAAGAGTAAAGATTTTTATGAACTTCTCACTATTCACAAAAGTATTTAAAGTTTTCAACTAAAATTAAAATGTATAGGGCACTTGGACAACTGCCCGAGATATTTCCAAACATCTGAGATATGAAAAAAATCAATAAAAACAGGCTTGATGCTTAAGTATTTACAATGCTTTAATGCATATGTCATGTACAATAGCTGATATTTTTTAGAGAAGCATTCAAGATTTCTAAATGAATATGGTAATTTTGTGCCATTTGATTGTTTCTGTTAGACTGAATTACATCACAACTTGACATATTAAGTTTAAATATAAAATAGTTGTTTTTTAAGCTTCATCATTTTAAATGAAAATATAATTAGGATTCTGAAATAAACAAATAAAAATAAACCTTTTCTCCAACCAAATTTATTTGAAAGATGAGATCCAGCTCACCTATGCTCACCTATGTTCACCTATGTTCACCTATGCTCACCTATGCTCACCTATGTTCACCTATGCTCACCTATGATTGATTTAAGAAAATTAAGGTTCAAACAATAATTGCATTCATTATTTTTTTGGAATTGAAAATATTAAATAAAAAAATATATCTTTGTGACATGTAAAAAGGTTTACGTAATTAATGAATGAAATTGTGGTAACCCATACACTAAATTTATATTTATTAATCGTTAGAAGTTCAGAGACCACATTTTTATCAGTTGACTTAAAGTGATCAAATGTTCTCCAACGAAAACGTGAATTATGTCAAAATCAAATAAAAATAGTGCAGTCTTGGTTACAGGCATGCGAGAGTCATAGCACAGGATAGCATTCATAAATGGTGCTATAAATTTGAGTGACAAATTTAAAAACTTTAAAATTTGTATCAATTTGAGTTCAGAAACATTATATATAACATGATCACATCTAATATTTAATGAAGATGTAAATTGTAATGTTTTTATCTATATATTATATTAAGAAAGCATCATCATCATTGGTAGCTCAAAATTAAAGGGGTTTATAGCTATAACTACAAAGTTATAAACATACGTGTATACATATAAATATACACATGCATGCACATACAGGTTGCCCCAAAGTCACCTAGGGATTTAAAAATCTTATAATTTCTGCATTTTTTTATTCATAAATAGTTCTATAAAGATGATGTTAAAAATCACACACTTGACCCATAAAAATTGTTGAAAGCGTTTTTGCGACTTTTCATTATGTATAAAACTATTTAAATAATAAATGTAGAAATTATAAGATTTTTTCAATACCTTCGTGACATTTGGAACACCTTGTGTATATACATATATACATACATATACATATACTTATATATATATACTTATATATATATATATATATATATATATATATATATATATATATATATATATATATATATATATATATATATATATATATATATATATATACATATACATATACATATACATATACATATACATATACATATACATATACATATACATATACATATACATATACATATACATATACATATACATATACATATACATATACATATACATATACATATACATATACATATACATATACATATACATATACATATACATATACATATACATATACATATACATATACATATACATATACATATACATATACATATACATATATATATATATATATATATATATATATATATATATATATATATATATATATATATATATATATATATATATATATATATATATATATATATATATATATATATATATATATATATATATATATATATATATATAAATATATATTTATTTGTGCAAAAAGCTGTCAATAAATAATATATGAAAATATTTCATCTTGTAAATAATTATAATATATGTAAAATATATACCTGCATTTATTCAAGGAGTTGTTCCAAAAGTTTTTTTTTTAAATTTTGTTCAGGAAAAATATAAGAATTAAAACATACGTACTTTTATTTTAAAGATCCTACTAACGAGGAATATAATAAAGAAAATATTGTTTAAATTCAGCCAATCTTTATCAGAGGAACAACTGGAGTACAGAAAATGTAAGGAATAAAAGAATAACTAGGATTTGCAAAACATATTCAATAACACATTGTAAACTAAAAGAGACTTAATTCAATAATTATAGATAATACTAGCTGGCCTCATATATTTACATCCAAAGCTTGTGTAAAAATACCTAATTTCTTTTGAAGATTTTTTGGAAAATATGATACATTTCAACTTGATTCCATATCTACTTGAAAGAAAATGCTGGTATTTCCAATTTCAAGCATATTTATATAATATTTATGCATAAATGTGTATTTGAAAGCTTGACATCCACTTTGATAGAAATGAATATTCAAAACAATTATTTACCTAAAACCAACAACTCTGTCAACATTGCGGTACCTACTGTTTAAGCCACTTAATTAGCTCTCTTTTCACAGCATACTTCTATACATATAGAAAATATTTTAAAGAAATTTTAATTTTGCTAAAAATATATATTTACTCAAACTTTTAATATTACATTCCACAAGAACATTATTTCTTGAATTATTATAATAAATAAGCATTGCACCATCCCAAACCTACTTTGTTTTTATACACATTTCCTTAATAAGCAGAAATTTTATTTCTGCACTGTAACATAAATATTTCATACATAATGAATGCACTCGAAGCTCTTAACTGTACATAGCATTGTTGCTACTCGAGTTGCTCTGCTGGAGTTGTAGCAGTGGTTTCCATCACACATATTTTACTCGCATCTTACTCAATACAAATTATATATATATTTATAAAACCTTTGAATTACATATTTCTAAATACAGACTAGAAATTTCTTTCAAAATGCACTCTCTTGTTCAAGATTAAATTTTTAACAAACAACAATCTAAATCAAATGAACAAAAATATAATAATAAAATGTACAAAATAATCAGAATCAATAAAATGCATTAACACATTGGAAATATTCAAAAAGTAAAAATTTAATCACACAAGGAGTGTACTTAACATTCATTCAGTAATATAGTGACGTAGTTATTTGTATGGCTACATTACATACACATGTGATAATAGTAGATTGATAAAGTCAATGTGTGGTCCATAATACATATTTTACTGAAGAAATAAGAGCATTTTACCAACACCGCATCAATAACAATATTACCAATATCTTTCTTTCTCATTTACAAACACTTAAATACTAAAAAATATAAAAATGGAATACATCTTCATTTAAATATACTCATATGTATAGTAAACCTAATTCATAAAGTTAATAAAATGAGTAATGATTAAAAATTTTCTTTTTCATAATTTAAAATTGTTGCATTTTTAAATGTTTTCAAATAAGCACATACAATAAAAATTATATATTCGATTCCCAGAGTCTGTTGGAATGTGTTGAGAGTTATTTTCATATTTGTTCATATTTTCTTTATAATTTCAATTAAAAACTACACATTTGTATCAAGAACCGATAATTGATTTTTAAGCTTTTTAATTTAAGCTAAGAAATTTCAAATGCTTTTAACTTTTTTAAGCATATTTTATTGAATTAAAAATTTATGTCCAACATTCTAAATTTGTATAAAAATATTCAAGAATATATTTGATAGCATTGCACAATACTTTGAAGTTTGAGACTTAAGAGATTTTAGAAACTTTTCAACCATGCTCTTAAGGTAACATAATGCTCGACTAGAATAAAAATATAATACACAAAAATATCACAAGACTTGATGAAATTTGTACTTAAAACAAATAAAATATCACATGTGGACACATGCAAATAAAAATACATTAAATCTCGAGAATTAGCTGGGGTACTTATATAATATTACAAAACGACTAGATACTGACATTCAAAGAGTTTGACTTTTAAACTTTGAGAAAGAGAGAGGACTTATTCAAGAGCAAACTATATATGTATTCTTAAATTATAGCTATTACCATCCTCTCATATATGTATGTTATGTTATATGCTTTTCTCTCACACATCCAAATTTAAAAAAATAAACTTGAAGGATTGAAAAGTAAAAGTTTACATATGTTAGGTTAACAAAACAAAATGTTGTCCCACACATTATCACAAAGTGCCAAATATACGTATTTTAATAAGTTCATATATTTACTAATAAAAGTTATTCACATTATACATAAAGAAGCGAAACTATAAAACCGTTTTGGTGAAATTGCACTATTTGTGAAAATATTTTTCAGATCTAATTTTACAGTCAACAAGCACGTAACATTTTATTTACATTTTAACATTCCTTGACTGACAGCCTTATTGGTGCTTGCTTTGACAATTTAAGAGTGTGACAATATTTGGAATATGATTTTTTTATATATCAAAAACTACTATTGTCACAAAAATTAACAACCTGAAGACGCGAGCACTTTATTAACCTTTCAATCTGTTATATTATATATATTATAGAACTCAGTATTTTATAAGAGTTATAATATTGATGTTGTCTTGTCTTAACTATTTTTTGTTTAACCAATGGAATCTGTACCTTTGTATACTTGTGTCCCAGAACTATTTGACCAAATTGCCATATAGATTACATTTTATGCAGTTTTTTAAGTATTTTTTTCAAGACAAAAAAATTATCACTAAACAGCACTTGAGATATGTCCGAGTATAATAAATGCAAATATAAAATAAGATTAATGACAAATATACATCAGATGCTGAAATTTGCATTTTGTATGATTATTAAGCTGCTTTATAAATTTGTTCCAAATGAAAATATTTTATAACATTGTCAAACATCAGTTTATTACAAATCATGTTAAAAAAATATATTTTTCTTTGACAAGTATAATTATGCGTAAACATAATAAATATTTTATTATTTCGACCCTTTACAATTTTTATCACAGGAAATTTAGCTTACACAACCTAATACAATCACAAATTCAGTCAGATCTTTATACCCCACAAAAATATGTACGAAGGGCCAATTGTCTAAAATTGTTATTTTATTCAATAACAAGCAATTCACTGTGTTTCATTGATTATTTCATGTTACCATGTTGGTTCTGTAAATTTTCAAACAGTTGTCATTTAAATTCCTCATGGTAATTCTAAGAATTTTTAACTTGTCCAATCTGTAGAATTTGGTAACATTAACGAACAAAAAAAAATTAATTAAACACTATTGAAAATATGCTTTCGTAAAAGCATTTATTTCATTCATGGTTTCATTCACCCAATATTAAACATTGATAACAAAGACAGCTGGAAAAATAATATGTAATGTTTCATTTCTGATGAATAAGAAATATTGCAGAATTGGAACCAAAAACTAAAATGAGAGTAGGTAATTAATAATTCTGCACTCAATGGCAATTAGGCGTAATTAGGGACATAACGTGTGGGTGTAATGCATTTAATAAACCAGTACAGATTCCATGGTGATTGTATCTCATTTCCCTTGTGCAGCAACTTGCGAGACCGGCTGCTGCTGTTGCTGAGATGGTGGGTTCTTCCTCGCCGATTTGGATCTGTCAGCATCAAACTTATGACATGTATATAAAACACAGGGATTGATTGGTGCATTTGATAATGGTCGCAATGAAAGAGTGGTTGTCTAATTTTAGATAAGTGCCTGTTTGAAATATTGAATCTATTATAATTAAAAATAAAAAAGCTAAGCTTTGTGATCTTAATGGATTTATCTATGCAATGTATGAAAAAGCAATACTGATCAACCTATTTGGTTTGGTTTAGTAACAAAAAGTAATTTTTTAAGGATATGATAATTTTTCAGTACAGGATATTTACACTATTTTTGAAATTTGGAAGCGATTAAATATTGTTTTATTTTAAAAATTACAGTGAATTTTCTTGTCTTTGTATTTAATATTTAAAAAAAGGACTAAAAGATCACATAGTCATAGTGGAAAATTAACTTCCATTACATATATTATATTAACTATTTATATACAAATAATTCACTATGATTAGTCAATTGATAATTTAAAGTGAACTTTTTTTATTCTGTTACAAAATAAAAGCAATACGAGTCATAATTTATTTTTCAAATAAGTGCACAAGTTTATGTGTGTTCTTTAACACATTGATGGCCAATAGGATTTTCGTAAAATGTCCAAAAAATGTTATTACGTTTTTAGGGTTTTAATTTAATATAACCTACCTATCACATTCATGAGTATATCTTTTAGAACCATGAAGATATCCTAAGACCATATCGTAGTAAGATAGAGAAGGGCCATGTCGGCCACGTTTAATAGTAGTTTAATACAGAGCGCGTAGCCGACGGACAGGATGACACTCTGATGTTAGGTATGCCGTGTCAGCCACCGGTGGCCGACACGGCCCAATTGGAATACATCGGTGTTGGCCACCGGTGGCTGACACGGCGATCAACGTGTTAAGAATATTAGTTGATAGAATTGACGCCGAATGTTTTACTAAAGTTTCATTACTAATATGATTAATTATGAGTTAATGCATTTAAATTTTTTACTTCTTAAGCTCTTTTCAGTGATGTCAGTTGCTTTGGTGGCTTCATCAAAAGCTTCAAAATTAAATAATATAAAATCATGAAGCATAACATTACCTAATCTGTCCAGCAAGAAGTGGATTGATAGCGTAGAGCCAGTCGTGAACCTCTTTGTCTCCCAAGGTCTGCAGCAGGTAGCCTCGGTGTTTGCTTACGACACTGAAGGTGTTTGGCATTTTGACCATTTGTGCCTGATCTTCGGAGTATTCAACATGGGCTGCAGCAAGATTGATCACTGCTCTTTCTACAGGATCTTTCTCAGTGCGGAAGATAAAGACATATGGGCGACGAACAACCTAGAAACATAAAAAAAGGAAGTTTTGTGATATATACTTAATTTATTATGGCATTTATTTTTTAAATTTTACAATGTTCTAGTTTCCTGTACTAAAAAATTATATTGATTTCGTGTTATCTAAATGTTATATGTATTTTTTGTGTGAAATACACAACTGTGAATATATAGTCTGCATATAACAGTTTCTTGATATTTAAAATATCTAGTTCACTTACCACCCATCGTTTCTTCCAGCCATGAGTCTTGTGTTGCAATACATTGAGGTATCCCTTCCTAGCCACGGCTGCGCTCACCCTGATCTCCTCGCAGTCAGGCACGTAGAGAGGCAGGGGAGCCGGCTGTGTGGGGGCGGACTGACTCTGGGTTGGGTTGTTTCCACCCCACATCTGCATGGTGTGCTCCAGTAGAGCACGCTCGGGGGAGCATAGTCTGAAAATATCAATAGAGATATATATAAAACTAAATATTATTCGAAAAATCTTGCAGAAATATGATTCAAAATATTAGTGACCTTATAAATTAAAATGAATTATTTGAAATGAGTGAATATGAATATTTAGCGGTTTTTGTCAATAAATGGAATGAGTTTTTTCATATCGATGAAAATTTTTTTTTTTTAAATCAATCAAAATCCTAACTTGTCGAAAATTAAAAGTTTAATTATGAATTAAAGTAAGAAAAGGTTCTCTCATTACATCAAATTCAATTTTTTGAATATTTAAACATTCATTTAAAATATATTAAGGAGTAGTTTTCCAAATAACAATACTTACTCGAAAGAGCTGGCACTTTGTATGGAGGACATGAGGCTTGTAGTGGTTGACATGTCATTAACTCCCTCGTCCACAGGTGAGGCAGGGGAGCCAGCAATTATTGTATTCATGTCTTTGGAATTTCCGATGCGTCCTGAAATTTTTAAAGTAAGTATACATGTTGAGTTTTTTTTTAATATAATATAAAAAGAGTATATAAAGCATAACATATATTCATTGTTTAGGTTTTTGCATTTGTAGATTTTAAATGTAAACCAATTTAAGAGCCAAAAACTTCAAATACTTTTGAGGTTTGTGGTGAAAATATCATGACATATGAAGATTTGCTTGTGTATTAGTCAAGGTAGGTGGATCACATATGAGGATGCTGTTGCCCATTCTCTATGGTCATCCTGATGTCCTAGTGATCTTGATTAGACTAGTTGTTTTGTGACTAAAACGAAAATCAGACAGCAATGTATTCAAGATATTATTTGAGAGTAGGTGATTATTAATTTGATTATTCACCACTTGTTAAAATTCAATGACTTTTAAAAAATATTAAAGAATCTAAATGGGTCCAAAATACTTAGCAGATGTAGAATTGGTAGTTTTTGGGAGTGCCAGAACATATGCACACTGCCATAAAGTGAAGAAAAATATTTTCTTTAACCTTTCCTTCCCTGTGTTGGGTATCTTCTACACGTTGTTTCTAATAACCGTCAATATCTCTATAAATATAATAAATACAAGGTTAAGATTTTAGGTATTCCTCCATAATATATTTACGCATTGATTTAAAAAATAATATTAATAATAATCAGAGTTTATCGACTATATCGTGGGTATTTTGTGAAGATCGGAAACAAATTCGCTTTTAAACGCTGTGAGTGCCTCGACCTTGTGTCTTGACGATAGGTGAAGAGTATGCGGGAAGCGGTACACTATATTCGCATCTCACTCTTGCATACTCCACTGAATTGCGAGGAGCTCAATTGTCTCAATCGTCGCAAGCGTAAGCCACGCCGGGGTAAGCCACTATACCGCTCCGCGCTGCAGTTACTTCTGGGCTTGCTAATAGATTAGACGTACGCCCGTTCCGTGAGCGTTGCCAGATGGTTTTTTAATGTTTTCAGCAAATAAATCTCAATTATTATAATTTTTAACTTCAATTATAATTAATTAAGGGGATTATCTATGAATGTTCTTATTTTTCCGATTTAAAATCGCTAATTTTTTATCGCGTACTCACTACCCAACACCGGAGTGCGCGTTTCAATTTTAGCACCGTAAGGGAAGGGTTAAATTGATAATATTAATCAAATTGAGAAAATGATGTAAATATACGATTCAAAGTTTTATATATACTATATACAGTACCCGGCGGTAAGTAGTACACATTGGGCTTAAGAAATAGACTGTCGGCCATAATCGGCTAACTTCGGCTTTGTAGAGCGTCGTCTCTGTAATTCATACACGTCTTTTGTCGCGATTTGTCAGTCGTCAAGCGTTCTAGGGTGAGGTCTTATTACTTACCGCCGGGTACTGTACATTTAAAAATATACAACACCTAAAACCTCACAAGAATGCTTATACCTAGGTGATAAAATAAAGAATAATTACTTTATTTTTTTAATCATTTATATGGTACACCTCAATATATTTGAATTGATGATGCAGTCATATTGAAGAGTGTGGTCGAGAGACAACATAGCATTTGGTTTCATTAGTCAACTATGGGTTTAGAACCACTGGAGTAGATACAGAACTCGCAGTTTGTCGCAACAACACTTGCACGCATATAGCTCGCATATGTATTTTTGCCACACTGGCACCCTTTTCTTGTTATCTTATTTAATTTTTTGGGTACCATCGGGCATTGAGCAGAAACCTCTGGATGGAATTCAAAAATCTTATGTATAATCAATAATTAAGACTTGTTTTACAAGGTCCCCTTACCTTGAATAAGACATAAGCACTTGGTAGCAAGATGCCTCTCTCGTTCGGTCATCTCCCATGGTTCATAGACTGAAGGGTCTGGGTGGTGTGGAGCTGGGGCTGCATCTCCTCCGCAGAACACAGAGACTCCGCCAATTCCAGCACCACAGCCTGCCTTGGCCACCATGTTGCAGGCATCCTGTAAAAGAAACATATTTTAGAGTAAAGAATTTATTTTTATAATGCATCATCACCCTATATCACTTGGGAGAGGACTTCATTAAACAGCCGTGAGCTTTTTGCTGATAGATATACAGAATTTCGATGCAACCATGAAATTGAACAACTGCGCAAGAGAGATTGGTATTTCTTAAGCATTTGCTAAATATGTTCCATCAGTTATTCTATATTTGTTGAGATTTATTCCGAGAAACCTGCAATACACTACAAACTTAATGTTTTCACAAAAAAACGTATGTCACTATAAAAAGCTCAAGATCTCGAGGGTTTTGAGACCAAACAGTATTCCCATGTTCTTTTTCAAATGATATGCAGATGTGTTGTTTGCATCCATTGTCTACAAATTCAATTTAATTTTGAACGAGATATGGTTATATCTTCGAAAACTAGTTGGTTTCAAACTGGTGAACTTCCAGTTTTAAATGGTTTATAAATTTACAAGTATTCTTTCCAATAACACGAAAAAAATTGTATTAGCTTTTAAAAATGTTAAATTCAATAAAATAGTGAATACATCTTTTGGATTCTTAGTGTATATTGATTACTTATTAATGCAATGTTTAGTGATATTTAAATAATATATGTACACTCAAGTGTTCCAATTCAATATGTTACCTTTTCAGATTTAGTGAAGTCATGAGTATTGATAGTGGCATTGTTGGGTGGAGGGACAGGAGCGAGTCTTTCTCGAAGTAGCAGTGCGTGGCGAGTACGCCCTGTTTCTTCTAAACGTGTCAATTTCTCAAGTTCCCACTAAAATAGAAAATATTATTAAATATAATTTTTTAACTTAAATCAAGTGTATGAAATATATTTTGTTAACATTAATTTAACTTACTTGATGATCGAATATGAGTGAATCTCCCCTTGGCCTCCAGCCATGAAGATTTTCTTCTCCTCGGACATAAGTGCTGCTTGTGTCTAATACTCGGCGTTGACGACGTTGTACTCCTAAATTAAATGAAAATTTATGTTATAAACTGATCTATTCTTACAGCACTTCGAATTCATTGAAATGTACTGTTAGGGTAACAGACAGTGAATTATATCTGCTCTCACCTTTTCAATATTTTTTATGAATTTAAATTTAAAATTTTAAGTTACAATAAAGGAATTCTGGAAGAGATAGAACAAAATGAATGCTATCAGTAATATCCAAGAAAAATGGGAAGATTTACCACAACATTGCGTTAAAACCATTTGGAAGAATATAGCACTCAATGCAACAGAAAAATCCTGATTTAATGAATATTGTTCAGAATGAACTTGTTGATATATCATACCAACTATATTTTAATGAAGTTTACGCTGATAATATTTAGATATTACAGAATGACAATCCTCTCATTAATGAGGAACTACAAGAATCGACAGAAGAAAATTTTGAACGAAAAGATGCAAATTCTGATATCAATATGGAGAAGTCAACAGCTAAAGTTTAGACAGCAAAAATTTTCAGACAAAAAAACCTTTTTATTATTGTAGGAATCTATCCCTATACTTCACGTGTTATTTTACCTCCATAATGATAATTCTGTAAGCGTAACGATTTTGTGGAGCGTATCCCTATCTTTAAATGAGGTATTACTGAGAGTACATTTTTAGCATTGCAGTAATTTTCAGCAGTTAATGTGTTAAATTAAAAATTACATTACAAAATTGAATATTATATCTGTGATTCTTTATTTATCTCAAAACTTATAATGTAATCATCACCCCTGAATTGGGTAAATGAATATTGTAAAGAAATCAATAACTTAAATAGTTTAATAGGAAGATAAAGTGGTACCTGGTTCTAGAGCGCGATGTAGACTTAGTTCATAGACTCCAGTGAGACGCTGACCCTCATTAGGACGAGCTGCACCGCTGAAGAGATGTTTCAGAGAACGAGGTCCAGTACGAGCATCTCGCCCATAAATAACCATAGACAAATCTTTGGTTATTATTGCAGGCCGAGCACAATTTTCCAGCTAAAATGGAATATAATTTGTTTTATAAATTCATAAATTATACAATACTTCAATTGATTAATAGTTAGTTTTTCAAATAAACCATAAAAAAGTGAATTGATAATATTGATTGGTATTTAGTGAAAGATTTTGAGACAATTGCATACAGATATCTAATAAGGCTATTTAGTGAAAGATTTTGAGACAGTTGCATACAGATATTTAATTTATTGTAAAATTAAATCCTCAAGTAACTCATTATTTTAAAGCATTAGAATTACGGCTAGAATAATGAATATAATAAAAAATGTTGACACATCAAATTAAAAAAAGAATTAAACCAAACAAATTTTAATTACCTCTAAATAAGCACTAAGTGTTATATAAATAATTTCTCCACTAGCTGTGACACGGTTAAGCAATGCAGAGTTGTGAAGAGAACTGTCCCAAGCAGCTTCAAATCTAAAATGAAATGTCACAGAATAAGATTAAAATAAATCAGACATAAATGGTTCTTTATATTTCAAACTATTTATAACTTTTACAAATGAAAACGTTACCTAAACATAGCGCGATCATCCCCTGGCAGTTCAAGTTGCTCTCCAGGGAAGAGTCCAAGAGACAACACACAAGACTCATTGTCATCTTCATCTGCCGGTTCAGGGCTGTTACGAATACGACCTATTGAAAAGAAAGGAAAATATAGTTTATTGTGAAATTTGTTTTTGAATAAATGTAAAAATAATACAAGCAGTGCCGTACTAAGGGGGGTGCGTGGGAAGCGGTCTGCCCCAGATGACAGCCATGACGGAGATGCCATCGGCTCAGATGAAATACCTAAAATAAATAATATTACTTATAGGTTATTTTCGGTAAAAGAAGAGGATTAAGTCCTAGACTTCTAATTCGACCGATATTATAGGAAAATACAAGTGATATTATAAAAGAAGATTCATATAGGAGAGAGCAAGGATCAGAAGATGGACACCTTTTGGAAATTTTATAACTGCAGTACATTTAGATTTATTTGTTTCTACTTTATGAACGCAATCAGTGAAACTGGTGAAAAGGGAAAGAAAATCATTTAAAGTTTAGGAAAAAATAAACATGGATGTAAGGAAGAGGTATTGTTTTATTTGGGATTGAGATATCTTTCGAATCAAAGTTAAGAGGAGATGAAAATGTAAAATTATTAGTTAAAAATATCAAATGGTTTTCTTGATTAATTTATTTTTGTAGATATGCAACAATATAAAGTGAATGAATTAATAATTAGAGTTACAGGTACATCATAATTTAACGCACATTTGATCCATGGAACAAGTTAACTTTGGAGAATTATGATAGAAAGATAGTAATACATAAGCATTTTTTAAATCACTTTTGACAGATTTAATTATGCTGTGTAAAAAATATCTACTAACCTACAACAAGCTCCCTAACATCTTTCCATTTGAGTTCAGTTTCAGGTTCATGAACAACAGTAATACGAATGCGTCGCTGGATTCCTTGATGAAGGAGAAATAGTCCACGGCAAGCAAGTTCATCGCTGTGTTCCACAACCTAAAATAATATCAATTATTTCATAAGTAGCAATCTGAGAGGTTACAATATATTCATTGAGAAATTCTCAACCATGCAGGAATCCTGTTTTTTTTCTGCAGCAAACCAAAATTTCTGGTTAGAAGACTAGTGTTTTGACAAAATGAGCAAGTCAAAGACAACATACTTAAACTTAAGTATTTTGAATAAGAATGATACTCACTGCTGGAACATACTCTCCATTAGGGGCTAATTCGCATATCTCAAACCAGACAAGCAAATCATGCTTGGAGTGCAGGTGGCACGGCGGGGCAGCCTGTGGGGGCGGTGGGGCTCCCCTGGGTGAGCGTACGGGCTGCGAGATAGGGATGGAGGGTGGAAGCATGCGCTTGGGTGGGGCCCGAGCTGACCAAGTCACATCTTGTTTAGCATCCTAGACAAAACATATAAACATATTCAAATTTTGTTCTGGTAATACGTAATTTCCAATTTTAATTAACAATATTTTGTATCCTATGGGATTCGAAGGTGTTATCCCTAAGTAATGAATCATGGTTTTCCAAGTATTGGTAAGTGTTTCCAGAAATACAGTGTATTTAAAATTTTTGTTAAATGTAAAAAGTTTAATTGTTTAATATTCCATAAAAAAATATTTGGTTTCCCACAATTAATCAACTAATATTGCATAATGTCTTATCCTTCTATTCTCAATTAATGTAATCAACTCATTAATGTCCACTAGCTGGAACGCTCAGGTGAATTATCCATAAAAAAAATCTTATATAATATTTTTAAATGCAATTTTCAATTAAACACTTAATATTTATTCCCTTCCATTTTTCAATGGGATAAGGAAAATAAAAAAAAGTACTTGCCTATTATTTTACAAATACTTTTTTGCCATTTGCATTGTATTAAAAAAAAATCCAAATTTGAATTCTAAAGTTAGTATTCTCCTTAGAAGAAATAAATGAAATTATTTTCTGCCTCTTTTTGTGTTTCTGATAAATTATGTTTATTATTATATCAAATGTGTTATTTGTATACTTTTCTTGATTGAGATTACTTTTCTTGATTGAATGGTAATTAGGTGCAACTATTCATTTCTTCATATCCTTTTCGATATCCAGAAAAACATATTGGGTAAAAAAACTGCAGATAACTTGCTAAGGTAAGACGGATTACAAAGAAACCTCAGTAGATCTTCCGATATGTGATAGTAACACATTTGGCTTTAGGTGTAGAGTAGTGTAGGTGTGTAGTGTTCATATATAACCATAAATTTAGATAAGCCCTCTCAAAAAACATTGTCTTTGAGTGCTTCCTGAAACTACATATGCAACCTATATCTGTAACACTAAAAGTAGATCATACCACACCATGGGACCACCTATAGAAAAATTTCTGCCCTTTTGGATCAATGCGAAACAATAAATTTATTTGATGAAGATGAGATCCATCTCAAAGTTCTGCTCTTCTCGGAAGCAACATATCTCAGCAACAGATACTAAAGATACAATGGAGCCATTAAGAGATAAAAAAGACAAAAGTTTGAAATCAATCCATTCACGACATTTTAGTCAATGTAGACTTTGTAAAAGCAAAGTAATCTGACAATATTTATGACCACTATAGATCAGCCTAGCAGCTGCATTGTAAATTAATGTTGGATATAAGGATATCACTTAACAAATAGCAATGGATAAATTAATGAATGCCTACTACTCGTGGGAGTATAATAGAAGGCACAACATAAAGTGGGCGATTAGGTTACTTATCGTTGATGTAACCGGAGATGGCTAATTTGTGAAAGATCTATTACATAAAGGGCGAAGAGCTTCAGTACATCCAACTTGTCTGTGTTTTATTTCTCAACAGCAACAGTTTTATACCATTTGGCTCGATTTTCTGCTTCTGCTGTAGTGCTGAACATAGATCTTTTTGAGTATCTCATGCAGTGCATTATTATATCTCTTGCGCTTTCTTTTGCCTATGCCAGCTCACCAAAGAGGACATTTCTTGAGAACAAACAGCAATATATTGTTACACATATGCAAAATTGTTATTTAAATATTGTTGACTTTAAAAATCTGTTTAGAAAAAAATATTTGAGAATTGAAGGAAATATCAAATTATGAAATAATTATAGGAAAATTGTGAAAATATACATTTGAAATTCTGGTAAGTTGGATGCTTACCAGTACTAATAAATGTATACTTAATCATGAATCATTATCATAGAGCTGGATTGCTTTATTCAATAAATTAATATAAATAATGAAAAATACATTATGTACTTACTTTATGTAATGGGTGTTGCTGATAGTGTCCGAAGACTTTGAAAACAATTGGTTGTGTTTTGATGTACTCCAAGAAAGATTTAGTTACTGGAACAGTTATCTAAAATAATAAAAAATGCAGGGTTAAGTTTAATTAAACAATTTTTGAAATATCAAGTTCTAGGGGTTTAAGGATTATGATGCACAAGGTATGAATTACGGTGTCTAGTCACTCATGATCAACTCTGCTCCCACCTATGCGAGGTGAACCCTACATAGTCTTACCGTATTGAGATTGAGGTAACTAGCCTCTTTGGAGGTGCGGTGCGATAAACTGACGGGAGATTGGGGGGTTGGGGAGTCGACCGGACTTAACCTTGCTAGTTCTCCTAATTCAAGTGTAGATCAGTAGCAAAGTGACCGTTTTAGCATATGAGTTAACATGCTACTGTGGTGTAGGTCAAGGGCAACCACTGCACTATATTCCCAATACCATGATGAATACAAACAAACAGAGAAACATGTCATGCGATCTGACTGATAACCAGCGGCAACGTGAAATATGCGACCAGCCACATTAAAGTGGATGACCAGGCTACATGTGGAAAATCTGCGTCTGGTTTACAAACCCAAAACCGTACATAAAGATACTAGAATTGGAACATGGAATGTTGGAGGATTGCTTAAGCCTAGTAAATAAAATGTCGTCGAAAATGAAATGAAGCACAATCAAGTAGATATTCTTGACGGCAGAATCACCCAAATTTTTGGGAGAAAATGACACCTAAAAACTTAAGGATGTATTCAACAAAGTGTAGAAGATGGGAATCAGGCCCCAGGACTGGATGGAGTCTCAGTTTATATTGTTACATAAAAAGGGTTCAACAAGGAAATGTAAGAACTACAGGACCATATCTCTCATAACACATGCAAATAAAATACTGCTTTGTTTCATTAAAAATATGAACGACAATACAATATGAACGACAATACATTAGCTGGCAAATACCAAAAGAACAGACAGGATTTGTTAACAGAAAAAGGATGAGAAAACAGAACCACCTTAATATCCGACAATTAATAGAAAAGTGCCATGAATTTCAGATACCAGCAATTTTATGCTTCAAAGATTATAAAAAAGAATTTCATTTTGTTAACTAATTAATAACTGCCCTTGGATGGATGGACAAAAGTCATCAGAGACTATTATGGAAGTCGCAATGCTCAGTCATGAGCTACACGGCAAGATGATAATGATGAAATATCAAGTTTTTAATTAATTTTAAATCTATGTTTGAAGATTCTCAGGGCTCTTTTCCACTAAATTAAAAAAAATCATTTTTAATTGTTGGGCTTGATTCATGGCCGACATTTCAAAGGCCTTTATCCCTGAGGATAAAGGCTGTAATGCATTTGAAATGTCAGGCATTATTTAAGCCAACTCAACATGGCAACATTCCATAAAACATTTTAAAGTAGAGGTAATGAATTTGAAATTTTTTTATTCTGAAAAAACTTACATTCTGGACATGATAGAATCCAAGTGGTGTCCCTTTTCCAGTATTTTTAACTGGCTCAGTGGAGAATGCTTCATCATGGCGGTGAAGGAAGCTAAAAATTGACAAATATTTAGTTTTCAAAAAATAAAATCAAGATGTTGGACAAAAAATGTGCTTCTTATAGTTAATTATGCCAATACTCATATATGATTAAAAAATTATATCCAGGGGAAAAATTGTCAATTAATTGTACTTATTGTCAATTCACAATACAATTAATTTTCTTTCATATTGTCAATTGACAACCTCGGTAGCCTTATTGATAAGACATTTCTAACATGGGGCTTGTGGGTTCAATTCTCCTTGGTACTCTGATTTTTATAAAAAGGTTTCCAGTCTGGTTTTCACTTAAGATTTGTTTAGACATTTCTGGTTGGTTTTAAGAGATTGCCACATGGCAATAAACCCACCAGATTGTACTGCAATAAAAGTGCAATACAATACAGTCTGAAGATTTACAGTTACATAAGAATAAAAAAAAAATAAGAACAAAATGTTTACAAAAGTGCAAATTAAGAAAACAAATACATACAACTATAATATTAGCTTAAATACATTGATCAGTGCTTTGTGACATCCTCAATATTCAGTAGTCAACGAGGAGCTAAAAGTTTAGTTTAACACTTAAAGAATTGTGGCCAAGCATATCTAGTAAAAACCTAGTATGATACAATATAACCATGGGAAGGCAACATATTCACCTAGACAGAAATATCATAATAGTTGAAGATATGGTTGGATGTAAACCTGCATTATCTTTTCTTTTTCCAAACATTTAGATTTAAATTGATCATATTTATGAGAAATACAAACACTGTAAAGCATTAATTTAACTTTTTGGGAATCAAACCCAAAAAAAATGATGAATTTTCATCATTAATATAATTAATGGTACAAGAAGTAGTCATTAAAAATACTAACTTGAATTGGCAGAATACATCAGCATACTCCGTGGAGATGCCTTGAGCTTGTAGTACTGTGACACGGAAAGTGAAATCTTTTCCTGGAGTGAGGTGGTCCGGGAGGTCTTCGTCCTTTAACTCTGAGGCCACTGAACTATCTCCCCGTCCGCTATCTGCATCACATTCCAAGGCTAATTCTGACAGTAAAAATCACAAGGATCATTGCTTACAACTCTTTGGAATTAATATAAGTTGTTTAGTTGAAACAATATTGGGTAGTTATAGAAAAGAATAATATAGATATGTTAATTTTCATCAAAACAAATCTCTATAGACATCAAAATAAAAAAATGGTATGATTCTTAGATTATAATTGAAAAGGGAACTCAAGTTCAATATAGGAGTATACCTGAAAGCATTCACAGAATTCCAAGTAATAAGAAAATAAGAGGTAGCTCGGTTAATCGATGGATTATGTCTGATTGTTTAAATTGGTTTTCATACGTAATATGAAAATTTATTATTGAACAAATTGCAAAATGCTGTAGATTTTCTTCATGTAAAAGTAAATTGGCAGACATACAAAGGAGAAAAAACATCCATTTACCTTCAATCTTAATAGAGTCCATTCCTTCAACAATCCTGTCTTCCAAATTGTGTTGATTATTTTTCTCATTCAGTACAAGAGTTTGATTATTTTGTTTTTTAGATTTATTAAGACTATCTTCATCAAAGGCAATTTTAGCCGATTGCTTAACCCCATTAATAAAATCGGCATTCTCTTCTTCAACCACTGCTTGAACTGCCACTCTGAGATAACCTTTGACATCTCCTTTCTCACTTACAATAGCTACTTTATGAATCAGTGGTACAGGATATAGCAGATTAGATAGGTACACGAAACATCTAGAAATATTTACAATTTAAGTTTCAGATTGTGATTTTGAAGAATGTATTCACAAAATAGAAAGATAAAACCCAGTTGAATTACCTGCCAACCATCCTGAACCATGGAAACCTATCATAGAAAGGATCTCCTCCAGTAAGTGATTCTACATTATAATCAGGCGATGTTGGCGAGAGTTCAGCTTCATTATGATACATTTCACGCATCAATTCTAGACGTTGCCTGTAAAAATTCACAGATTAAATAGTTCTTTAAAAATATGAACGACAAAACAAACATTGCAATATGTAAATTGACCTTTTTCATAAGCATACTGTAAATAGTTTAAGTATTATCATTTAAATGATAGCTAAAAAAAATGTTGTTTATATATGAGAGGAAAAAGATCAAAACTGTATATTTTAAATTTTAACTTTTTGGATATGTTAGTTTAAAAAGAGAATTGATTTTTTAAGAAGTGATGTTAAGCAACATTTTTAAACTAAAAATAAGAAATATTCTTATTTAATACTTATTTCATATAAAAGTGCAATGCGTTAAATATGGTATAATAGTTAATAATTTGTGAAAATATAAATTTATTAAAAATAAATCAACAATAATTTCTAATTGTGAAATTAAAATTTGTAAAAATAAATGAAAAAACAAATACCAAGATAAATAGGCCTTGGGTTCATGCACCTTTTATGAAACTAATAGAAATAAAAGTAAATTAATTTGTAATTAAATTTGAATACAAAAATATATCTCCAATGCTTTGAAAAGAACTACTCAATTAGTCAGATAAACCCTTTTTAAAAGGATTCTAAAATAAATATATCAACAAAGAAGAAACAACAATTTAAAAAAAGAAAGTATCGAGCAAAACAAAAAATAAAACTCAAAATTAGATAAATATAATAGTAATATGCATAAATACACATTGAAAAGAAGATTTATATCTGAAAATGCTGTTGTTGACCATATATCAATAAAGACATACAATAAAAATACATACTATATATATGTATAATATGATTGAAATAAAATGATTGATATAAATAAAAAGCCGTGCATATACGAATTTTGCACAAAACTGCAGTTGACATTTATAGTACACTATTTTATTCACAGTTTTGTTGTATTGTTTTTATCAAATAATAATTTTTAGCACTAGACACGATTTTGACTAATGCTCACAAATTATTCCAAACCATTTTTACAGGTTATAATGATCAAAATTGTTTCACTGTTAAAAATTCACATGTGAGAGTAGGGAAATTTTTTTCTTGCATCTTAATGATCTGTGAAAATTCATAAAACCTAAAATTTTTTATTGAAAGCAAAAACTATGTTATTGTAACTTGAAAATATATGTAAAACACTCCAAGTTTATTTTTTTATCAACAATTGCAATTTTTTTTTAAATTTGTCATTTGAATACTAATGATACTGAGAACTTTATTCGAAGCACCTAGCAATTTTCCTTAGCATATCCCCACTCGGAAAAAATACTACAGTCTTGTCAAAATGGGATTAAAGGTAAAAGCTTCACAAGTTACTTATAAAAAGCCAAGCATTTCCTGGATATGAAAACATCAGTGACAACCAAACACACGTGTGATAAGGGGCGGGGCAGACAGAGCATGGCTTAAGCTCAAATTATTCCACTGATATGTGTGCCATTGCATAACATTTGCCACAGTTAAACAATTACACTATTTTATACACTGACATTTGTAATGAAACTAATCAAACATAAAATAGTCCCAGTTAGGTTTTTCTAATTGAGTTGTTATGTCACATGAAATATGGCATATAAGCTACCATTAAAAAACCTTCGCAGTTTTCATTTTCAAGGCTGTAAAAAGTAATACTTGCCTTGTATATATAGCAAATTTACAAGAGGAGCTCTAAATATGAAAACCGCAGATAAAGAACCTTAAGAAAGTCAATATTTCTGAATAAACAAAAATAAAGAAACCTTAGAAAGTCAATATTGGTTTTAAAGGAAAAAAGTCAACATGCACACATATGTGTCAGTTAAATTAAATAAATTTTCACAATGACTCAAGACAAATGCCTGTGCCACGGATTAAAATATTTTATTCCTAAAAAACCCTATTTCATCTTAAAAAAGAACATTTGTTTATTTGAGAATATTAAATTGTTATACATTCCCCCCTCAGAGTCACCAAATGTATTAATGAATTGAATTAATAACACCAATTGATCATCACTTTGAATTTATAGAATAAAAATTTCACACATTCAAAGAAGCTTAATGATTTGTGTACAAAAATATAAAATAATATTACAAATGGAAATGAACTGAGTCTTCGATCAGCAAATGTTACAAGGACAAAACATATGTACGAAGCTCGCAAGCTGCGCTAAAGCCTTTTGTCGTGCGGGGGACAAACCTCGATGGCAAGAGGTTAGCTAGCGAGAGGCGAGTTTGTTGGGCGCACGCCGACAGGCACTGCAGCAGTTCCGAGGGAGGGGGGGCTGCCCCCCCCACCACCTCCACTGCCCCCGCACCCCCCACTCCTCCCACATCTCCCACACCCTCAGCCATCACATCACAGCCGATGCTCTCATTCATGTTGTATATCTGACGCATCAGTTCTAGGCGGTGGCTACAATGGGGATACACAGGCGATTCTCAATATTCATACTAAACTTTATTCTAATTTAATTCCATTTTTTTTTCTTTAATTAATCAACTAACAATAAGTGGCCGCCTTACAGGTTTTTTCCTGATTAATCAAAAAATAAATCTAAACTCCATTTCATTTCACATTATTTATTGGAGTTATATAATAAACAATGTTATTATATCTGTACCTAATTAATTTTGATGATTGCGTAATAATAAAAACTCATCAGACCAAGTTATTTAAATGTTTATGTGAGAAATTTTACTTTAGTAAAACAAAAAAAACTAAATTGTAAAATAAATAATTTTATGACCAGGCTGAAAATTAGAAAGGATACGAAAAGTAGCTCTCACTAAGATAACTGATTTATTTCTGTATCCAAGAGCCTACAGCATGATAGCACCTAGATTAAAAAGTACCAAAAGCAAACAGAATTTAAAATTACTCAAACCAAGAAATGATTACTACAATTTCATGTTGGATGGTTGAAGGTCTCTATTGATATGTAGTCTGTGACATATTGTTTGAATTTTCTGTTAATATGGAATATCAAAAAGTTCACTTTAGATTATTTTTATTTACTTACATATTAAAAAAAAAACAAAAAAATTACCGAGTTTTTCACCAAAAAATTAAACTTCTCTTATTTATGACATATTTATTTATTAAAACAAAAACTTTATTCACTCACCGTAATTTTTCTAGAGTCCAATAATGGGTAGCTCCATTCTTTGTATCAGTTACTTCCACTGCTACGCAGGTAGGTGGATATGGTCGGCCATATTCATCGTCTTCATCAGGACTAGGTCTATTAGCTGTGAACTCTGGTGGAAGTGGAGAGTAGAGTGTATCTGTCAGCAAGGTGAATTGGAATTGCACCTTCTTTTTCAACTCCACAGATATCGCATTGGCTTCTTTTAAGAATATAGCATTGCCCCACAGGTCATCTCGCAGGGATGTGAACTGATGGTATTTCCATTTGCGGAAAGCCCAAGCTGCCAAACCAGCTTCACGGGCTGACCAACACTCTGTTTCGAATAAAGGATTCACTGTAAGAAACAATTTCTTTTATATTGAAAGTTGCTAATTTTTTACAACTTATGAGATTTCACAACTTATGAGATGGGGACAATAGACAATTGATTATTTTGAAAATTCAACACTTTTTAATGTAATTATGTTGTAAACATGCTCTCTAACAATAAAGGAATGTTACATTTTCTAAATAATAAAAATTAAGAACCCTTACTTAAAAAAAAACAAGAGTGACAAGTTGTATAGAAGGTACAAAAAGTTTGGGGTGAACTATAAAAACTAGGTACTATTCATATTAATCGAATTGTGAAAGAGGGAAAAGTAAAAAGCTTTATAATAAGATGGTATTCTTGATGAGGTGTATGGACATGGCAGAATTGAAAGATGTATGGTAGTATAGAATGGACATTTGTTCCCTCTGCCTAGGGAAATGTCATGATGGTGATGAAATAACCTTACCAAATATATCTTCTTCATTATGAAAATCTTCCGGAGTGTATGAGCTGTACATAGACATAGTCACACTTTGTTCTTCAACTTGACGCTGCAGAGCATCTATTCTGGCTTCATAACTCTGCGAATGAAAACCATTTTGAGATGTTACTATTGTAATAACATAAAAATGAAGTTCAACATTTTATGAACCACAGTTAATTAATATACTAGATTAAAAAATAATATATATCTACCTTTCTTTGCTCTTCAAATTCTTGATCAGCCTGTTCCTTTTCTTTTCGGAACTGTTCTTCGAGAGCACAGAGTCTCTTTTGCATTTCAGCTTTTAAATCAATGCCTTGTTTTTCTAGCAGTTCACACTGTGCAAAGTTCCAATCTACAGTCTCTCCAGTTGCTGAAATAAGAGTAACAAACTTTTCTATTTTAAGGTAAATCAAGAACAATGCACATAATGTTTCCCACATATTAACAAAATGTTTTGAGTTCAATGTACATGAAATAAATTTTACCTGGGGTATCCAATGGATTGGGTTTTTCTTTGCGCTCTCTAGCCTGTTCAGGGTGAGTGAATCTAAAGACATGATTTTTACCAAGAATTACCCTAGATCCTGTCTTCAGGATAATTGGTTCCGTCACCTAAAAAATGTCATGAATTGAAAACAAAATCTAAAATTGCTATTAAAAACAAATAAAATTATGCAAATATGATTATTTACTTACACTAGTATGTATTTTTTTTCAAGTAATAATTATATAATTTCACACACTAATGGTGAAATTATAAAACCTAACTCGATAAGATATATTTTTACAGTCAAAAAGGATATTTATGAATAAAAATCATACTTCTTCTAACATATCAAATTTCAAACATAAAAGTTGTAATACAACAACAATCTCTTGCAAGGGGTCAATTTGTCGCAATTTTATATTCAGGTATTAAAAAAATTATCACTATCAAAAAGGGTGTGCAGTTAGTTCCCTATTAATTCTCAGGTACATTAAGGGGAGGATCTTATCAGTATATTACCAGAATTCATAGTGTTTAAATCATTTCTGCAAGCCATGTAGATCATTTTGTATGTATAAATTGTTTTAACACAAAAATGGATAAAATACCAACAGAGTCCACATCTTACTCTAGGTTCTCAGGAATGCCATTATGCGGGCAAGCATGGTAAATTGTTTTTATTGTTGCCCAAGAATTAAAAGGACCTCCATGGTCTAGTTGGTAAGATGCTTGTCTCTCAACCTGGGGGTTGCGGGTTTGATTGCCGTAGGAACAAAGATTTTTTAAAAAGGATTTCAGTCTGGTTTTCACTCAAGGCCTCTTTAACATCTTTCTGGTTGGTCGGAGGAGATTGCATTGATTTTTATACAGCAAAAGTGTAAAACAATACAAATTATTAGAAAATAAATTATATAATGGACTATACTGTTGTCAAATTGGCAAGCAAGGCTGTAGGTGTATTGGTAACAAACATTGGCAAAATATAACACTAAAAAAAAAAACAAAAACGGTGATCACTCTAAGCATATTTCAACTTTAAAAGGGAAAAATGAAAATTGTAAATAAATTTTATGAAGGAGCAATTTGCCAAAAATTTAATAAAAGAATTATGTGATTAATTAATTCCTGTAAATCGAAGTAATCAGTGAAACTTAAAAAAAAATGGTAGTGTTCTTTATCCAAAATTTGTATTTCTTTACATTTATGAAGTGCTCTAAGATACTTGTATAACAAGTGCTCTTACCTTTTCAGACAAGACTTGGGAATATTTTAAGTTAGTGGTTAAGCTATAATTTTAAACTTGTGGAAAATATATTAAACACAAACCTCTCGTCCATTTACATATATAAGTGCGGAATGGTGTGGAATGAGACAAATCACACCATCCGTATTTTCAAAAATACAATGTTCTTTGAGAATATGAGATCCACACAGCTGGATGTCTTGAGGGACATTTGCTTCTGATGTTCCTAAGCGAGTTATGCCTGTTGATAAATAAGAAATAATTAAGTAATTAAAAAATATAAGAAATAAAATATACATTGTTGAAAGAAGTATATTAAATATTACCATCTTTGATATAATAAAGAAGACATTCAGAGAGATTAGGATCTTCATTAAGATTAACCAGATGTGGAGTTTTCTTAGGGGAAAATACTCCCACAGTGACACCTTCCTTCACAGCAACACCCATTTCAGCAAATACAGCCTCACGCTGAATGCGGATAGCTTCTGTACGTTTCAGTTTCTCCTCCCATGTTTCATTGAGCTCTGTAAGTACCATAAAAAAATATAAACTTTTTTGCTATCTAGTATTAATGGTTTTGATTTATAACATTAATAGAACACAACTTAAGAGTATAAGGTAAAAAAGTCACATTTGAAAAACGTAAATTATGATTACATTATTCATTGGTTAAAAAAAAGGTTCTTTCACAAATAATACAAATCAGTCTAAGTTGTTTTCACTATAAGGAAATGAGTCCATGATAAAGATTTTTCATTAAAATTTGAATTGTGGAAACAGGTTGATAGATAAATTTACCTGCAATAAGCTTTTCAGAGGCTTGAAGCTGGTCTACAGCTTCCTCGGCTATGGTTGTAGCCGCTCTACTAAGTTTGGGTGTACCTGTTTCCGATTCACTAATACAACGCTCTCTGTGGGCAGGATTGTTTTCTTCATCTCCTGTAAATAAAAAATCAAATAAAAATGGAAAATTTTAAATGTCAAATTTGATTAATTAAAAAAGAAACAAGAAATAAAAAAAAACATGATTTATAAAATAATGAAAAGTAAAGGTAAAAACAGTGTACATAAAGACAATTTTTGTTGAAAATCTTTTTGCTGTTATTATCGGATAGTATTCAAAATACATAGGACGAATAATGGTGAATTTATTTTTTCATTCAAAAGCTATAAAAACAGGTACAAAACTACTTTGAATAAATATATATTGTGGCATAAATTTCTTGATATAATAATCCAGGAGTCAAAAGGAAAGTGTAAATGGAAAGGAAAATATAAGCAATGTTGACAGTTCACATGTTATATATAAAAGCAGAAAAAGTATCCAGGTCACATAATATAATGAGCCTAGAGAAGACGCAACTTTGAATTAGGTATTCAGACACAAAGCAAACAAGCGGATATGTTGAAAGGCATAGAAATACATTTCAAATAGAAATCAATCAAGTACTTTTATATGTTGTTCAATTTAGTTTTGCCGATTGATTAAGTTTTTTAAAATTATTTTTATCTAACAAATCTTCACTTTTTTCAAGATATCTTTGTTTCCGATTATTAAAATTATTTTCAAGCCTTTCAGCAATATTAGGTGATACAACAGTTCAGCAACTTACCATGCAGGCTGAAATAAAAGGGATTTTTTCACTCATGCACATCATAATTTTGACGTGGAAAATTGATTTCAAATCATTTTTCCAAAATTTAAACTATGTTTTTTATCAATTCATCTCATTTAACGGATATTTTTTGGGTATAAAAGATTGATTGATACACATAATTGATATCAGTCCATCAGTGATCTGTGGTAGCTGCCGTTTTAAAAAATAAGACATGAAATAATAAAAAATGATACACTAGTGATGGTGGTTTTGCTTACACATCAAACAACAACTAAAAATATGATATCCAAGGATACATTATGAAAATTGCGATTTAACCCGAATTGTAAATAACACCATCTCAACACAGTCCGTTGGTGAAGTTCATGAAAAATTGGCTGTAAAAATTGACCTTAACGTGTTAGAAGTATTTTGATGAGACAAAAAATGTATCCTTGTTAAAATAGTGAAACAAAAATTCTAAAAAGCTATGTATAATATAAGACTGAAAATAAGACGTGTCACATATCCGCAAAATAAAAATGGCAGCAATTTGAATAATTTACTTTCCGTAAATTACTTACTATTATCTTCTCTCTTTTCATACAAGACTTTGCCATCGGGCCCTAAAGGATAAAACAACTTCTATTATAACAATTCAAAATTAAACTCGCCATTTAGGGATATAATACAATGCCTGTCTTGATATTGTATAATATATAAAATGTATTTACATATTAAATTTTGGATATCTTACATAAAAAAACTTTGATGACATCGAAATATGGAAGGAATATTACACAAACAGAATAACTTACCTTCTTGAACATCAATGCCTTCAGCTTTGAGCAATTCACGAAGTTTCAGAATTTCTTCTTTAAGTTCTCTAATAAGTTTAGCGTTGGCATCCTCGTTAACGATGGCCTTGCATACAATCTGTTTGGCTCTGTCAGCATATCTAAAAAATAAAAAATTGTAAATAACTACATGGAAAAAGCTACCAATTCTTAACATTGAAAGAATGAATCTATGGACTTCTATGTAAGTGAGAATAGTGATGGTATTATATCACATTTTTAAGACAAAAAATTCTAAGTTCCGAATTTCAAAAACTCAAAGGATGTATGGACACAGACAGGGTTATCAAATTAAATTTGAAATCCGTGTTGCTAGTGGATTGTTGCATTAGAAAACTAGTTGAGCTTAGATTTTTGCATTAGAAAACAGTAGAAAACTAGTTGAGCTTAAGCTTGCACTTTTGAGATAAGTCTATAGATTCACAATGGCATACAGTAAAAAAATATGTATGATTGATTACCAAAATAAATATACAAAGATTCAGGCTATTAAAATTGCATTCTTATAAAGGTGCCAATGGGGAATCAATAGACCGAGTTAAAATAACTATTCTTAAAATGGAACCTTTTGTTTTAAAATAAAGATGTCACAATATGACTGGTTTGATGATGTGATTAAATTATTTTTCTATGATAACTTTAGTTGATTTTACGAATATCTAATGAGTCCATTTATATTTAGCTGAGGAATCCAGAGAGCGAAATTTAGTAAAAAAAAACCAGGGTTTGAAATATTTCACTGCAATTGACTTAGTATAGAACTAGTCTAGATTTGCAGAGTTTCATTCAGTTAATTAAGTTTATAAGAAGAGGGAAAAAGATGAAGAATAAATATAAAAATGAATTGGTTACAAACCTTAGTGTGCTGAGTGTTTCATCATAATTAATGTCAGCTGGAGAGATTGCAGCTATCATGGCAGTCTTGGAATTACCTCCAAGATTCTCTCTCAAAAGCCATGTAAGTACTGAATCTCGGTAAGGTATAAAGTCAGCTTTCTTTGACTTCTTACTTTTTGATGCCTATGAGAAACACAAAATGCAGAATTGGCATGAATAAAAATTAAATTTTAGAGGAAAACAAAAAATGTTAATATTTGTAAGTTGCAAACTTTGCTAATTTAATTTTTAAGAATTTGTGTTGGTTAAATTTTATATTTGCTTACGATACTGTGTTAAAAATTGAAGATTCAGTCTCTAAATAATATAAAGAAAAAGGGTGATAATTGTAAACTTTTAATAAAAACACTTTATCTCCAAATATTTGAATTTAGAAAGTTGTTTCATATTTAATTATTATTGAGAATAAAAAAAACTGACAAAAAGAGTTTAATGATGACAAAATATAGAATAATTTTCAAAAAAATTCATATTGTAATATTTTATTTTTATTTGACATGAAGATGTTTTAAAATAATTTTAATAATAAACACAGTATAAAAAGTGCCAAGTTCAAATCATAATTAAAATGTTTGCATATAATTAAAATAATGTTTGAAATTGAAAGGAATTATAAAAGAGCATATTTTTTTGAACATCTTGCAAATAATGTTAATTGAAATAATGGAAAAAAATCTGCATTGATTTGGTAAAAGTCGAATTTCGTGAGAAGCTGGTGTTGCCCAAAAAATTAATATATATATACGAGGTACTATCCAAAAGTTCGGGAAATTTAAACAGTGCTCAAACCAGCTCAGCTCAAATATATGACCTTCAGCCATTAGACATTGGGAATGTTCTTGAATCAGGATGCCAACAGTCCTCTAGCTGAGGCAGTATCTTTGTAATATTCCGTATTATTGGTTTGGTATTTTGTCAAAATGGTGGATTTTAAGAAGCGAAGGATTTATTCCAACTAATTACAAAGATATTTTAATGCCTGTATGGAAAAACACCTGAAACCCTTGGGTGTAAAACAAGATATCAAACACTAGGTCATAGAGGTAGTCTCTTTCTTGATCTTCAAAATTAAATTTAAGCTGAAAGAGTGCCACTTTGATACACTTGAAAATATGCAGTCAGAATCGCAGGAGGTAGTCACAATTAAGAACTTCCAGGGTAACATGAAATCACGGAAAAACTGCTGTGATTTCTGAACTACATCGGAAGTTAAAATGGAAACTAAAAGTCACTGTAAGCACTCTAATCCCCCAATCTTTTGGGTAGCATATTTTAGAAAACACAAATATTAACTTAATACACTTGAAACAAAAATTAAAAGGAAAAAAATGAATAACAGGAACAAAAAGCATACATGAGATGATTCTAAATTGAACCACTTACCGACTAAAAATCCAAAGTAAGTTTAGAAAGAGGGAAGTGAAATTTAATAAGGTAATCAAAGAGTAATAAAAATGATGTGACAAATTAACTAAATTTATATTGCTAAGCTTAATGTAAGGCATTCATACACAAACTCTGTAAACATCCTACCTATGATGTTTTACAGAAAATTGAATACAGGAAATAGCTATTTTTTAAAGATCACAAACTTGATTTTGATAGATGAAGAATATTTCCAAATGTTCCAAAACTATCAGATAATAAAAAAACTTGATTATGCAATAACTTATTTTTTGATGGATTGATGGTTGAAATAAATATAAATCTACTGATGAATTCCATAAATTTCATATTACTAAGTAAATATATTCACTTACAATCTCGGCAAGTGCGGAAATAACTTTTCCTAAGGTTGTAAGAGACTTGTTTATATTAGCTCCTTCCTTTAGTCGGGTGCCTTTAGCACCTGTCGAATCAGCTCTCTCAGAGCCAGCCAGATCAACCAATGAAATTTTGGATACCTAAAATCAAATAATCATAAAAAACGGAAATATATATCGGATTGCTGTAATATATATATTTAACACCATGGTTGCCATGCTATATATAATTTGATACCATGATTGCCATGATATACATGTTTGATACCATGATATACATATTTGATGCCATGATATACATATTTGATACCATGATAGCTTTATTGACATGATATACATATTTCATACCATAATTGCCATGATACACATATATCGCTTCAATTGTATCATTAAAAATATTTATGTGATTGCAATATGTATTTTCAAAGTTGGAAAACTATATAATTACTTTTTCTGACAGGAGATCTGTGGTTAGATCATGTCTTTGTTGAGTAAAGAATATTGTGAAAACTGCATGAGACCTGCTTGAAGTTTCATTCATGTTAGTTGCTGCCACAGTTCTGGAAAAAAATGAATAAGCAAGTAAAAATTAATGACACCAAAAGATCACTTATAAAATATTGTTAAGTTCAGTTAAAGAAATACAGAATATAAGTTTTACAGACATAGTAAAGAAATCAAGAAGATTAACATAGAATATTAGCTGCATTTAATAAAATAAGCCAATTTAGGAATCAGCGGTTGCATTAAATTGTTTTTTTACATATGGTACTTGTTTCACGCATATAAGCTTCAATCAAGAAAACGTCGATGAAACCCGTACAATGCCAACGGATGCCAATGATTCGTTTGTGTATTTTATATTAATCCTAACTATTTCGCAACGATTATTACGAGTACATTATTTTTGGAAATAATTTTCCATCATTTACAAAATTTACCTTTGGTCACATTTTATTTTCAACAGAAGGCATAACTTAAACCCTTTTACATGACGTTTTTTCTTGCGATTTACGTCAAAATTGTCACTAATTTGGCATTTTCTTTCCCACCGAAAACAAATATAATAATTGCACCGTTTTGCGCCTTTTCGTTTTTTCCGTAATTAAGCTTAAAAAAAGTCGTGAATCAGATTACTTTTTTTCTAAGCGTATTATTTTACTGTTAATCGCAAATTTTGGTAAAAAAAAAACGTTGTTAACACGTTAATTTTAGTTTGGAAATGCATAGTTTTTGTGTCATTTTTCTTGTTCTCACTTGTCAAGAATTTACTAATTTAAGAAATTTAATTCCAACGTTTCTTCATTATTACACTTCAAAATATTGCTATTTTTTATTGTAAACACAGTACGTATATTTATCGCTAGTTGTATATTTAGATTTTTATTGACGTTATAAATAATACCAATGCTTAATGAAACATTTTAGATTTAGAAAAGAGCAAATTTAGATTTTTGGAACTTCTTATAATTTCATAGAATTTTATTTATTAATTTATTTACATGGCTAAAAATCACATACTTTCATGACATTACTTTTGATAGTTTGTTATGCCAACTTTTTCATGAAATTCGGTGTGAAATGTTTATCAATATTTAAAAGTGGTTAAAGGGTTACCTCGTGAAATTTTGCGAATCTCAATATAATAAATTCTCATATGGATCATATACATTGAAGTGAAAATAATTAATATTTGAATCCTATATGATAAGTAATGTTTTGAAACATGAACGGTATTTAATAAAATAAGTTTTCACGTAAATGAGGTTAACAATTCACATAAAATTGATTTTCCTTTAAATGAGCGTCACATTGGAAAAATAAAAATATGTTTTTTTTTATAAATACAGTTGTTGATTTTAAAGAAAAATATATTAATATTTTGTGCGAAAATGTAATTTTTCGCAATTGACATTTGTTCTCCATTTGCATGTTTTTCGTCAGTTCCTTGAATAGCGTAATTTGGGGGTTTCGTTCAGTGTCGAAAAAAGTATCCAAACCTTGCTTTATTTCCCTCATCAATGAGGTCATGGATATCTTGGTAGCTTGTGACAGCCAACTTTGAAAGGTCTTCAACATAAGGTCCAAGAAGTGGATGCTCTCGAACTCGAAGGTTTCCTTTATTCTTCGGGTTCAATAGGTCACGAACACGTTCACAGTATATTTCCATATATGATACTTCAACCTAAAAACAAAACGATAAAATAAAATTTAAAATGAAAAAAAAAAACATAAAATATCAAATTCATACATTACAATGATTCGAACTTCGAGAACCACAGATTCAGAAAATTTAAAGCATGATGAAACGAGGTGAGGTTGTATAGTGTCGAAAAAGTTATTCGAAATTAAGTGATTGGATTTTAACTTTCCCTGCCCAGAACGAGGTACTTAACCCCAATTTTAGTTACATCCCGGTTTTAGTTACACCCCGCGTATCTCGTATCCTGGTAGATAAATTACTTAACACATACTAATAAGAAAGATTATCTTTATATTTTCATTAAAAATACGAAAAAAATGTAAATTTTATTAAAACAAAATCAGACAATTGACGCCGATTTTGTTGCAAATATACGACTGCGTCATATAATCGGGACCGTTCTGCACACTGTTACGGTCCGGTTACTGTGTTCATAATTCAGCGTGTCAAAGGGGGTGGTCGAGTACTTACAGAATATTTCAAATCATCACTTGTTGTTTGCTTGATGCGCCTGAATAGATCTTTACATATTTGTGGAATAATGCCCTCTTGGCCATCTTCCTGTTTTCCCATCATTGTGTAGGATTTCCCTGCACCAGTCTGCCCATATGCAAAAATGCATATATTGTATCCTAAAATATTTATTGTTTAATTTCAAAACATTGTAAACTTATTAAATTAATATCTAAATAAAGAAATCCAAAGGTTTTTAAATTTTTCAGTCAATAATTTGGGTAAGCACTATGTTGGGTTGCCATATGGTATGAATTAACAACAAAAATATGATGTTTTTTTAAATATTTAGTCAATGCTATATATTTTTTTCAATAGTTTACCTTAAAACAAAAATTAGTTGTCATCATTGACCTCCTGTCTTTAAAATCTATAAAATATAATATACGAGTAATAACAAGCATACAATGGTGTGGTAACGACTCTAGCAGATAGCGCATTCTCTGAAGATTTACAATCCTTGAATCATGTTTATTGCATATTTGCTGTTCAATGTCGAGTCAGTGATTAGTACTCGATTGAATATCAGGCACTCCAACTATGAATCATCATGGACCTCTCTACCCTGCAGAAATCTTGGTGTATTTTTCGCAAAACCCATACGGAATGACTTCCATGTTTCTTCCGCACAATTAGTTAAAACAATATGTAACGAACATCTTTTAGTTTTTTCAATGCACAGAAATAAACAAGGCTATATGGAAACACTCACCATCGAAAGAATGCTGTAACATTTCTTCTCCGATATCTTTGTATACCATAATTTGAGAAGAAAAGTCTGCGTCACTTGGCTGTATAAACAATAAAAATATTATATTATTTAGATGATATTGAGATTTTCCGTTTTCTTAATATTTTTTCAGATATTATAAATTGATTATACATAAATACATTAATTGTCTGCAGTTAAAACAATTGATTAGAATATATCGAATTCATCATATTTGAGTGTGATATTTTTTTAATAAATATCACCGTTAGAGCGATATAATCAGCAAAAAGTACAATAAACGCAAGAACATGAATTTGAATGAAAAAAGTCTACGAGTAAAATACTCGTAATAATAAGAATCATCTACGTTTTTAATCGGAACATCAATCTGGGCATTTGTGATACAAACTTAAAATGTCAATTGTTCTAGCGGAAATACTTTTTTTACGGAGTTTTTTTTATTAAAAGGATTAAATAAAAATATGGAGAGTTGCAATACTCACATTGTGTGACCAGTATGAGAAATCGAAGTTAAAACTTTTGATCGCATCTTTAGTCCCAGGTGGAGCCTTTGGATTTACTATGGCTGAAAAGGTAAATAATTAAAATCAATTGGTTAGCAAATTATGCATTGTGGAAATATGAAATGGTAAAAAGATTTAGAGATAATGAAAATAGTGAAATGTAATAACGGTATCGCGCCGCATATTTTACACAAAATGGAAGTTTTTACTTTCTATGTGAATACATTTCATACGAAATTTAGAATAAACTTAAATTTTTGTCAAAGTCATAAAATTAACTGATGAAGATTTTCAACTTGCGAGGCTTTCTATTCTCAAGTTACAATCGACCAGACGTATCCAAGTATCCAAATCATCATTGAGTTTATACTTAAAAAGTTCACCACGTCCATTTATGAAAGCAAAGTTCCAAAATCGAATTAAATTGAGGACCTCAACACAAGGTAAAACATTATCTTTCAACTATCATTTAGTATCTTAAATCGCTAATCAAAAACACCACAATAAAGTGTTTCCTTTGCAGGTAGGTATAAAGTAGTTGGATTCATTCACACCTTATTTACACGTTGTAATATATAACGTTAAATTTGTCATACTTTTTGCTTATCATTCAGCTAGATCCTGGCCTACTTGCTCCTTTCACTTTTTGCTTATCATTCAGCTAGATCCTGGCCTATTTGCTCCTTTCACTTTTTAAGACATTCCTTTTCTTTGATCACCATTTATGGCAAACATGACTGAATAAAAAAAAAAAACATATTTAGTTAAATTCGAGGTCACGTACAGTTCATTTCTGTAAATGGAAAATGTATCTTTAGGTTTAGCATAGAATGCCGGATTAGTGCGTGCCCGATGGCGTGCGGTGCGGAAGCGGGATCACTTCCCATTAGGCGATTCCATTCCAAAAATTACTTCTGAAATGATCGTTCAATAAAAATAGCGATTCAGTAAAAACGAGTTGTGGTTTGTGTGGATTTAACTCAATATATATTTTAATATATATTCAACATATATGGTAGTATTATACTATATAAACGAAATGGTGAGTTATGATAATGTAGTAATTTGCCTAACTAGTACGGTTTCGAAACGTAGAATAACTGTTTTCCTGTCAGTGGGATACGAAAAATACCGAAAACTGATGAAAAATATTGAGCTTCATTACTGTTGTAAAAATATATGGACATATTTATGCAAAAATGACCCAACTACATTTAACCTGTTCTGAGTTACTTAAGAAAACACTACGCATTTTTATATGGAAGAATATTATTCAGAGATAATGTAACCATGTCATACTCGTTCAACTAGCTTGATATTTTTACACACACAAGATCGATCTAAGCTTTTTTTGATGTCAAATAAAAAAAAGTGTTTTGCACGATAAGTTCTTTTTGCATATATACGAGTAAAATTATTTGTAATTTTTAACTTTATCAATGCTCTTAATATAAATTACAGAACAATCAATATCTTATTTTACTTTTGAACAAAAAAAAATGAGTAACCATGCGCAGAACCGCCGAACTTTTTTGAACAATGGCAACCTTTTAATAAATAATAAAATCTCATTAATTGTAACAATTCTTAAAAATAGTAGTCATTTAAAATATGTATATAAACGTATTTATTTTACGTGCTCTTAATCCAATGTTTACTTTTACTTTTATCCTCCAAATAAAAAAATATATATTTATGTTTGAGTTTACTTAATACACCGTAACATAAGACTTTCCAATGGGCACAAGAACGTAACAGAAAACTCAAAATATTTTTCCTTTAGGCACAAGAAGGGTGGTGTTTTCAAACAAAAATAGATAAGAGATATACACATACTCGTACTAATGAAGAGTGACATTCTCAAATTGAAACTGACGTGTTCGGGTAAAAAGAAAAATGTTTTCGAGGATTTCCCAAAGGTGTATTCAAAATGAGTATATCTAGTATTCCGGAATATTTATTAAGAACAGCCAATTTTACAGCACTTGACGATCAAGTATTAAAAAAGTGATAAAATAAAATATATATTTTTATAACCCGAGGGATAAATACGATAATAACTCAATAACCACAAATATATTTGGCCAATTATAAATTTAAAATATTATAAGACGTTTTAGAATGTTTTTTTTCTTCATTTTAAAGCTTTATATTTTTCAATAATAATTTTTTTTTATTGTTTCTGTAGATAAACGAAATATTAAAACAAAATGAAGAACTCACAGATTCTTACTACTCCATATCAAAATGAGCATAAATCTATATTGGAATTAATGAAAAGATAGTAACGTGATTTAGTTTAAGAATATTTGAAGAACCCAAAACAAGTATTCATTGGCAAACGATAGATTCATTTTGAATTTAAGTAACTTTTATTGATAAAGTTATGGGCAATTTCTCAACTGATAGCATTAAATATTAATTAAAGAATCAATGATATGCATATACACTGTCCAATTCACGGTAAATGTATCTTAAAAAATAATATAAGTTTACTTGAACCAAAAGATAAAAATACATAAGGACATAACAACTAATAATGTTCATTATAACACCTCGATTACAGGCGTTGCAATAGAATCATTGTACTTGAGAAAATGTTTATTTTCCTGTAAAGAGCATTTTATTTATTTTCTATGACGTACATACTACTTAGATTCTTAATATTGTTATATAATAAACAAAACAATACACGTTGTATTTCATACGTAAATGACTTATCCTTTATCAATGTCAATCCAGTTTTTGAATGATGATGACGTAAGCGCTACAGGTATGTATCAAATGCCCATTAGAATCGATTATACCTATAATAAATAGGTGTTTAGTTCGTCGTAGTAGAGGAAAATTTCAATGAAAATTGTTATGCAGAGGTAATGCTTGGTTGAGTTTTACGCTCCAGACGGCAATAGTGAAACTCAACTCGTTGGCAGGCGTCGTGGTGCGCGGTGCTTGAAGAGAATCGCCGCCGCGGCGCCGCCATGACCTCAATGGTTCGTGTTAAGCCGTATCGCCGACTAACTGGGTTGGGGACTCGGTACAAATCCACCGGTAAAACTTCAAGTAAAATAATGCTAATCATACACGAATATGCTATAGAAACGCAACGATTGCTCAGGCGAGGTCTGAAAATCAATCGTTACTATGATTACTAGGGAAATCATATTTAGGCGTCGAAGTTGGAACGTTATGGATTTAAGGCTTAAAGAATAGAAAAGCATTATTAGTCTTAAAACATGTGTAAATATAAAATAGCGATGTTACATATTATTATGTTTATTGTATTGTTTCATCAATAATTTGTTGCAGAAATTAAAAAGTAAGTGTTTGAGTATTCATTGTAGTATTTAAAAGCTTTGAAAAACATAATAAAATCCCCTATTTTCTTGACTGAAAAAATATTTTTTCCGAAATGATAAATTGAATCCATATTTCAATAAACGTCAACGTCAATTAAAGTAAAAAGTCTTAATCAAGTCCTCAAAACGTTGAAATGTTTGATTAGTTATATCGTCTTTATTTACTTCGTATGGGACATAAGACGATTTCGTTTGGATTATATACATTAAATAAGAAAATTATCAATGTCGGTTATTGATGGTGAATAAAATTTAATACTATATTTTCCTTTTTTTTTTTAATAAAAATAAGTTTTGTTGCAATACTTAACATTTAATTTTGAATTCAGACGGTAATTAAAAGAATATAAAAACCATATTTTCTTCCATGTTTTTTTTCCACATAAAAACTACATTTTCCTGCATGTTTTTTTATATCCATCCCGCGTGTTTTTTTCAAATATGTGTTCTAAATATTCAAATTTTATTTAATAATTATTTTGAACAAATAAAAAACATTTAAAATAATTATTTATTTATTGAATTGACCATTTATTTGAATTGCTTTTTTATTTCTTGTTTTCTTCATTTTTAAGTGCAATTAATCTCTCTACGCTACTCGTATGAGTAACCTCCACATGAAAGTATTGGTCTTTATTATACTGACCATTCATTTTTAAACCGAGAAAACAATAGAAAAATATTTAGGAATTTATTCTCCTGTATTTTCCTGTCCTTGAAACTGCCCCGAGAATTATTTTCGCAGGCCGCACTTGAGAGGCTTTCGATAATTACTTCAGGGTCGTTGGTCTCTCGGGGAGGGTATTAAAACATTTTTACGGCGACCCACCATTTCAATGACACATTGTCGTTTCTCCATGACGATAATAATTGTAACGATTCTATAAACGAGATTAGCGATATGATTTAAAAATTTGAAGCGAACGATGGAATAATAAAAAAAATATTTTTTACAAAATCTAGGAAAGAAACATATAAATACTGTTGAATATAAAAAAATGGCCAAGTAATATGTGAAAAATCAAAATTTTTGATTATATTTACATATAGGTATGCACAATTAATTCATGTAATATTTGTATTGCAATATTATTCACTTTATTTTAATTAAATTGTGCCAAAGGTATAATTTTTCGAGGTCAAAATTGAAAACTACAACCGTTTCATAATGCAATAAGTGAAATGTTGAGGAGGAAGGTTAATGTTTGGAAGTAAAATACTCTCTAACTTTTAATTCATTACTCGTCCTTTTCGTTTTTTAAATAAATTTTTAAAATCCCAAGAAATTAAAAAAAAAATGATTTTTTTTATTATTTCAAGGTATACTCGTATACACTAAAGCCGTAATCCAGCTTTGCATTTATAGAGATAAAAAGGTTTCCGATAAAATGAAATCAGTTTGATTGGATGCGAGGCTGGATGGAATCATTCTTGATAAGAGCTACAGATAAAAGTTATGAATGGATATCAGATATAATCCGAATGTTTTGCGTATTTTATCAATAAGTCCTCCATTTCAGGTAGAGGATTATACAAAATGCAAGTTATAAAAACATTCATAGCATAAATGTATATTACCTTACAAAAATTACCATAAAAATACGGGACTGTATCACAGTGGACTAAAAAAAATCCATAAATCATATCGTAATTAATGTAAAAAAGAACAACAAATTAAAAAGTGATATAACCGATTGAGTTAACTAGGAAATACCTTAATGTGGTTTATAGTTATAATTACAGCTGTAATTATGTTTTAAAATATAACTGTGTTAAAAAAACGTGTGTACCAATTATTTCAAAATAATTTGTACATTGTAACTTCAGCTGATAGGATCTTCATTAAAATAAAATTTGAGATAGTTTGAGTCTGCAACAGAAAACAACGACCAAGATGGCGACTGAAAGGCTCTGGGGGTAGAACTTTATGCAGGTGACGTACCCCCGAACCTTCTAGAATAAGATGAAGACAATTATTTCAAAATAACTTTCATTCCGAAAATTTAAAGGAGATTAAAAAAAACATAATAATCTCCAATAATTGAGCTGCTTCATTTTCTCTATTAATAATATATTTAATCGAAAACTCCAAGTATATTGAATGAATGCCAACGCTATACAAATAATATCAAAATAAAATAAGTTTTAAAGAAACTGTTTAAGGAATATGGTGTTCAAAAAGGATATTGGACACGAAACCACCAAATTGAGAGCTCTATAAACTACAAAAATATTCTTCGGTTCCTCGATAAAAAGTGCTGTTAATACTTGTAAATACGACGTTTTGATATGACAGCATGAAAATTGTAAATATTTAATTAAAAAAAAATACAATTTCATCTTCTTCAATACATTGCATTTTAACTAATAAATTAATATAACTTGATTAATTCATAATAAATAATAAAATTTCGAAAATTGATGATTACCAATAGTTAACACAGAACTTAAAATGAGACAAAACATACACTTAGGTTTATCAAGTTAATTATAAAGTTTTTGTCCTTTCTGTTAAATTTTCACGATAATATTAGCCCTTTGCTTGAAACGTACGGACATAAACACATAATCTACGTGTATCTATCTGTTTGAGATGAAAGGTTTGAAAAGCTGACATTTTTTATCAATATTAAATGGCATAAATTCTCCGAAAGAAGAGTTCCATAAGCTTATCGAATTTATTGGAGGTTGCTGAATAAATATTTGATTATCATACCTGTTGTGTTTCCAGACATTTCGATGATGCATTTGGACTCCTTGCCGACTTCCCTGGAGTTGAAGGGTCGCACCCTGACGGCTACTTTGACAGAAGACATGGCTACCGCGAAATGTTTTCCTTCTAAGGTGAATCTGCTTCTCTAGGTAGAGAAACAGCAGCTCGGCCAGCGAGCCGCTGCAGAGAAGTCTCGAACGCTCCTGAGGAATAATAAATAAAATAATCAAATAAAATGCAAATGTCGAGTATTTTCAAGTAATTTAATGAAGCCAGAAAAATTGATAAACGTAAAATATCAATAAAAAAAGACAAATCAAGAGAAAAAAAAATAAAGTGCTCTTCTGAGAATAACGAATTTATGATGTAATAAAACAGGTAATACAATAAATAATAAACTCTTAATAAAACTGACAATATTATCGTAAAATACACAATATAATATTCATACACGCATTCAAAACATATCTTCACTGACCGATATATGTTGCACAAGAAAACACTTAGTATATTCTGCATAGAAAAATTACACAACTAAATGATCCCACGAAATAAAATAAAAAACACAAAGTGAAATAAACATTGACCAGACTTGTGTATAATATTCAAGTAAGAGAGAGATAAGTACGAGCTGTGCGATAGTGAATATGAACATTTATTAAATTTTTTTTTTAATGTTTTTATCTTCATTTCGCTTTTTGTGACTGTCAACATTTAATAATTTAAGTATGGTTATTTGTATATTATCTTCATTCAACTTGGATGTAAAAATCTCTACTTTATTTTTGCTTCTTCATTTTACAAATAAGTGAAAATTGTATATATTTTTTGAAATTTTCTAATATTTAAACATTTTTAAATCACTATTAAAACTTGTCAAATTGGGAAAATTTATATTATCAAAGGATCTGTATAAAACTAGTAAAATTATAAGTAAACAAAAAAAGGGGCTTCTTAAAACGTGGAAATGGGAACGTTTGCAAAAAAAAACTGTTTGTAGAAGCTACCGTGGAAAAATATATATTTTCCCAGTTTGACGTATGAGGGAGTTAGCCAAACTTTATTTATATCGTTTGAAGAGAATAATTTATTTAGTCCCGAAGATAATATCATAAGATTTACTTAATAAAACATTAAAAAAATATTAAAAAAATTGATATACTTTTTTTAATGTTAATGTAGTTTCTTATTATAAAAAAATAAATAAAAGTCCATTTATTTGGAAAGTCATTTCTTGGTTTAATTGATAAGACAAGCTATGCCCATAAGACTTAAAATTGCGATAAATGTATTCGTAAAAGTATATTTATATAAAAATGACAACGCCAACGCTGTGATGAGCGTTATTTAGTATACATAGTTTAATTTAAATATGTCATTTATAATTCGGGATCATACATGATGGGAGTACGTCTTCAATATGAAAATTGTGTAACTACTACATTAACAAAAGTATATAGAAACCATGTTAATGGGTAATAGCTGGAAACAAGTAAAGTTGTTAAAAGACGATACATAACTTAAATACCTAGATGTAAGACAATCAAACATGAGTTTGATGACCCATTGAATAAACCAATTCAACGTCATTTGTCACAATAAAATTTAATCCATGATTATAGTAATCCACTGACGGAATTATTGCCCTTATTCCTTACTTTAATGATAATTCACTGTCTGAAAGAAGTATATATATATATATATATATATATATATATATATATATATATATATATATAATATATATATATATATATATATATATATATATATATATATATATATATATATATATATATATATATATATATATATATATATATATATATATATATATATATATATATATATATATATATATATATATATATATATATATATATATATATATATATATATATATATATATATATATATATATATATATATATATATATATATATATATATATATATATATATATATATATATATATATATATATATATATATATATATATATATATATATATATATATATATATATATATATATATATATATATATATATATATATATATATATATATATATATATATATACTAGTTTTAGAAATACTATCGAGAATCATTGAAATAAGGCATATAATAAATATTTAGGATGTTCTGGGTAGTAATTAACCATCATTAAAAACTCGGATAATATTAATTTCTTCAATTTCTCTGTAAAGTCTTTTTACTTTCAAGTTTTACTTATCCGCTGTTAGGATTGATTTATTTCAAAATCTTCCTTTTTTGCATATTATAAAAAATTGTATGACAAAATAAATCGATTCCATTTTATTATTTTATGGATATTAAAAGTATAATTTTATTCACGGCCAGTGTAATTTTTATGCCGAAATTGAATGAATGTTTGAATTCCTTTTTAATTAGAAAACACTCTTTTCGGCCATTATAGCACAATGCTCAATAGCGGTTATCTTCCTGATTGAAATATTTTTTTTTGTCAAAATTTATATTAAAAGCAAAAAATTATTTAGTATTTTGAGAGAACATATTTATTTTATTTAAGAACAAATATATCGAAGTGAAATTCAAACTCTGCTGACTACAGTAATAAAAGTTAAAAGCCTAAATTTTTTAGGTATAGCTGGTAAAAATAATAAACATATAATATTGATTTTAAAGTGATGAAAAATTCGAGAAAGCGATTTCTTCATATAACATATGCTGACATCTTTTGTTTGTATAGATTACAAATAAGTGTATATTCCATTCAATATTATAATAACAAATTTAAAACCTGTATTAAGTTCTGTTGTATTACACATATGGCTCTTTACCGTGTGTCATTCTTTCTGAATCACAAGAGAAATGCTAAAATATCTGTATTTGAAAAATCAGACTGGGACATTTTATTTTGTGCTTATAATCGGAAACCGAATCCAAAATCCCCAGATTGAAAAAAAGCGTTGTATACCTAGGCCATTGCTGCCGTAGTTTATGGCCACAGAAAATATAAAGATTTCTTGAATTGATTTTTATTCCATAAACGGCTCGGTAAAAATATTTCTAACAAAAAAAATATTAACTGAAATCATACTTCAGGTGTCAGAGTGCATACAAGTTAAATGTGTCATTTAACGTCATCAATATTTATTGAAAAACTGAAAAAGAAATCTATACAATATTTGCCATTTACATTTTGTATCGAGATAAATTGTGGTTGAATTATACTCGCCGTCTGCTTTACTTTATTTCTAATACCACTCACTACTGTATGAATCAAATGTTTTGAAAAAATATTAAAAAAGTTGTGAAACAAAACATTATTCAGTAAAACTTTTATTGAATAAAAAAATACTTAATTGATTCATTTCCCCCAGTTCACACCGTGCTGTGCTATTGAAATATGGAATGTGTTTGCTTATTGAAGACTGAATAATTTGAAACTACATACTCCTCTATTAGAAAAATAAAATAAAATTAAACAAAATAAATCCATCATCATTGATTCTGAAAAATCCATGATTATGTTAATGCAATAAAATATAAACTACTTTGAACAAAAAATAGAATACAAATGTAAATAAAAACTATTTTTATTTCTTTCATATAGTACCCTTCAATATATTCAAATTGGTGATTTGGATATATCGAAGAGCGTGGCCGGGAGATAATATTGTCTTCGACCCCAATAATCGAACCTTCGAGATTAAATTCACTGGAGTTGAACCACAGGCACGGAACTCGCGGTTCGTATTTGTATGTATTGGTAACAATAACATACGTGAATAGACAACACTCGTATACGTACTCGGCGCGTGCGAGTATTGTTAGCTGGCGAACACTTTTACCAGATTGGAACCTTTTTTTTAAATTTTGGGTACTATCAGGATCCGAACCTGAAATCCCCAGGTGGAAGTCAGGCGTCTTACCAACTAGTTTTAGAGGTCGATATTTATTCAATGCACCTTCATAATGATTTTTCCAATGTTCTATGATTTATTCCCTCCATACGTTCAGAGCGTTATCAAAACCATTTTTGTTTAGTTGTGTTATTTCATCGATAGCTCTGGAATCGGTGGAAACTTGACGAATACGGACTGACGGAAAATCGGATAAATGTATTGATTAATCTTTTGATAATGATATGTAAAATAAAACAAGAACACCGTTTGCATATTGAATGAAATTCATATTGGATTTATACTCGTAGTTGTGTGGTGATATCAATTAAGGTGTCAAATTTAATTAATGTTAAATAACAACAAGCTCAAGCATAAATTACAAGACTGCCGGTATCATTTGATTTTGAGAAATGTACGTGCGAGATATTCCCGATTTTTCCAATAGCGGATGTAACATTCCTAATCGAATTCTCAGATATTGGAAAATGCCAAGGAAAATTCAAATTGGAATGTAAATTAGACGTACACATAACATATATGCAAACAGGAAATAAAAAACATTTTTCGGTTAATTCGAAAGTCCGAATAAGCATAACTCAATCCCGTATGTGCTAAAATACGAGTATCGTAATAGCCTGATGGGTATTACATACATAGTTAAATTCGTTGAAGTGTTCAAGACTTTTTGTGTGAATTCGTGAAAGTGGACGAAACTTGGATTCACCACTACACACCAGAGTACAAATAATAGTCAAAACAATGAACAACAACTGGTGAAATTACGCCAAAGAAGGCGAACACCATTTTGTCAGCTGGGAAGGTGATGGTCACTGTCTTTTGGGATTCCCAAGGAATCATCATAATTTACTACTTGGAAAAGGGCAAGACAATAATGGGAGCCTATTATGCGGTATTATCAGAACATTTGAAGGAATACCAAGATTGGCGCGTAAAAAAGTGCTCTTCCATCAGGACAACGCGCCACAAAAACTAATCGACAGTCGTAATGTCAAAATTGCATGATTTGGACAGGGAAAATCGTGAGCCATTCAATTATAAAATTTATAATTCAGCACAATAAAATGGTAGTATTTTTTACATTCATTGTGAACTGAGCTTCTCCACAATTATTTTTTGTAAATCATAATTAAGACTAAGATAATTATCAAGTTATGAGCAGCCCTCATCTTGTAACCCCCAAATGTTTCTGTCTTCGTGACAAAGTTTATATAACATGTTAAAAGTCATATCTAATGATATGTACGAAGATCTTTACGGTAGTTTTCCGTTAGTTAAAAATGTTTTTCGGAGTTGTTGCCGTGTTGAGTTGGCTTTAATGATGGCCGATGGCACCAAACATGTGCTCACGTGAGTGTGGATGGCTAGGTGGGTGCTTATTACGTTCTTACTATATTTGTCAATGTTTTTTGGTATCATCCTGAGAATGAAGGCCGCAATGCCTTCAAAACTTCAGCCATCATTTAAGCCAACTCAACATTGCAACTTAAACCAGACATATATAATGTTTGAAAATTTATGGAGAATTGCATGAACGGCAGTGAACGAGAAAAAAATAATAATACCACGATATTTAGAAATATAATACACGCTTTAGCATTAAATAAGAATTAGACTAGAAGCATTAGATAATTCTGAAAAAAATGTATAACAGTAATGAAACAAATAAATAATATATTAAAATAAATACCCGGTTACTATTTAATTTTACAGCGGCTCAATGACTAGAAATAAAAGTAAATTAATACGAGTATATAAACGAAACAAAGTCTGAACATTTTATTGTATTAATCCCATTTCGGAAAAGCACCCCTCCGAAGCGACCTTTATTAATATTTCTCAGTATCCGAGTCATTCCAATTTTATGAGTATCATCCACATAAGAACATTTCTCTTCAGAACAGTGAGTCATATGAACATCCATCACACTGGAAGAAGTTTTATTTTTATAAGAGGCTGAAAATAGGTCATAAAGAGTACTCTATTTTTATTAAGTTAATGCACACTATTACAAATGTAAAAAAAATGTGGAAATGAGGAAAATAAAGCTTTCAACTTGTAATAAAAATACAATGATATTAAATATTATATGTAGTTAATAAGGAAACTGTAAGTAAGATGACAAAGTATGTCGCCCATATAATATTTGAACCCTCAGATCCATTGCAGAAAAAAACGCTAAAAACAAAGTGCCTCTCTTGTTTTCGATAAATACGTGAGATTCAAGGTATTGTAAGATGAAGAAGAATTCACCAAAGTAACTGCAGAGGTTGTGTGGAAAGGGTGGATAATGTAGTCTTGTAACAAAGATTCCGCCTGATAATTTCGATAAGGTCATTTCGAGAGGTATAATAATTTTAAACTAGAATTAATAACAAACTATGTTGCATAATATGCATACCGTGCTATGCTATTTTTTTTGCCCTAAACCAGTTATCTTATTTTTAGGAAAATCAAAAGAATGGGTTGGGGTAATATAAGTAAATGTGGAATAAAATAACAAGGTTATATATCTTATATTCATATCCAGAGTATTCGATTATATCCAGAGTATTCGATAATCAGCCCACTCTACTTTAGTCGTTTATCAGACGCAGCGACTGTTAAACAAGTCTCAGGTTCTCGAAAAAATACCAGCCTCATTGTGAACGTATCGTACTCAAAGCTAAATACAGTATGGTTATGGTTTAAAACTCATGTAGTATTATTGGAGTTCATAGTTTGGTGGATAGGTGTAATTTATAATTATTTTCGATCCAAATTTTAAGGATTTTTCTTTAAAGTTTATCTATGACACTAAAAAGTTTTCTTCCATAAATAAAAAAAAACAAATGTCTAGGAGTATCTGTATAATTATAGACGGTTCTGAAAACTATAAGAACTAATCTCCTTTGTTATCTTTGAATTGAGGAAAATGAACGTGACTCAGCGAACCCTTCGCAGATAAATTTTCTATTGAACTTCTCGACGCTAGACATGTGAGTCATACTTTCAGACGAAAAGTGTCTGCACAAACGTGTGGCGCCGACTTGTTTTAAAAGTATTGATCGCGTTCCTTTCTATTTTTTAAATTGTTTTTAAAAAATCTGACACATTGAAAAACGATGAAACATGAAAATTTTAACTTTTTGTACCACACACTACGCATACAAATCCGAAATAACTAATCTTACACAGATCGAACTTTATAGATGCCATTTCTTTATAGTTCGTCTTGGAAAGTTTTCTATGCAGAATATATTTTTGTAACACACAATATACATATCGAAAGATCTTAGAGAGATATTATATTTCTATAAAGTTCTTAGAGAGATATTATATTTCTATAAAGTTCTTAGAGCTATATTATATTTCTATAAAGTTCGTCTTTAAAAGTTTTCAGTGGTTTTAGCAAATATGTTTAAAACATCGTGATGTTACTGCTAAATGTCGATAACTCCACAATCTAGAGATGACGATATGTATCCACATTTAATTATCTATGATTATGGAATAAAATTGCAGGATCACGGAGTTCGGTAAAATAATTACGCATTTCAGTTTTTTTATGAAATTATTTATATCCCGTTTTCTTAAAATCATTACAGAATTGAATTGACGAACAGTAATTAGATTTCACAAAATATCTGCGAGAGGTTTAAAGAATAACATTAAAGGGTTACATTTGTAATTGCGATACGCCCATAACATTTTTAAGACATTTATGAGCTTTTGGATCTAGCCTGATGATACTCGTATATACTTAAATTAAGTGTATATTGAAATTAAGAAATAATCGAAGCGAAAACCGAAGTCGCTATTTTTTTCTAAATCTACATATTAGATAAGGCACTTAAAATGAAGACAGTTCACGAATCGAATTTATAAAATGCATTATTTTTAGTATTAATTATCGGCGCGACTGTGGAACGAACCTCCAAGAGTTATCAAATATGCACCATCCTTCTTTACGTTTAAAAAAAATACATTACTTAGAATATCCTTTCATCCTAATTTTCTTTTCTTTTCCTTTCTTATTCTTGAAAAAAATCCTTTCCTCTACTTCTACCATTATTGTTTAGAGATTGGTCATTTATTTGTTTTTTTTTTACTTGCACAGCACTAAGCCTGCCACATGCACCATTTACTCGTATATCCATGTATACAAAATAATGAAAATAAATAATTGAATTTAAAATTATAATTATATGGTCGTATAAAGGCAAATTTAATATCAGTTTTTGCCAAAAAAGAGTTATCCCTATTATAGGAATAAGCGTATTGGTTATTGGTCGTATTGGTTAATAATAATTAATAAAAAGAAATCTTTCAAATCTCTTTACTTTCCATTGATAAGAAATAAAAGCTATGTTTTGTATTTTACTTGAGATAATTAAACTGTGTTATCTCAACGTACGCCAGAAAAAAATAATTATTAGGGATGTCAATGTCCCGAAAAAGGAAAATTATTTGCATTAAAAAAATACAATGGTTGTAATCAATCATAAATATGTTAAGTTCTTCATTAAATTAACTTAAACTAAGATGATCAAGTTTTTAAGCCTTCTCAAAAAAGGATATTTCTAAAACTTAAAATGGAAAAAAAAATGTAGGTTTCATATTCTGATTCTTTTATTAAGGTTGTAATTCAGAGGTAAACATGGTTGTCCAGTCTTACAAAAGAAAAGCTTGCACTTTTCATCTTCAGGGTTACTCATTATTGCATTGTATTATATTACACTTTCGCTGTATACAGTAAAACCTGATGAGTTTATTGCCACGTGACAATCTCTTCCAACTAACCAGAAATTTGTTAAAGAGGCCTTAAGTGAAAACTACACTGGAAAAAATCTAGTAATAGTATCTACGAGAACCGAACCCGCCATCCTCGGGTTGAAAGAGACGTTTTACCAACTAGGCCACAGAGGTCGTCATGAATAAATAAAGTATAAAATAATTAAATGTTGGAATAAAAAAAACCTCAATCGACATTTCTTTTCAGTGCAGGTTTTAGTTTTCTTTCATCGTTGTATTATTCCCAAGGTGAACATTTGACATTATTTTTTAATTAATTAATTTAGCCAAAATGTAGAAAATGCACTGAATGTAACAATTAAACACAGATAGACAAAATGTAGTAAATGCACTGAATGTAACATAAACAAACACATACAGACAAAATGTAGTAAATGCACTGAATGTAACATAATAAAACACATACAGACAAAATATATGTATTTTAAACTGATATTTTCATATCATATTGATCTAGGTTTGCTGCTTGCCATATTATGTAAGGAACTATCCTATAATATATTAGGAACTATCCTACTGTATATTTCAAACAGGTTTCACTTGGACACACTTTTTCGTCTGGATTTATTAATGCACTGATGTTTAAAAACAACCATTTACCTTAAATTTATGAGGACCTCGAAACACCAATTTTACTAAAAAAAATACTTGCTCATGTAAATAAATATTTTTTTCAAAAATATATTTGAAAATGTATTTTGCCGTCGTTTGAATTCACAGAAATTCTTAAAACACCGTTCAGTATAGTGATTTAAACACAGATGAAAAAAAATACGCTTTTAACGGCAATGTCACATACGGATACAGAACATTCTTGAATTGCGATGTAGAACAAGTGAATAATGGGCATTTCATATGCATGACAGTAAAATCAGAGAAAGGTGAAAGTCGAAATGGGAGGCTTATTTACAACAATTGTGCGAAGAACAGCTGATGAAAAAGGACGAAGAAAAATATACTTCGTGGCAAAAATGCAAAACTTGATAATGTATCCAAAACATGTTAGAAAATATTTGTACTATTCGCTATATATTCACCATTACATTGCACTTTTACTTTGTATAGTAAAACTAGGTTAGTTATTGTAGTGTGATATATTTTCCAATCAACTGTTAATACGAGTACTTTATCTACACACTTCGCGAGGAAAAGCGCCAATACCTTACCAAAGGTCCTAAGCTGTTGAAAATATTCAGTGTCTACGATGATACTGTTTTACTTTCAATGATAGTTCACTTTCAGTTCAGTCTCTTGATAGCTCCTGAAATGCTCGTCAGTAATTTTCGGTGTGAGCTAATAGATTTGTTTCATAATTAAGATCATTCAATATATACTCGTATAACATTTTCATACGTAGATTTAGAAAAAAAAATTAGAACGTGCAATTCATATACCTCAACAAAGGGAAAACAATGGGATAGTGGACGATATTTCAGTTAGCTTCAGTTGATATAATTACGAGTAAGTTCTAATATTGGTGCTTGTATCTTAAACTGAAAAAGTGAAATCTAAAATTCAGAGAATAATATATCTAATTCATAAACTCTATATTTCAACAGAATTATAATCTATTATATTATTAAATAACATTTTAACTAATAACACTATAATTACATTGTTATTCAAATAATCAACTTCATATTGTCATTTTATTATTATTATTTCAGAAAAATAATAATAAAGGGACAATTTATATAGCGCCGTTTAAAGATCATTCTCTCATCAAAGGCGCTTTAACACGAATGGATGGACCCACTATTATTGACAGATTAAAATATTACACAAAAATAAAAGTTGGGTGGCTGTGGCCATTAGGTTATATACTTTTCCGCATCTGGATATATTTAGAAGACCAACTAAAAATAAATCTTTCTAGATCTTCCGATTTGTGACATTAACATATTCGGCATTAGGTGGAGTGTATTGTATGCGTGTAGTATTAATATATAATCATGAATTTTGATAAAACCTCTCAAAAAGAGTTGTCTTCAAGTGATTTTTAAAGATGCATATGCCATCTATATCACTACTGGCCCAGCAACGGCAAAACCCTGTGATTATACACCACCCTATTAGATCGATCCGGAATAATTAATTTCTTCAATGCAGACGAAATCGACCTCAAATTTCTACTCCTCTCCGAAGGAACATATCTTAGATAACGTTTCGAAAGATGCAATGGGGACATCCCAGGCAGAATACTTAAAAAGGTAATAAGAACATTTTATAACAAATTTGATTTCTCAGTCAAGGAAAAACCTGATGACAAGCAAACTCAGTACAAAGAAAATTACTGAAAATTTGAATATGTTAAACTTGCTTTTCTTATTAATTAGATATGAATAGAAAATTGTGTATTCTTTGGAAAAACTTAAATATTCTTAAAGAAAGTTTTTAATAAATATTAATTGACTTAATTTTAAGATTAATAAAATTGTTGGACATGATGTGGCTGGAATTATGTTTGTGATAGCTTGAGATTTATTTGTGTGTGAGTATGGATTTCATTGCAGAGTATGTGTGTGTGTGTGTGTGTTGTGTATTTCTGCTGAATTGCAGAGTGTGTATGTTTGTGCATTTCTGCTGAATATTGTAATACGGGTATTTTGGACAAATATATGAAATTTGATATAAAGGAATGATAATACTTCGTCACAGGCCTTGCCTAATGAAATGGTTCGCTTTATTTATAGAATATACGTTCTTTTACATTGGCATATTCTTTTCTCCGCTATTTGTCTTTCCATTATGATGATGCAAATTTAAAAAATTTAAAAAAAGTGTTCAATTATGGATAGTAAAAGTGTTGTATTATGGATAGTAAAAAATAAAACAGAGTTTTAAAATGTATTAAAAATAGACATTTATAAACCTATAGATCGTACCAAAATGGTTAAAAATTATCAAACTAATGAACGCCTCAAATTATGAAATACAAATAAAATTTATATAAAAATATACCTATAACGTTTTCAGTACTTAACATAAATTATGATGCGAGTATAGCAATATATGTATAAGTTGAAATCAATTTAACTACAGATAATGGATGTATGTTTGTTTGTTATGTCCTTGTAATAATGCATTGCATTTTATATAAACGTATTCTTCAATTCTGCAAGACTTTGATACGAAGATACACGTCTTAAGCATATTTTGATTGGCCGAACATGATGCGAGCTATTTGAATCAAATAAATAATATCAGTGTACCAAAAATAAATATTTAAAAATAATAAAAGTGAGCGGGTCCAATTCCGAAACTAATAATTATTTTCTGAAACGGGTCCAATATGGTCGATATCTGTTTTTTTACGGATGAAGGAGTGGTTCTTTGCGAAAAGTGTGTGCTATACACAATTATTGAGGATATTGTTGGTACTGAGAAGTGCTTTTCTCTAAAACTCCTGAAAATCAATCGAAGGGATCAGAATGTCAAAAGGACTTCCTAGAGGGTAAAAGGTTGAACTGTAAAAATACTAAATTATATGTATCGAATGCATTTTGTGTGTTAATACATATCTTTGATAACCACACATAAAGATGGCTAAGCAGTTTTTTTATTTTTTGCAAACATAAGCTTAAAGTACATAAATATAAAAAAAATAATTCTTCAAGCCCTTATGGCCGAGAATCATGATCTTTTAAGCAACCATTTTCAACTCTACTCATCAACTTTTTCCAATTTTTATTATTAATTTATTTCTCTCAAAGCTTGAACAAAAAAGTCTCTTAAAATGTATCAAGTTATTTGTCAACGTTCAAAGACTGCGTCTCATTATTATATACGGAAGTATCGAATAAAAAAAATAACAGTTATATTAGAATATTCTTTATTCCATTATTGTAATTTGTATTTCTAAAAATTGGGAGTTGAACCAGAGTGAATAACTATTTTTGAAATTTTATTTACCAAATATTCACCATTGTAACATTGAATACAGATTTGTCGGATAACCCTAGATTAAAATAATTTAGTTATATAAAAATATTAAGCTCCTTGTTTGGTTCGACTATAACTATTTTTTGGAAATTCTCGTAATGTAAAAGAAAGCTAGGTATGAAATGGTTTTAGTTTTTAAAGAATTGAAAACATTACGTAAGCAATACGGATACGCGATATTACGTCATAGTTTTCAAATTGTTGAGCGAGTTTTCGATGCAGTTATATATTTTTCTTATTTGAAATTTTTTTACAATAAATTAAATTAAATTCCGAAAAATCTCAGATAATCAATATTTGATCCCCAAACTATAGCAAATTAATCCAATTCAATCATTTCTAGATACATGAAGTCGATTTTATATTCATATGATTTAATTTTTAAATAATAATAAATATATTTAAGGATTCGTCGAGTAAAAAAGGAAACGCAAGAAATGGAAACTATATGGTATATAATTCATCGAATTTGAAAATTAGCATATTGTGTTTGTAGCTATAGTAAAGCATATTGTGTTTGTAGCTATGGTAAAGCATATTGTGTTTGTAGCTATGGTAAAGCATATTGTGTTTGTAGCTATGGTAAAGCATATTGTGTTTGTAGCTATGGTAAAGAAGTGGTTTAGTTATTTGATTTTTTCGGACTAAGTTAAAAGTTTTTATTCCAGGGGAGATAAACTTATAAGGATAGATATTATTTTCTAAGCGGATGAGTAAAATGAGATAACTAATTAAAAAAAAAAGGCAGAAATGTAAATTAACATACATATTTAATAAAATTAAATACCTTAATGTAAATGTTAAATGGAAAAAAATAATTTTATGGTTGAAGCGCTCTTGAAGCGCTCGTACTGGCTGGGAAACAGCGCTTTACCAAATTATCTAAGTAATAAAACATAGTTACAAAATAGAAGTGTTGTATAAAAAAATTAAAGAGTTTTCTAAAAATCTACTAACAGAGGAACATGAAGATTTTTTTTAATTGATTACTATTATTTAATTGGTAGATTTGTTAAAACATATTTCATCAATAAAAAACGGCAATTTTTCATTATATTAAGTATGGTAGACGAATAGATTTATTGCACCTTTGGACTAACAAAAAAAGTAAATATGTAAAATTAACATTCTTATTGCATAACATTTGAGTCAAAAGGAAACGAAAACATCCAGTTAAATAATACCAGAATTGAAATTTTATGACGAGTGTTCAAAGCTACGTAACTATGATATTGTAATATTGGTACTTACCTAACGCAGAATCCTCAAAAAGTGCTTTAATGGGAAAGCACTGAAAAAAAAATTGCACAATTTAACATGATTCACTAAGAAGGATATTTGTTTGTTGATTTTTCAACTCAACTATTACGAAAAAGGGTTTAAATCCATAACAGATGGCGGCTGACTGTAGTGACGGCCGTTCCTTGTGCGTCACTACACAACCTTGGGGTTTCCACATCGACACATGCGAGAGAAGTACACTGAGCACAGACACACTCCTACGCTAGACACTAACCAATTATGCACTCCCCGTCTCTCTCGGAAAATTCTGCCGAGCGAGCGAATGAACGAAATAGAAAACGGCGAAAATCAGATTTCCACTGAACAAACGCAGTCTCACTCTGGCAAATTTTCAAGACCTTCGATAGAAAGAGACAAAATTTGGGAAATTTTCCCATTTCGAAGTATTCGTCATCCTTCTCTACTGGCACTAGCGCCGGTACGGCGAGAGAGATAGAGGGCGTTGTAAGACGCGCGCACTTGAAATTTTCCACCCCAACTACTGCCGAGAGGCGGGGGCTGTTATTGAACAAGGATTAAATAAAACAAGCGAATCAAGAAAAACAGTCCGAAGACTGCGGTATAAATGAGAAATTATTAATCAATATGAATATATGTATTTACCGTAAAACCTCACGACGAAACGAAGGCGAATCAAAATATGGAATCGACGTATCTCGACCCGGTGACGGTTGTGATAACGCTGTTTCTAGTTTCGCGACGGAATGCGGACATCTTCAACGAAACTAAAGACTGGAGAGAGATATGCGCATCTTGTGAATGTATTGGATTGAGCTGTATCCTTGTCAGAGCTACGACAGGTCCTCGCGGCACGGGCAGCGGGACACTTCTGCCGGCCTCAACTTCGTCAGCTGAGGGGTTGCGCAAGCGCTTCGCACCCGTTCCGCCCTGTGGCGGCGGCGCGGCACTTCGATGGGCGGGTCGTCGCAAATGTACAGCCAAGTGTCGGCATTCGCGCCGTGGCCGGCATTTTTGGTAGCACCTTGTGGCATGGTGTCTCCGGAGGGTGGGATGGCACGGCACAAGTTCAGGCCTGAACTCTACGCCCATGTGTCCCCTTAGAAAATTACATTGAAAAGTTTGACCCTTCTTTCAGATGTATGATAAACCCTATTTAATAATTTGCTCGGTAAACATAATAATTTTTAATTATCACAAGGAAAAGAAGAGACAACAAAACGATTAAATAAGCCATTGTTTTATAATGTTACTTCGTTATAATTTAAACCAGATGGACTAATTTGCACGGTATAGGATAATACGTTAGAAATTTACTCGATAATATTATAAAACGATAAAGATACAAAAAATCAATACATTTATTTACTTGAGTAGAAAAAATAGGTTACTATGTGCTTAGGTCTATTAAACAGGGGATTTGATTTATTTATATTAAAATGTAAATAATTTTGATTAATTTAATTTAAACAAATACTCGTTGATGCTGCAAATACTGTATCTTAAAAAAATATAAAATTCAAACGAACATTCGAAATTCAATGTAAAGTCACGTTTTCAGAAAATAACGTCAATGAAGATCTGAATGAACAAAAAGTTTACTATTTTTTCAAGAAAACAATTTCCTTCGTCATATTAAAAAAAACCTTGGTAGTAAAACTATACATTTCCATCATGAAATCGTTTACAAAATTGCCGAACTGAAATAAAATAATTTTACGAGCATGAAGTGCTGTTGATGTCATTGAATTTTTATTTCAAAAAGAAACATCGAAAATATCAAAGAATATTTTAGAGCATTGGATTGAATTGTTTTGTTTCAGAGTTAAATATTTATGTTAACATTTTTTATGTTTACAACTACGATTATGTAATTATTTTCAGATAATTTGTATATTTCACGTAACTTTATAAACATACATCCATGTCATTATTTATACGAGTTAACAAGCTTTTGAGTATCGTTAGTTTTCAAACGATTTCTGATAAAAAATCTTGTATAATTGAAGAAACATATTCAGTTGAACAATAAAACTTATTGTTTATCTAACAATTACAAAACAAAGTTCCAATTTTCAATTGAATGAGATGGAAGTTAAAAAAATATTTAAATATTAGACTCAAGTATTAAAACTTGAATCTACTGAATATGGAAGGAAACAATTATCACAAATGTTTTCTGAATTCATCATATATCTTATTTATGGATACGAGTGACTTTTACACTTTACCCAAACTTTCTATTAAATTTTTAATACACTGAATAAATTAGGATTTATATATCATAGCTCTTGTATAAGTTAAATAATTAAAATTGTCGGTGGCTTTTGAACAACATTAAATTAAGTAGGTGTTTATTTAAAAAAATATTTATTGGTAAGTATTTTTACTAGGAAATTCAAATGCCATAAAATAAAATAACAGATACTTAATGGAGTACAATATTTATGAAAAAATAACGAGGCCTAAAGATTTCAAAGATTCTTAAGGATTTAAATTCTAGGGTTTTAGCTTGAGGTTTATTTTAAAAAAATAGATATGTACAAGAAATTTATTCTACAGCAATAATTAAAATTATTTTCTTACTCCTCAAACATTGTATTTTCATAAAAAAATAAATTATGTGCCATTCTAACACTTTTCTCAGGAATATTGCATTAATTATAATGGTTTTAATCACAAATTATGTGATAATAATGTTTATTTCATGTTTTTTGGAAGCTATTACAATAATTATTTGAATTTGAAAATAGACAAAGCAATAAGCAAACAATATTATAGAAAAGAGTAGAGGAAAATAGACAGGTTTTTTATTCCCCATTAACTTTTAGAATAAGGAAATTATTCGTTATAATACTACACACGCGATATTTCTGGATCTGGATCTATTCCATACTCCACTGTACGCGATGGACGGGATACTATTCCATACTTCACTGTACGCGATATTTTTTACATCAACGCGTCTGTGAAATCAGTTCACCAAAATAGAGGTAAATATTTTTTCATCAATTCGTATGGCACTTCTTAATAAAGTGGAAAATTCGTGGCTAGGCGACAATTGCCTTCGGTTCCTTCAATCAAGCCTAAGGGTTAAGAATTGGAGTAGGCATGTAACTCATCTATCGTTGTACGTGTTAAGTTAACCAGACTGGGACTTTTTTTGGGTGCCATTTGGAATCAAACTGGAAATTCCAAATGAAAATATTTTCTGTTACATGTTATCCTTGCCTGAAAAATGCTCGTACAAGAAATTACTAAAGTAATTTACCTCTCAGCCTTGAAGCATGCTATTTAAGTGCACCGTTAATACTTATGTGTTCTGTTAATATTTATATTCAAATGATGAGCTGCACTTTGTTGGAATTCTACCGGAATTTGTAGGGATATAGCACATTTCCACAAATATCATTGTTACCTATGGTGTTAGAAGAACATTGGTGTCAGCATAACAAAAGTTGATTTTACTCTATTTTATTTGATATAAGCGATGATAGAAATACTCTTCTTAATGGGTAGTAATCCAATAAAATGTGTTTGTTGATATCGAGAATATTTATTCTTTATTGATTTTTTGTATAAAATAATATACATTTTTGTTTACATCTTAGTGTAACGCGTAAACTAGATTATCTCAGACTTTTTCGAAAAATTTGTTCTTACAATTTTCGAAATCAGATTATGATAACACTACTCGTATTATGTTACTCGTGATAGAGTATGATTGTCAGTCATATTGTGGATACAAGACACCTGTGCGAGTATTAGTTAATAATGCCCATAATATTGCATTTCAGCAAGCACATACCCTGCAACCCAAACGGCAATTATTATCATTGTCATCATAATATGTTAACTCCACTGTATTATAATTCTCTCGAATGTAGCTTTATTTTTTAACTAAGTATTTTAAGAATACAACTAATATAGATATCCGTGACCCACTGACCGTAGGGCTATCAGCAGGTGTCTTTAATTATATTTTTAACAATTTAGATACAATTAATATAAAAAAATCAAAGCATTTAATAAACATTGATGTTATTCAAAAAAATACTATTAACTTTTTTGTTATTTAGAATAAGGTTGTAACCTGATCTGTTAAGATCGCAGAATAACCACTTTGCTCTAGATTTTTTGACATATTTGAGAGAATCATCTAGTCAGTTTTCGCATCCTTGACAAAATACAAGAAATTCCTCGTAACTCGTAACGACTCAGCTTGAAGGAGCAGCGGCCGGGATAAGGCCCGCAGCCACGCACATTAATGTAAAGTAGCGTAAATACGCTATTTACTAAATACACTTTCCGTCCTTGTTCCACTTAGTTTATATGAAGCGCCGTACCGCGCCGGGCTCGTTACCTATATTCTGCAGAAATATAATAACGTTTAAGAGAAAAGTAGCTCATTGTGCTTTTATTACTACTTCTTTTACCTGTTTTTCATAGTATTAAAATAAAACGTCGTAAAAAAAATTGTGTTGACATAATAGAGATTACGTCAAGAAAGATAGGCCGTACTGTAAATCATTATTTTTACCAAGGATTTATGTTGGCACAATAGAGATTACGTCAAGAAAGATAGGCCGTACTGTCAATCATTACTTTTACCAAGGATTTATGTTGACATAATAGAGATTACGCCAAGAAAGATAGGCCGTATTGTAAATTATTACTTTTACCAAAGATTTATGTTGACATAATAGAGATTACGTCAAGAAAGATAAGACATACTGTAAATCATTATTTTTACCGAGGATTTATGATAATATTTTATATTAATCATATTTATTCTATATCAAACATATTTTTTTGGTTAAAATATATCAATGGATAAATAATACTTTTCAGTACTACAATAGTATATTTTACTTACAAAGTTCACCTAATTCTTAAATATAATACTTACAAAAAAGTACTACGAAGTTTACCATCATCATTACCATCACGCCATGCTCCAATTGGGGTAGGCAGAGAAAAGGATCATTTCATTTAATCCTGGAATACATTTTTCGCTTCTACCGGTCTGTATTCCTCGTCATGCATATTCTCTTTATAAAGGCTTTCCCTTTTCTCCATTTAGAATTCGATTAATTTTATCGTGCCACGTGAAATTTGTAAAAACATTTATATTCATATGGGATCTGAAGAAAAAACAGTGACGCAATCGTGATTTTTTAAAGGGCGGGTTTGGAATGAAGTGGTTCTTACTATAGCACGCTGTAAAATTAGAGAAATGGAGGAGAATTGGAAAAGTGCACGCTATTAAATAACTTCGATATCAAAAGACGCGCTATTAGAAAACGTGAAAATTGTCATGTAGTGGCGAAAAAAATATTACAAAAAAACAGTGTTATTTCAAAAAATGTAGAGCAGCAGACCACGTTAACCACGCAGCAAGCAATAGCCAGAAGAAAAGTCGAAAGAAGGTTGAGTAAACAACCGGAGATCCTGTGTCGACAAAGGATTTACCTGGCTCTAGTGTCGGATAGACCGGCGTGGAGGAAAATCTTAAAAATGTTTTACTTCGCAGGAGCGGTCAAGAAAATGTTATATAAATTCAATAAATATCAATATTTAAAAAAAAAATCCATTCAGCAATATTTAGAAAAACATTTTTTCCTGGAATTTTCATAAATAATTATATTTCCTAAAAATGTGTCGAAATATAGCGCTATTCAAATAAATAAATCATATTTCGTTCCTTTTTATTGCACTACTTGATGTTGGTCGAGGTGTGATGGCTAGCTTCCTGGAAGAAAGCCGACGCTTGTGTTTCAGCAGATTGGACAAAACAATGCACGTGTGGACATTCTTCGTGGACTGTTTTACGAAACAAAACTAAACCAAATGTTGAACGGTCCATAATGTTGTATTATTTGTTATCACGGTGAATAAGATTTGCGAAAACTAATTGTATAGTTAATGTTACAAATGTTTCAGTGCCGCGATAGGATTTGAAAAACCCATTTTCATATATATTTCTAATTTCTAATGTTTAGATTACAAAAAAAGAAAAACAACTAATTGAAAAAAAGAAATTTCGACATGTTAATCCGCCCATGATTAATAAATAATAAACCTATTTCATATCGAACACAAAATTGTCTTTTTTATAAATTAAACTTATATATAAATAAAATAAACATAAAAACAAGTATAACACATAATTAAGTAAATCAGTCCATAGTTTAACATTTTTGTGGGATATTTTTACTGATGATTAAATAGGCAAACACTAAAATTGTAAATTTATCAGCTGTTGGAAGAACTGGATTATCACAATATTAAGCTAAAAAGATACACCCATGGAAATCATAACTACATTGGTGGAAACACGATAAGGGAATCTAAAGATAAGAAAATACAAAACCTCTATTACAAATTGAAAGTCTAAAATCAGGTAATATGAGAATAGAATTAAGGAATAATTTTTTCTATCTTCTTAATTTTAAGCCAATATAAAAAGGGAATCATTATCAGACATATAAATTACGTAATTTGTCTTGAAAATATAAACTAGAGTATCGATCGCACTAGACGGGACTTTAATTATTTTAAAATATCAGTCACATGGTTGTATTCAAGTATTATAAAAAATAAATATAAAAATATTCTTATGAATTCTGTGAACGGTGATGAATTTTTAATAATTTGTTATATATAATCATTTGTTATATTCTTAATTAAAAAAGGCGAATTCTTTAGCACCGTAAGGAGAGATTTTTTTCTGAAGGGCGCTTTATATGAACCTATTTAATAGGATTTTACTACTGATGAGAATTGAGCCCATGTTTGCAATAAAGATAATATCTAATAAATTAAGTGATATTGGGATTTGTATAGATATATTTTACATTATCTGTCCAATGCGAAAGGTGGCTGACGGGAAATGAAACATAAGCGATTGTTTATTTTTAGTTTACATTACCTTTTTTTCAAAATACACTCCTTGTGAGCCAATGCTGGAAGCGGTTTTAAAATTTTTTGAAGCACTCCTGGAACTTATTCTTCACAATTGCCTCCAAAATCTTGGCCGAAGCCTTCTGGATGTCTGAAATGAAATCGTGTCGAAACGCTTTGCTTTCATCCCCAATTTCAGTTTCGGGAATAGCCAGAAGTCGCATGGACCCAAATCAGGCGAATACGGGGGGTGATCGATACTTTTTTTGGCCAAGAAATCGCGTACCGTGTATTTGTGAATAGGAAAAATAATATTCAAATAATTTCAGGGGCAGAAAGAATAGTAATTTAGCACTTGGGGCCATTGAGTACTTTCCCACATCAGCATAACATTTTTAGAAAAAAAAGTAATAAAGGAAAGACGGTTGATAAAAATATGTGCAGATCTTTTAACTTCTGAAAGTCATACATTCGGTTTTTTTAGAGTGTAATAAATGTGTAGTGTTCGCCTTTATAAATGTTGACGTTCTAAAATGAGTTGTCTTCGCATCTTTCTTGAAACTGTATACGCAACACATTACTTTGATAATAAGGGATGATACCAAACACCTTATCATATTCTGTCTTATAGATATGATTGGAAATAATAAAATTATTTAATGAAGATAAGAGTGATCTTAGCATACAACGTCTCTCAGTAACAATGTATCTCAGACAAATGTCTAAAATATATATATTATATTTGTAATTATTTGGGAAAAGAGTAATTTAGATGCCTATTAAATCAGCCTTTACGGGCACACTGCATTTTGCTAACAAATAAAACGGCCCTGAATATCTTCTGCTGCATTGTTTGAGCTCTCTGGATTTTGAGTTCATTGTGTTCCGAGTAGTGCGCGAATATGTCTGATGACAAGTACGAGTATATTGATATTGAGCAGGCCATCTGCTCACCAGAAATGGAATCTTATTGCAGTGAGTACATATTTCTAGTAATTTTACTGTTCAATCATACTGAAGAAGTTAAAGAATAATTTTTATCCTGTCTTGGACCATGTTCGGTGCAGCATTCAGCAAAAAGCCTGTCGTTTACTTGGTCTATCATTAATTTTATTAGATCTTTACATTTCACTGGAGGACATCATCTAGCTCACCGCCATTCAACACAAACTTTTTCAGACTAATATTTTTCCTTTAAGTGGTAAGTCCAACGTATACAAGAAACATGTTCGTAAATAACATTGATTATTCAAATATATTCCTTATGACCATTTTTTGGACAATGAATACCATGTTAATCTAAAAAAAACATCCATTGAAATCCTTTATCCTGTATAATAGTAAGTGCATATAATATATGTATAAATATCATCACGCAGTGAGTGTCCTTTGCTGGTAAGGCAGAGGAAACGAATCTCTATAATTTTAAATTGAATCATACATCTTGTTTTTACTCCATTCATAAATTTCATTGATTAAAATATTCTTTTCTCATTCTGTCATTGTTAGAAATTGCTTTGCTTCTAGATCTAGCCACTTTGATTATGTATTTTTTTCTCGTTCAGAATTAATAATGCGTAGCATGTACTTCTTAAATATTTATAATTTAGATTTTTCTGTCATCGTTCATTCTAAAAGTTCTATCAATAAGAGCAATTGACAATTATTGGTTATGTTAACTGATCTGATGACACTGACATATTTGGTGATTTCTTCCTAAATATTGAAGATTTTCACGGGAAATTAGATCATAATGATATCTGACAATGTCTGCTAATATTTTATTTTATTATTGATATTTTCATCCTTTCTTTGCTTTAGAAATTCTAAGAAAGTAATTTTGTTTGTTAATTGTCTATGGATTTTTGTTCTTCGCTCACTTATTTCTTTATTATTTCAATGTGATGGGTGCATTTAAAGTTAGTGTTTTCAATTTAGTGTTAGTGTTTTCAATTTAGTGTTTTCAATTTAGTGTTTTCAATTACCCAAAGGGATGTTGTTTAATTTAATTTTGTATTTTTATGTAAATGCATTACGTCATTGAATAAAATTATACTATAAAACTCCTTTAAAATAAAAATTGTAATATTTTGTTAATGTCTCTTTTATAAAAGATGACTGATAATTCATGCAAAATTTTATAGATGCTAGAGAGGATAGTTCAAGTAAAAAATATATAAATATTATAAAATTTCTCAATTGGTTAAACGTGTAATATATTGAAAATAATATTATACTAAGGTTAAATTAAGCTGAAAAAAGAAATCATCAATAAATAACCATTTGGGTTTGGGGCACTTTGTTTTTTTTCTCTCTTTAATTACTAACTCTGTAATAATTGATAATTTAAATCATTTGCGAAATTCATTGTTTTACTTGTATTAGACCAGTCACCTCTATATTCTTCGTTAACTCTTGAGATAAGTTAAATATTATATTCTCAGTATCAGTCACCTCTATATCCTTAGTCAATTCTTGAGAGAAGTTAAATATTATATTTTCAGTACCAGTCACCTCTATATTCTTGGTTAACTCTTGAGAAAAGTTAAATATTATATTTTCAGTATCAGTCACCTCTATATCCTTAGTCAATTCTTGAGAGAAGTTAAATATTATATTTTCAGTACCAGTCACCTCTATATTCTTGGTTAACTCTTGAGAAAAGTTAAATATTATATTTTCAGTATCAGTCACCTCTATATCCTTAGTCAATTCTTGAGAGAAGTTAAATATTATATTTTCAGTACCAGTCACCTCTATATTCTTGGTTAACTCTTGAGAGAAGTTAAATATTATATTTTCAGTATCAGTCACCTCTATATCCTTAGTCAATTCTTGAGAGAAGTTAAATATTATATTTTCAGTACCAGTCACCTCTATATTCTTGGTTAACTCTTGAGAAAAGTTAAATATTATATTTTCAGTATCAGTCACCTCTATATCCTTAGTCAATTCTTGAGAGAAGTTAAATATTATATTTTCAGTACCAGTCACCTCTATATTCTTGGTTAACTCTTGAGAGAAGTTAAATATTATATTTTCAGTATTAGTCACCTCTATATCCTTAGTCAATTCTTTAGAGAAGTTAAATATTATATTTTCAGTACCAGTCACCTCTATATTCTTGGTTAACTCTTGAGAGAAGTTAAATATTATATTTTAAGTACCAGTCACCTCTATATCCTTAGTCAATTCTTTAGAGAAGTTAAATATTATATTTTCAGTACCAGTCACCTATATATTCTTGGTTAACTCTTGAGAGAAGTTAAATATTATATTTTCAGTATCAGTCACCTCTATATCCTTAGTCAATTCTTGAGAGAAGTTAAATATTATATTTTCAGTACCAGTCACCTCTATATTCTTGGTTAACTCTTGAGAGAAGTTAAATATTATATTTTCAGTACCAGTCACCTCTATATCCTTGGTCAATTCTTGGGAGAAGTTAAATATTATATTTTCAGTATCAGTCACCTCTATATCCTTAGTCAATTCTTGAGAGAAGTTAAATATTATATTTTCAGTACCAGTCACCTCTATATCCTTGGTCGATTCCTGAGAGAAGTTACAATATATATTATATTTTTAATACCAGTCACCTCTAAAATCCTTGGTCAATTTCTGAGAGAAGTTAAATATTATATTTTCAGTACCAGTCATCTCTATGTTCTTCGTCAATTCCTGAGAGAAGTTAAATATTATATTTTTAGTACCAGTCACCTCTAAATCCTTGGTCAATTCCTGAGAGAAGTTAAATATTACATTTTATTTTATAGTTTGAATTTTTCTGTTATATTACTTAACCTATTTTTTTATTGTTTAATTGTTATACTACTCAACATATAATAAGTAAATTATACTGTTTAAGTTTTTTAAAATCTTTTTTATTTAAGAACCATATCAATTTTGCATTAACTACAAATTTACCGATTTGACGAACGTATTTTCAACAATATTTGATGGATATGAATGCATAAGAAACTTATATTATTTGATATATTGGTTGAGAAGACCTTTATTGAAAAGTCATGTAAAAATAATAATATAATCGTCCTTTTTATTGCGGCTGAAATGTACATGTTGAATAATATTTTCAGGTTATGTCTACTCGAAGAAAAAAATATATCGCATGTCTGAAAACACTTTAATTTGCTTAAATGTGATGCTTTTTTTCAGTTCAAAGTGCTTTGCAAAAACTCATCAAAGTTCCGCCAATCCTGAAAGTCATTGAATTTCATTACAAAGATGGATGGACTCTGGAAAAAATTCAGGAAGAATTGAAACAATATGCCAATAAAACATACCGCATAATTTATATAAAACCAATTGAGGGTGATGTGAGTATTATTGTTTTATTAAATATCTTCGGTTTTACTTTGTAAATTCCACTTTTGCCTGATAGTTTGCTCGAGGAAGTAGCTCAAAACTAGAATTGCGAGAGCATAATCGTTAAAGTGTAAATTACAAAATAATTTTATAATAATTATCTTCCTAACTTTATTTTCATATCATGACCTGAATATTTTATAATGTACATTTAATTAATGTCACTAACACTTGACCATCTTGACTACCTTATCAAGGAAGATATTATATAATGGCAATACAAAAGACGAACTACCATACGAAAGACGATGTTCAACATATGAAAGTCGATATTCACAATATGAAAGAAAATGTTCATCGTGTGAAAGGCGATGTTTAACATATGGATGACGATGTTCATATGAAAGGCGATATTTAACATATGAAAGATGATGTTGACCATATGAAAGACGATATTCCACATACGAAATATGATGTTCAATATATAAAAGACATTTTATATATTGAACATCATATTTCGTAGACATATTTAACATATATGATAAAAAAAACGATATTCACCAAATAAAAGATGATTTTCACAATATGAAAGATGATGTTCATCATATGAAAGACAATGTTTGCCATACGAAAGACGATGTTAACCACATGAAAGACAATTGTCGTCCTCGTTGCTGGGCCTCGTAGTCGAGGATCCCCTCGCTATTCCAACGTCAATTCAGTTGGAAAGCAAAGCTGTGCCGTGGAGTTTGTTTTTCTTTTAAGCGAGTGAGCCATTGCACACCAGCAAACTTACCAGCCACACCGCTGTACTAGATTCGATGGCATACCGGTTATTTGAAAGTCGATGTTCACCATATGAAAGAGTTTCTGATCTTTAGTAAAGTAATCTTTTCTTCAAATCTACACTGGTGATGCAGATATGTAGAATGTTATGGCTGAGGGACCAAATTTGTCTTGGAATGAATTGATCGAGCCTTCAGGTTTAGAACTACGGTAATTTATAAGTCAGTCGCAGTTTGTCTGTAAGTATATATCAGAAATATTACCACGCGGGGAGTTAACAATAATTGTGAATGGAAATACTTGCATCATCGTACTGCACATACAGAACTTCTTCCTCGTTTAGTTTCAAGACTCACAGTCGCACTTTTAGATGGTTCGTATAGTTTAACGTTACCTTGCGGTTGTTAGCATTCTGTATCCCTCTATTGAACGCATGAATGGAACAGTTGATAACTATATGTTACATGGTCTGCACTCGCTCATATTTGCATAGCGTCGACTCCTTAACGCCTCATTTATGCATCAAGTCGAAACAACGATTCTGGCATGTGCGAGCTCCATTAAAGTTATATTTTAACACAATTATTTAAACCAGACTGGAGGAACTCCTCTTTGGAAAACGAACCTGATACACCCAGGTGGAATAAAAGCGTTGTACCAACTAGGCAGTGGATGACATTATAAGCATCATCGCGACAAAATGTATTATTCTTTTGATAATTTAAATATCTTATATCATAAAACGGATGATTTTTCAGAATTACACAGACGAAAATCAATATGTACACGAGCAGTTGAAAATAGACCTGTTGCAGGCTGCAAAACCCTACAACATACAAGTGACAGAGGACTACATAGACGTGGTCAATAGAACTATGGCTATTCTGAAGGACAGAGCGGAAGGGGTTTTCAATTGAAAAATGTTGCAGTTACCAAAACAGAGATTATATTGCATTTTATGCATATAAATATATTTATTGAATAAAATTGAGGTTAAATTAAAAAAATGAGATTTTTTCTTTTTTTAAATTGGCCCATTTAGATTTATAGTAACACGTACAATTGACGACCTACGAGGCCAAGTTAATAAGACTAGTCTTCCAACACGGAGGCTATGTTATGTGTTAGATTCCCGTTGGAAACAATTTATTCAAAAAAATGTTTGTCTTGTTTATACCTAAGGCCTCTATAATATTTTTCTTCTGGTTATTTTGAAGAGATTGTCACACGGCAATACACCCGCCAAAATGTAATGTATCAAACAAAAGTGTTATACAATACAATATAAGAATTTTGAAAAAAAAAATATAAATAAGTTGAAACTATATGAATGAAATATATAGTCAGAAAAAAATATATATTCATGAAAATTAAACAACAACCCTAAGAATAAGTATGTAGGACATAATCTGTTTTTGTTTTATCACTTTTATAAGTGTGTTTTAATGGTAAAACCTAATCCTTACGTTAAGATTTAAAACAACGTAGATAAATGAATAAACAATATACATCAAGATATGATTAGAACCTGATACATACATACAAGTATTTTTTGTTGTCAAGGAAATATGACCAATATGCCACATAATAAAGTAAAATAACCCTGATCAGCTGTACAGTAAATGTTTATTTTGATTGTCATGAGATTTAGGGTCGGTTAGGGTGCAGAAAATACATTTAGGGGTTCAGAGAGGGCTGAGAGTCACCTAGTTATTGAGCACGGGTTCGTGGGGACCGGACCCCAAAAAGAGGACCGTAAACGCCACCCGGTCGAGTCAGGTCGACAATTGGGGCAGGTCGGGCCGAATACCCGGTGAAATATTACCTTAATGAGGGCAAATACAGCGATAGAATCGCGCTTATAATAATTATTATAGACGTTTAATTATTAAATGTCAACGAAAAATTAAATCATACTTACTATAATATGTATGAACATATATTTAATTGTGTGGAACTAAATTTGTTATGTAATTATTTATTTATTTGTGTAAAGTCAATTTCATCTACTAAACAGTAACAAAATATCCGAATTCAGAAATTAGGGTGCGCATACATACAAAAATTCTAGTGTCATAAAAAGTAAAAACATCAAAACAATAAAATGACCAACACAAAACTAAACTCAGAAAGAAGCACCTACATACATACTATCACACATACAAGCGCAATATTAAAATGAATTTCTTATTACATATTAAAAGTATTTTGTTCAAATCGAATAATAAATTTGATTGCAGGGTTAAAAAAAACTGTAAGTAGTATAATCTTTTAATATTTTAATGTTTGGCAGGTGAAAGAAGAAAAGTAAATCAAACACCAAAATTTACTTGGGAGTTTTTTCTGTTAAGCAAAAAAAAAACGAAATAATACTATAGCACAAATTACATGCTATTTTTTGATATTGGAATGAAAAAAAATACAAGAATATCAACATTAGGATAAATGTTATATTGAACGAATATTTTTGAAAAGGTCACAGATTAATTCTCGGTAAATATTAGCAACGTTTCATTTAGCAGGTATTATACTTAAAAAAAGAGCAAAACGGCTATTTCGGTTGGAATATTATATTTTATATGCCAACGTCCATGTTCGGAATTGTATAGTTTGAAAGATAAAAAAATAACAGACGATTATTATTACAACCATGAATGAAACTTAAGAATACATTTGCGGAAAATAATTTTAGAAGTTTTATGAGATAAATATTATATTAAAATTTATAAAACATATAGAAAGAAGAAGAAAAACGTATCTCTTAACGAGGTAATTAAAAGCAATGCGTGCTACTAAAATAAACTCAAAACTAAATCACACGTAGATAAAAATGAGTTTATTTTGGTGTACCAGTAGGCCAGTTTAACACCATGATGGAAAGGTAAAAATAATAATTTTATAACAATTTCGTTTGTTTTTAAATAGAACGTTAAAAAAATCGTCGACAAAGAGTTAAAGCGAACAATCTTATTTATCGCAAGGAACAATTTTCTTCGTCGACCGGGAGATAAAAAGGAAAATAAATATAACGACACAGAACATAAAGCCGTTTCAATAGTTTAATATTCGCACATAAAGTGAAATATATAGTTGCGATCAGATAATATCCATACGATCGAGATAATTGTTAATTCGTTTTATACACTGTTGACCCACCTAAAATGGAACACAACGTTAACAACAAAATACTTAGCATAATTTGAATTACGAATGCCCATTACTCGTGACGAGTATGATAGAAGGAACAATACAAAGTGGATGATCAGGGTATCTGACGTTGGTACTACCGGAGAAAACTATGAAAGTCAATTCGTGATGGACATATTCTGTTGCATAAAGGGCAAGGAGCTTCAGTACTCGCAGCTTGTTTGCATCTTTTTTCTCTATTGGGTCCTTGATAACTAGCGACAATTCCACGCCACTTGGCTCTATCTGCTACTATTTTCTCCCAGCTATGCTGAACTTCAATGTTTTCAAGTGTATCGTGGAGTACATCCTTACAACTCTTGCTCTGATCACCATGGTTCCTTCTGTCCTCCGCCAGCTTGCCAAAGAGTACATTTCTCGGGATTCTCAACGCAGGCGTGTACGCGACACAAGAACAAGTATTATTTTTGGTATTACTTGAACACATATACGTTTTTATTTATTATTTATTGTATTACTTGAACATATATACGTTTTTATTTATTGTATTACTTGAACATATATACGTTTTTATTTATTGTATTACTTGAACACGCATACGTTTCTATTTATTATTTATTGTATTACTTGAACACGTTTACGTTTTAATTAATACAATTCTCCTCGCCCCGACGAAACACTTAACACCACAGGTTTCTGTCCCTGACGTAATGTTCCCATCATTGGATTTATTTCAATGTTACAATTTATTTCAACTTATCAAAATATATTGAAAGGCATCATGTAAAAAAACTATTTATTGGTTTTATCGGAAATCGAATTTGAAGCATCTGGTTCGGAAGACAAGCGTTCTACCAAATATGTAATGGAAGTTGTCTATACATTGTGTCTATTGACATATATAAAAAATACATTTAATATTATATCTATAATAAATTTATATTTTACATGAAAAAGTCAATTTAAAAACGCACAAACCGGAGTTGAGAAATAAAGCCTTATTTAAAATACGCAGTACCTACACTGTTGACAAGCGGTAAACATTCTTGAAAATGCGAGTGAGTGCTTTGCACGAAATTTAATTTGTTCGTCACACATTAGCCTAACCGCTTCAACTCGTAGTTTATGGAATGAAGAATATTTTCCTTTGGGATTACAGCAAGTCAACCCCATCACCACTCAGAGCGGGATAGGTTGTGAGCTTTAGGGGTGAAACTTCAATAAATCACAGCTGCCTGATTTGAAAGTGGACTTAAATTAGGGATTTGTTTGTAGTGTTAGGTCTGTGATTTGGTACTGTGTAATTTCCTAATTGAACTTAATTATGACTGGGAATCATTTCAAATCAGACTGAATAAACATATTTATTCCGTGAATTTTAGAAAATAAGATTGTTTCAATTTGTGGTGTCATGTTCATAAATTTTTAATAAAATACTTATTTTTTAAATTTGCATTCACCACCGCTTGCATTTGAGTTCACTGCTGGTTTTAAAGACCTCCATATTTTTCGTCAGGTGAAGTGACGAGCAAGACGGAGGTCTTTGAAATGGGTAATGAAATTAAATAAAGCAGTGGTGAATAAAAAATAAGTGTTTTGTTTATTTTATTAAAAAATCAAATTTGATCCATACTAAAACCAATTTAAATACATACAGTTTCCCTGCTAGGCTAAGCAAGGAGGACAGATATACTTTCTTATCTTGCCACACATATTTTGCCTCTTTCACATGTATACATCTTCTCATAAAGCTTCTAAAATTTCTCTTACTTCTTATTTTTCCATCATTGAAAATATCATTCATTTGATTCATTCAGACTTCCATAATATTCCTCTACCATGTCTTCAACTCATATTTGCACTGTATATTTGTTTAGTAAGTATTTCTTCATTCACTCGTTTTACGTGCCCAAACCATCTCAAAGTGTTATTCTTCATCTTATTTAACACATCAGCCTTAAGTTCACATTCATCTTTAATTACTTTATTCCTTTTTTTTTGTCATACATTGTTGTCCCATGTTTTTTTAAGTGTATGCATTTATTTCTACAGTATTTATTCGGTTATTTTCAGTTTTTCGCGTTGCGTTGCAAAGCTGTACTTTAAAGTTGATACTAAAATACATTTGTGAACTAACTATCATCTCAACAGGTATATGATATTATTGTACGAGTACATCATCCCCATTCTCAGGGAACACTACTATGCCATCAGTACGAGTATACAGCAATCCGTACGAATTCCAAAAAAAATAATAATACAAACATATAAATAATATTAATCATTGTCAATACAAGGTTGGGTTTAAAAATATTTTCATTCAACTAATGACATGTTATAAAAATCGAAAAATCATAAAATTATAGTTGAGGGAATTGTTAAAAAATCGAAATTTCATAAAATTATAGTTAAGTGTATGGATGTAGAAGAGGCTAAGGATGTGTTTCGAGATAGAAAAATATTGCGCACTGTCCTCTTTGCTTACTCCGACAAGGAAAAATCGTGATGGTATTTATGTATAATAAAATTATTGTTTGACCACCATCAGACTGAAAAAATAAAGAGATTTTCATGCATTTTTTAATACATTTTTTTAAGAGTTTAAAGATAAAAAAATACAGTGAATCTGAAATAAATTTGCATTTGTAATATTATTTATAATATTATGTACACGTGCTACCTTTTCCATTAACGTAACAGCTTGTAATATTATTTATATTATGTACACGTGCTACCTTTTCCATTAACGTAACAGCTTGTAATATTATTTATAATATTATGTACACGTGCTACCTTTTCCATTAACGTAACAGCTTGCAATATTATTTATAATATTATGTACACGTGCTACCTTTTCCATTAACGTAACAGCTTGTAATATTATTTATAATATTATGTACACGTGCTACTTTTTCCATTAATGTAACAGCTTGCTGATGGAAATTACTACAAAAACTTGATCGTATCTCTCAAGAAGATTGATTCCTTTAATAGTATTTTAATTTTAAATTTTCCTCAATAACAAAATAAAGACACAAGCGCAGGTGCTTTTAAATATCTAGCGGTAATAAATAGAACCTTTGTAGAACATAAGATTGATTCATGTTTTAGATTAAGTTTTTGTTAGAAATAAAATAAATAAGCGAATAAAGAAAATAATAAATAATTTGATGAAAATCTATAATGCAAAGTTTAAAATAGAGGGTTGCTAAAGTTAAGTTCCAAACAATAAGATGGGCGAAAGGAAATTATGACTTAGAGTAATAACTTGCTTTTGAATCGTTAAATGCTCTAGTATTTAAGACAAATATAGAGATCACTTCGTTACAGGCCTTGCCTAGTGAAGTGGTTCTCTATATCCAGAAAAAGGAGGGCTTTTTGCTCTGGCATGTACTCGTAGGTTCGACTTACGATTAAAACGATGTAAATTGTAAATTGGTATTGTGAATGGTAAAAAAATAAATATTATTATCATTGTTATTTTCAAACATCTTCATTACATGCAGTTTAAATTAAATGATAATTAATATGGAAATTTATACATCTATTAAAAAATTAAAGTTGATATTACTTTTCTTATTGCGAAAACTGTTATTTTTTTTTAAAATATAGTATTTAGTTTCCGGTTTAGCTTTTATCAGGTTTCAAACCTAAATAAAGTTTCTTATTTTGCCCAACATAATATTTTGCGTTTTATATCACCAATAATTTATATAAGTTTATCGAAATACGTGTATCTTCAATACAAGTACAAGTATGTAAGGAAGGATGAAGGATTCCGGGAGAAAGTTTCATCTTAATATGTTTTCAACCTATCCGGAGGATTTGTAAGGCTCGATATTGAAACCACAATGCCTTTTATATATCAAAGGTCGACATGTTAACGGCGGAGAACGCAGCTACGGCCATGTAGCGGGTGACGTCACGCGGAGGCGGCGTCGCGGCGCCGCCCGCCTGCTGACGCGCGACTCTGCCATCGACGCAAACACTGGCGCTGCAGCGCGCGCGGGGGCTTAACCAACACCATGCCGAAAGATACGATATGGGTTATATTCAAATTTATCAAAAAGAAAAATGACGACGCGCAAAACAGCTTTTAAAAGGTTTACAAAACATATTTTATTAAAAAAATATTCAGGATAATAAAATGATCATGTGTTTCCTTGCAAAGCATAGTATCAGTTTAATCTCTCGTGCATTTTTCTCCCATCAACGGTTTTTCTCTTGATAATAATCAAAGGACAATTTATACAGCGCCGATTAGAGAGTCAACGTTCCTTAAGGGTGCTCTAACTCGAGAATCGAACCCAATCTTATTTATTGATGGACTAAAAATATTACAAAAAAGTAAAGGTTGAGTGTAAACATTCGAAGGTGGTGGCTACAATCAAGCATTTACAATTTGCAATTGTACAATCAATAATTCAAAGTTCATTGCTTTTCTTGTTCACCGTTCGTTTTTACGTCGTCCTTTATCTGTATTTGCCACCAGCCACCAGTCACCAATAAACATTTGACTCGCCCCGACATTGACATATTTCAAACAGGGTTTGAAAATACACTTTTTATTGTCAGTAATATGTGTTTCATTTTGGGTCCATTTTTATTCTTCACAATTTCTTGCCTATTCTATCGAACGATGACGTTTTGCTTTAATTTAATAATGATATTTGTACAAATCAGCACTTATTCAATATTTTTTGTGACCATGTAACTTCCTTAACTCCCCTTTTCTGTTCAGTCATAAAATATTGACAATAACCCCGCTACATTGTATTATTATTAAGGGTCAATAAAAAAGACATAAGTATTCCAGGGGTGTTAAAAGACAAATGTATTAAATCATATTTTTTTAAATGATGAGATCAACATGTTTTTATTTAAAGAATATTAAGCAAGAGCTGCAGTTAATCTTGAGGGGTTAAAGGAGCACCACACCGGATCATAAGATATGAGTTTTATTCACAATTCATAAAACGTCAAAAAAAAACTTTTTAATGCATATAGTATTAAAAAAAGAAAGTGATTTTATCAATATAATTTGAGGTTTGACAAACAAAATTTGAGGTTTAACAAACATAATTTGTGGTTTGTATAAGCGTTAGATCGGGAATTCCTTTTTTTTTCAAGGAAACAAATATGTAAATCATTTCATACTCTTCTATTGAATATTTTTACCAATAGAGAAGATAAAAATATAAAATTTAACTCCAGGTACCATTCAAGTGATTATGAAATTGGATGTAATTTAATAAGATAAAAAAATGCTTAAGTTTCTGGCAAAACACAACCATTATCGTGCAATGCCAGCATTAATTGTGTCTCAGCGCCATTTCGTGTCACGCCGTACCAGCGCCACTGCCGGGGGATGGGAAAATGCGCAAACAAACGCACTTCAGTGGGCGATGTAAAAAATAAAGCCACTGAAATGAAAGAGGTCTAGCTTTAAACTGGCATATAAAATTAAGTGGCAGTTAAAGTCACCTTGCCACACGTTACCCGGCTACCGCAATTAAAAGAGAAAATGGTGTGAGGAAATCGTGTTTAAGAATGTGGCGCCTGACAAGTAGATACTAATTACGTTTCTAGTCAGAGAAGAACACCCCATAAGGCAGTAATATAATATATTAACGACGAATATCTACACAATTACGATAATTTGTTAGGAAATAAATATTGCGAATATTTGTTTATTTAGAGGTCATCGCTCTCATTATCGATCAGGAATGTGTCGCTTCGTTTATAAACGGAGGGATGTCAGTTTCGTATAAAATACGAATACAAAGTGTAAGTTTCCATATGTCATGTGGAGTATAAGTAATAAAAAGGGGCGTGAACTGGGTCGAGTGCATCGTAGTGGGAAGTGTCAAGTACTTGTTTCGGTTGATGCGAATTTACTGGAGCGTTTCTAAGATTTTCTATCAATTTAAAAAAGAGCACATTGATGTGGTTTGAATATATTGAACGGATGGGTGACAAAAGACTGACTAAACAAAAAATATAATGCAAACATAAGTGAGAGTCGTGGTAGAGGAAGACCGAGAAAGTATGGTTGGACCAAATTAAGGAAATTTTGAAAGAAGAGAGTTTTGAAATAGAAATTTTGAAATAAAGAGTAAGAAAAACAGAAGGAGCCGTATGATATGTACATATGTAAAGAAGACGAAATAAGTATGTCGCGATAGGTCAGCTTTCCGTACTGTCCTCTCTACCTGTCCTAACAGGGAGATAGCGTGATGGTATGTAGATATGTATTTCATAAAAAAATATACAATATTTAAATCAATATTTTTTGTTTGTATGGGATTTAACCAAATTCATAAATAAGTTATTATTCTAAAGTATGTTGACATGTAATCGTTCAACTCTTTTGATTATAACTCAAGAAAAATTGTAATATGAGATAAATGAGATTAATTATTATAATTTCAGATACATTTTGTTGCAAGACGTTGCATTGGGTTATTGAAAAGGGTAACTTTCTTTCATTTTTGTTAGTTCGATAAACGGTACAATGAAAACGAAAGTTGAACAAATTAATAATAAATTCAAGATTGCATTTTAATACAATTGATCATCTCATCTATTATATTATTTTATAAAACGATTTACAAAAAAAAACAATTTATCTTTAAAATGTTCGGGTTTTTAAATTTGATCGATTTGTGAATTTTCAATGTAATATTAAAGTAGTGTAGACATATAAATTCGACAACCTTCGTGGCCTAATTGGTAAGACGTTTGTATTCCCCCTCGGGGTTTCGGGTTCGTTTCTCTATGGTACTCCAAAAATTAAAACAAATAAAGGATCCCAGTCTGATAATAATACTCGCACGCACGAGTACGTGAGCGAGTGTTATTGCACATTCACGCGCGATAGTATTGCCAACACGTGTAATAACGAACCGCGATTTGTGTGCCTACTCCAGTGGCTCTAAACCCGAAGGGTCGATTAAAAGGGCTGAAGACAATGTTATCTCCCGGTCATGATTTTCAAGAAGTTCGGATATATTGAAGGGCATATATTAAATATTTTTTTTAACTAAACTACTGAACATGAGAGAAATAAAAAAATAGATGTTATTTTTATAACAACGAGTAAGATATTAAATCTGTTAATAACTCAAAAATTATTTAACACCAAAGAAATTAAACCTTATCAAATTTTCAAACATGACGCAAAATTCAAAGCCCTTACATATACAGCTTAATATTTAGGAAAAGCACATTGAGAACTATGGAAGGACGATATGAAAATTCTCCGCATAACTTTCGCACAGAATGTGTCAAGGAATTCCAATGAAAAGATAAACAGAATTTCCCAAGGGCAGTCCGTTTTATATGTTCCAACAAATAGGGGGTAGCTTGGTAATATTTACATGGACATTTTTTGTATCACTTATTGATGTAAAAGCTGTTATAACAGAGCCTCATGTCCAGTTTTGAAACATTCAACTTTCTAAATGGACTTTTAATTACTGTCTTACAATTATTATCGATACAAGCACATATTACAGCGATCATTGTGAATCAAATCGATTTAGATTCTTTGAGTTAATATTGTATCACACTTTTGTTGTACACTGTATAATTTGGCGGACCCGTTACCATGTAGACTCATTACATTACTTCCAACTAACCAGAAATATGTTAATGAATCTGTGAGTGAAAACCAGACAAGAATACTATCTTTTTTAAATCGGATACCAACGGGCATCTAACCCGCAACTTTCGGGTCGAAAGATAAGCGTTGTACCACCAAGGTCGTCAAACAGTTTAAACATTTAATTGTGACTCCTGGAGTGCTGTAAAATCATAAACACTGATTTAAAAATCGTTACAATTCATATTCGCCAAAAAAAGAAATATATTAACAAGTTTAGTGTAGAGGGATTGTAGTGATTAATTTGTTAGTTCGAAAAATGTCATAAAAAAAGAAACAAATTTATTACAAATTTAGGTTAGAAGATCTGTGTTTTATCAAATAGGTCACGTATGTTATATTGTATTTTATCTATAATTGCGTAAATAGCCTTCATATGCGATATAAAACTGGATATTTCTCAATATTACATCTTATTCCTATGAATATATCGGTTCTTAGATTAAATTTTATGTTTAATTGAATTATGTATAAAGAAAAACAGTAAACGAGAGATTTAAGGTGTTAAAAGAAACACAATATTTAATAAGAGGCTTCCACTAGAAAAAAGCGTATCTCAGAAGTAGAAACAAATTTTTTTACGCCGATAATAATACTTAACAAAGGACGACTTTGTAATGAACCAAAATCTCTTTGATAATGGGAATGCGAGAGAGGAGTATGCGAGTATGTTGAAATAGAGTCGATGGAATGTCTGCTGATGTGCGATATATGAAGCCTCTTAATACAAGAAACATATTCTAGAGACTTAACAATACAATATACAAGTACCCGGCGGTAAGTAATACACATCGGGCTTAAGAAAGAGATTTTCGGTCATAATCGGCTAACTTTGGCTTTGTAGAGCGTCGTCTCTGTTATTCATATTCGAGTTCAGTCGCGATTTGTCAGTCGAACAGATACCGGATTGTTAGCGCACCGTGCGACAGAGACGACGCTCTACAAAGCCAAAGTTAGCCGATTATGACCGACAGTCTCTTTCTTAAGCCTGATGTGTATTACTTATCGCCGGGTACTGTACTTAAATCATGTAAGTACCCCTTATATGCGATACATTATGGAAAAATTAACTATAAAATGTTTTTAAGATACAAACGTCGATTCAAAAGAGGTCATAGAGTTGAATTTATATAGTTACTGAGCGCAAGTGCCAAAATAAGTTAAAATTAAAAATGTTCTGAAGTAAACGACCTACTACGAGGCGAACTCAAGAAAGTCGAAAATATTAACATTTTATAAATTGACTAATGTTAAATTTAAATAAATGCCTTTAGTCTTTCATGCTCTTTTTTCAGGTATGGGTTTTCTTCCTTTGCCTTCTCTGTCAAGTGTTTGTTCAAGGTCAAATTGCAGTATATCTAGTGTATGTTGAAAACATCACCAAATTATTTCTTCAACTGTGTGTTCTATAAACAAATGCCTCGTTTTGTTAATCTTAATTCTAAAATTAACTAAATATATTTAAGTTTCTCACATTTATTGGTAAAATGTATAATATTAATACGATGATTACCGCTTTAGACTGAATCAGACTAAAGAATAAACACCGAAGATTAAACTGTTGAAACACAAACACAGAGTGATATCGAAGGAGCAAATAAGTAATAGGATATTCAATGCCGAAAATCCCAGGCGACACAAGAAATACTAAACATTTATGTAACCTGTACCAAGAAGCACATTAATTATACAGCAGTCTACATTTGCAATTAAAGCCATTTTACCTTCGGTACAAAGTATTAGTTTAAAGTGCTCGACAAAAGCAATTTATCTTCCCCGGTTTTAATCTCCAGGAAAATGTATTTTCCAATACCACGGAAACCGCGGCAATGGAAAACAGATAAATTGGTGAAACGTTAGTTTCACCTTCATAATTATTTAAATGGGAAATACCGATTGTAGCTCTGAACCTATTACGATATTAAAACGCTGAATAAAATATTTTAAATCCATTTCCGTGGGTCAAGGAGTTAAATTATACCATTTTTATGCGTGTTCAGCGTATCGTACGCACAAGCGACATTACGGGTTCATGAGTTGGTATTTTGCTTCCGAAAACTTGAATTAAATAGTATGATTTTTCGCCATAGAAATCTTCACGCTTTAGACATAATGTAATTTTGTCAGGTAATAAGGATAAGGTGAAGGATAATTTGAAATTTTATCAAAATATTTTATAAAATAACGAATTTCTAAAAAAAGTACACCATAAATGAAGATAACAAATAAAATAAAAGACAGTTGCAACATCAAAAGAAGACAAGAATACATATCAACACTTTCTTAATAAAAATACTTTAAAAACCAACATTATCCTCCATATATCATACACGTACGTATTAAACGTTCATTTCTTTTAAAATTATGAAAAAAAAAATTTGTTCAGATGACTTCAAATATCATATCTCATTGTTTTTTGGTTAGTAGATCAAACATGCCCAATAATTGGAAAATAATAACCATTCGAGATAAATTATACAGGTCAAAAGTGAGGGTCTGTGTTAATCATTATCAATAAAAGGATACAGACGACGAAGATATTCATCTTAATGAAGAATACATGCGTTTTATTTCAGATATATCATATTCATTTATTGCTAAATTTAAATAATGGTTTAAAAGCTTCATACGCAATAAAGTATTTGATGTGCATTCAAAAGAAAATATGAAGAAGATGTCTTCAGGTAGTCGATTGAGTCATAAAAGTAAGTGTCTGCCTAAAGAGCTCTTTTTAAGATCCCATATAAGAAAATTGACGCGTAATCGTATCTGCATTCATCTGGAAACCCATTCCATAAACACCAGCACAATATGACGGAGAAAACTCACGAAAAGCGAGGGAAAGAGAGACATCCATAACGCGCCTCTGCTGTCCCGCTCCTCGGTTCATGAATATTCTTCGGAGAATGCGCGCGCAGACCCGGTGGGCGGCCATCTTGGCCGGGATCGATAGGCACCTCGGTGGAGAGACCCACACCACGGACGCGGAGGGCCGCCCGCCGCCCCGGCGCGCGGCCCAGATCAATACGGCATGGTCGCCGGCGTAGGAGAGAGGTTCAATCGGACTTGCATTCGGTGAATCCGACCAAACCACACACATTTCTTATGGCCGCTTTTGCTGCGTTGTATCAGCTGCTATTGTATTAATCCGTACAATACGTTTTCTGTTCATTTCCTGAAAACGGAAGCTTTTACATATGAATTTGACAACAGTTTGCAGAAACGTTTTTGATTATCGGAATTATCGAATCGAAAGATTGACGCCATCGTGGCCGTTGCAATATGATTCATGAAATACAAATAAAGCGATTCATTTTTATAGCGATCGTTAAATCCATATTTTTTTATGCTTTAGGAACTTCCTAACGTTTGTGTGTTGAAAATGGGTTAAGATATTTTATATAATATAAAAAATATATAAATCCGGCTGCATTAATTACGCTGATAGATACGTCTATTTAGAATATAGTAGATAATTACGAGCTCATCGCATCACAAAGAGCAAATGTGCAATTACGCCAATTATCCAATATGGGGGGTTTTGTGTCACAATATTAGCACTTCATATCAAATGTATCACATAGATTCAATCGCTACCATTTATAATACAAACTCAGTGAAATTCTTGTGCCTTAATTGGTGCATGATCATATAAATTGTTGAGCTAAACATTTGATCACTGTTTTTCCGTCATATTTACAAATATACTAATGAGCGACGGATATTTAAATTAAAAAAATATTAAAAATGTGTGACAGCTATAAACAGCGGTAAAGTGAAGGTTCACAGTATTTGGGTCACAATTTAGGTGCGAAAAGTATTTCTTAATGTTCTAACATGTCGTGGAAATATAATTCGAATTAACAGTGTTTGAACTACTAAGGACAAAAAATAATTAATAACTAACACATATTTTAAAATTCGATTGAATTATTATTTACAGGATGATAAGTATGACGACCTCCGTGGCCTAGTTGGTTCGACACCAGTCTTCCACTTAGGGGTTGCGGGTTCGATTTCCTTCGGTACCCAGTCTCTTAGTTAAAGAGTTTCAGCCTGGTTGTCATATAAGACTTACTATATTTAACACTTTTCTGGTTAATTATAAACCATTTTCACCAGTTTATACTGCATACAACAAAAGTATCATACAATATAATACAAGTATTATTTTAAAGGAGTTATGCAGAAAAAATATGGTGATAAATATTAATCGCATTTATTGTCAAAAATATCATTCGAGAAAAAAATCAAAAATGTCATTCAAGAAATTGGCATTTTTCTAAACTTTCTTGCAAATTTAATGTAAAAATAAATCCTTTTTTCAATTTTCAGAAAATAAACTAGCGATTTTATCCTGTTTTTGATGGAAAAATAGTTAATGTAAACAGAAATCAGTGACTTATTTTGGAAATATATTGGAATTTCGCTCGGTGTTCGAGCAAATGAAAATGTATAATAAATATTTAGAATAAGTGAAATCTGTAATTGTTAATCAACGTTAATCTAAATATAAGATTGCATTCACATCTATGTTTTAAAGCAGATTGTTTACAGTTGACTTTTGTTCGATTCCATCCTCCCACTCGCTGTCATAGGGAACAAAATAAATTCCCATCCAGATCGATCTACACTAAACTATTGAAATCTTTATTTTTCATGAATGCAACACCACGTAGTGACAACAAAAGAACAGACCAAAGGGACTCCTGTGGCGGCGACACATCTGAGTGTAACAAATCAGTATACACCAATAGTTTTACAATGATCTCTTTACGTAAGCATATCAAGTTTTCTATATTACAATCTTGAATACAAAATTAAGTTTTCTATAATCTGATGGCAGCAGCCGCTATCTTCTTATCCTTACAGTCAACTTGTTTAATTTTTTGTAATATTTATAATTTTTCCATTAGAGCAGGTTCGATTTCTCAAGTTTAAGCGCCCTTAATAATAGGCTGTTCTCTAAACGGTGCTATATAAATTTGTTTTTTTAATAATATTATTAAAATCAGTTGACTTTAGTACCTAATTCATTTTCTTTCATATCTCTCGGTATTTTCACATTTTCAATATATTTTGTATGACTTCCTTTGCGCTATAAATTTTCCAGAATCAGCTGTGAAAATATTCCTTTCAATTGAACTTTGTCCTTTTAATCGCTCGATGGTGGGTGTGCCACCCTTGGATTCAACTATGGCGAATTTCTCTAGCTTAATTGACCAATAACGTTCGTCTCGTAAAAGTGATTTCAATATTGTTGTGAATTTGATTTTTATTTTATTTGCATGGACATCTCATAGACGAGCTACGAGTAGCATAAAGGATTCTCCGAAATAAAGTGTATTTGTTAATTTATTTACGTTACAAAGTTGAAATTAAAAATAGTCCAAACTACAATAAATAAACACATTGAAGTGATTATAATGTACAATATGCTTATACTTAAGTCGTCGTTTCGGGAGACACAAAACCAAATATACAAAATCTATAATACATTGACTGTAACTGACTAAACATTTTTTCAAGATTTTTATCCATTTATACACTCAAAAGTATGGTTATGGTAGTATAATAAGTAGGATGAATTTATGGTTATGGTAGTATAATAAGTAGGATGAATTTAACCTAACAATATGACTTTTATTGACATGATAATTATTTTGATCTAACTTAAGATTTATGTAGTGTCAGTATTCAGGCCTTAGTAATTTGCCATTTTGATACCTTAGTTATGTTAAAAGGGTCTTAAGTAAAACCAATACCATTAAAAAAATGGATCGCAAAAATAAATCGAACCTCCGCGCTCGAAAATAGGTAGCCCATCCACCTTAGCTTGAAAAATAGTCTATCAACTCATTATCAGAAGACAGTAAATAAAAAAAAACAACTTTCATTTTACTTTTCTAATTAACTTTGCAGATATCTTTGCAACGGCCAAAATTTTTTTTATATCGGAAATTACAATGGTCAAAAAGAGTTTAAAGTCGTTAAGAAAATTTTTCTGATAGCGAAATTAAAACAATCTAAATATATAATCTCGCACTATTGAAAGTTTAATAAAACATGTAGTATATTGTCTGGAAATTAAGTATATATCTAAACAAAATTTGTTGAAAATATCTAATTTTCGAGAATGTCACACATATTTCATAAACTTGGACATAAGGATAATTATTAGAGTTGAAACAAATATGCTACACGAGGTTTTAGCTTTGATTTTGTAGAACTTCATATTAGAATATTTAACAAAAAAATACATTGTTATTCGTGGAATAATAAAGTGATTAGTATAATAATAATTCTAGTCCAATATTTTAATACAGTTTAAACAAGCTATAAATAACCGTAATACAGTTTAAACAAGCTATAAACAACCGTAATAATACACTTTTACTGTAAAAGCTTAATTAAATTGAAGAAATTATAAAACAAAAACAAGGGAAAATATCACAATCGAAAAATTTTATAAAATTTATTTCGGGCCATAAAAATATATTAAGTGGTTACACAAAATGGGGAAACGATTTACTACCAACCATTAAAACTCTTTATTGTTCAATATATTATTTTCCAGCAACTTTAATTATGTTCTGAACAAGTAGCGAGTTAAACCTAAGTGAACACAAGGTATATTGCCAAACCCTTTCAGAGGTAATCCCCACGATCAGGAAATATGGTTTCCAGCTTAGTGATACTTATCGATTTTAATACTTTTCGCTAAAATTCAGGAACTCCATCTAAAATATCAATGCGATTTTTTTTAACTGTTGATAAAATAATACAAACATTATCGATTTCGATATAAGTCCTTATTTTTTCTCTTTTGCTCCTTGGCCTATTCCATTACCCTAAGATATTGACTCTATAATGTCCTACGACAAGATATTTTATATTTATTTCTTTAACGCCACTTAATGATCTTAGATATCTCCTAAAGTACCAACATTAATTCAATATTTATCAAATAGAGTGACCGGATGAGATTCCCTGAAGGGTTCTATGCCGTCAGCCTACCTAAACTCAAAAGGAAATATATTTCATAATATGTTAGAGCTCGATTCATTCATCGGACTACTCTTGATGCTGTATCATGGACGGAATACCTGAACGTATGTCTGTGAGACAGTTACCACATGAGAGAAGAAAAATACCATCGAGCCAGTCACTTCATAATAATCAATCAAGATAACTCTGCATGTTTTCCGATCTTGTTCAACCAGACGGTTAAAACTTTGAGATCTAGATGATCTCAGTTTAGCACGTCTTCCAGAAGGCACATCTCGAATGCTTAGTACCGCAAAGTAGTTGAAACGGTTTCCGGTAAAAACACGTGTGTTATTGCAGATTGATTTACTGTAATACTATATTTATTTGACTTAAACTGTTACATAAAATTTCTTGGATATTTATAGTGAAACCCTTGCAGTATATTAAAGATTTTTTTCTTATCAATGTGCTGGTAATTGTGTATAATAAATTCAATGTGAACTTTTTATTCATCGCAATATTAATGTACATATGTCGTGGAGACACGAACTCGACGAGCAAGCGAGATAAATAGAATATTTACGAATTCCATAAACGGCGAAATTTACTAACTCCAGCAGAGATGTGTGTCATGGATAGACTGTCGATCAATAGTTTGAAAATGCTTGTAGTTGCTGAAAGACTGGAGGGATAATGCACACGACGAAAATCCCCGAAAATGGACCGAACATGCTAGGGACGCGGCAGGACCTTTAACCGCTACTCTTCGAACTGTGAAATGCGGAGATGGATGGAGAAGAATCGTTACAAACTATCAAATGAAGTTGAATAAGAGCACACAGTAGCAGTTTACTTCTGAACAAATGGTCTAATTTTCCTGTCCACTTGGTTGTTCTTGCCGGGGATGAATTAAGTAAAATATTTGGGCTTGTTTTATTTTTGTGTTGGGTACATCTTATAAAGTTTTTTTTTTCTAGTATATTACACTGATTACATTTTTTTAATTATATTTATTATAGTTGAATTATATTTATTGTTTTTTTAGTAATATTTTGTAAATAAAATTCATTTGACCGTTGAAGTTTCTTTTAAAAGCCAGTAAAAAGCCGTCACTACCTAAAATCAAAAGTATGATTCATATATGCTCGTGTATACATTCGGTTCAGTGTCGACTCGACCATTATTTTACGAGGTCATCCAGAAAGTAAGGTTACAACATTTATGTAGAATCGAAAAATACTTGTATTTAATTGAAATTCACAGGATACTTCATAAATATATTAAACTATTTTTCAACGTAATCGCCGTCGAGTTCGAGACATTTCTGTAGTCAAGGCACCAGCTTTTATATGCCAGTGTCATAGACCTCCGCCGCCAGCTCTTTCAGCCATTTCTTCACAGCTTCCTCGACCTCTTGATCGTTGGAAAATTGTTGGGGTGTAGTGACACACCCACGTCTCATTCCCCGTCACGATAGAGTCCAGAAAAGCTTCTCCCTCCTGTGCAAAACGATCCAAAAATTCACGCGCGGTGGTTACGCGATTTTAACGGTGCTCCGGTGTGAGCATTCTGGGCACCTATCTCGCACACAACTTCTTGTAACCAAGTTTTTCCGACACAATATCACCAAGGAGACTTCGAGAAATGTCAGGAAATTCTTCTTGAAGGTCGTCAAGCATCACACGTCGGTCATTTCGCACTTGATCTTCAATTTTTTGCGTAAGTTCGTCAGAAATCATAAATAAAACAAGTTGTGTGTGAGATTTCCACTCAATTTTTTTATTTGAAATAATATTTTATAGTATTAAGTATGGAACATAACGTCGTTCAAATGTCCGCCGCGGATTTGCTTGGGGGCACGTATTCGGGAGGTCCAATTTTCGATGACTTCGTCGCATAAATCTAGCTGAATTTGCTGGATGGCGTTCGTTATGTTGACTGAGGGCATCAATTGTTTGCGGTTTATACGCATAGACCTGCGATTTAAGATAGCCTAAAAGGAAGAAGTCTAAAGGCGTTAAATCGCACGATCTCGGTGGTCAGTTCACGTCGCCGACGCGCGAGATAACCATGCCTTCAAAACGCTCGTGCAGAATATCCATCGTGGCATGCGCTGTGTGGCACGTAGTGCTGTCCTATTGGAACCACATGTTGTCGGTATCCATATCATCCAGTTTAGGCCACAATAAGTTGCTTATCATCGATCTGTAGCGCTCGCCGTTAACGGTTATGGCAATGCCAGTTTCATTTTGGAAGAAGTACGGACCGATGATTTCAACAGACCAAAATCCGCACCACACAGTGACTTTATCGGGATGCATTTGGTGCTGGTGTATCTCGTGTGGATTGGTATCGTCCCAAATCAGACAATTTTGCATGTTCACACATTCATTTATCCAATAATGCGCCTCGTCGCTAAAGATGATTTTTTTTGGCGAAATTTGGGTCAACTTCCAACTGCTCCAGAGCCCGATCAGCGAACACACAGCGTTGTCTATGGTCGTTTACCTTAAGTTCCTGGGTCAGTTGGATTTTATACGGGTGCAGACCCAAGTCCCGATGCAAAATAAGCCAAGTTGAAGTCGCAGATAGGCCAAGTTCTTGTGAACGACGAGAAAATGACTGCCTCGGGGTTTCCCGTACACTTTCGCGCACAGCAGCGATGTTTTCAGCAGACCTTGCGTTTCGGTGACGTACGGGTGTTGGCTGATTATTTATCGAACCGGTTGACTCGAATTTGGTCACCAAACGTCAAACAGTCGACTCGGTAGGACGGTTGTGGCGAGGATAAAAACCACGTAATGCGCGGAACGTTTCTCGAACGGAGCACTGATTTTGAAAATAAAATTTGATGATTTGCACACGTTATTCAACGCTATAACCTTCCATGGTGATTTGCCATACACTACTGAACAATTCACAACAAATTTGACAGATGTTGCTTTAACAACATGGCCGCTATAACCTAACAAATCTCGAGCGTCCCTATTGAAAGACCCTGTACAAATAATTTATTCTAAGAATGTCATCGTGGAATATTTTTTTGCAGTTGAGAAGACTGCCACGGAGCTCGTAGTGCTCTCGTATTATCAAAAACTATAATATAACGATTTCGTTGAATAAATTACGACCCGGAGGGTTTTTCCAATTGGTCATTTTTACAACTAAGCAGAACAATGGAATAAAATCTGTGTAGGAATTATTCACACTGTGATAATTTAAAAAAAGTATATTCACCTCGAGGAATCGCACTCCAAAACCCAAGTGGAAGACAAAAGAGATAGTTTATAATTGCGGTTAGAAAATAACAACTAAAATAATGTTTATCTCTGAAGTGTACTATTGTGAATAATAAGGCTTAATTTAATATGAACACACATTAAATTTCTCTCTCGTTCTTCTACTCCTTGACCTACAGTGCCCAGAGGGGAGAAGAGTGGGTAGCACTTGAATAAGAGCACTGTGTTTACTCGCCTCCTAAGCTTCTGCGAAGCTCAAGAACGTCACTCCTAACTTGAACTTTCAAAAATGATATCCCCTAAGATATCAAATGTGTATTTCTGCTGCCTGGATTATTTCAAGATCTTTATTCAATTTGCGATACAAAAACAATTACGTCTATTTTTGTACCTAAATTTGATTATATTTTTGTACAAAGAAAACATCTTAAATGATGTGGCTTAATGTCTAATTTTTACTTATTCGTATGACACTCATTAAGATATTCGAATCGGACATATTAAAGAGCGAGGCCGAGGACAACATGGAAACTTTTTGTGACTTGAAGATTGGATAATAATTCTAAATTACATACTAAATATTCATCATAAAAAAACAAAATTATATTGTATTATATGATACATAAAATTAATTCACCATCATTGGTTCTGAAAAATATAAAATTATGAAGTTAATGAAATAAAATATAAATCAATTGAAACACAAAAAAAAAATTTCAAATCGAAAATCAATTATTTTTCTTTCGTATGATACTTTCAACATATTTAAAATAGTGATTCGGACATATTAAAGAGCATAGCCGGGAGACACTGTTGTCTTTGGTCTCCGTAATCAGGTCTTTGGGATTAGAACCGCTGGAGTAGGCATGTAACTTGCGGTTCAACGTCGCACGTATTACATAACATAACAGGCAACAATACTAATTCAAGTCTAGGCGATTGTGACCAGATGAATTCTTTAACCAGACTGGCACGCTTTTTTCATATACTTTTTTAGTTACCATCGGGAATCGAACTCGAAACCCACAGGTGGAAATCAATCATCTTGCCTTTTAGACCATGGGAATAAACTAATATTAAAGTGATTAAAATGCAAGAAAGCAATTTTATATAATTTAGAAAGCAATTAATCAATTTAGCATGTAAAGAAGGGGAAACAAATCATTTATGTGTTCCTTTCTTTGCACAGAAAAATCATATACGAGTAAAGTGGGAATATGTCAAATACAAAACTGGAAGATAAGCGATGTATCCAGTTATCGAGGTAAAGAAACAATGATTCAGAGAAAACATTTCAGAGTTGGATATCCAGTAGAATACCTGAGGATACGGCGAGGAATTATTTTAAAATTATGTTTTAAATAATTGATATATCAGGTTATCACAGGATTCAAAAGTTTTATTCCAGACCAGGAGGTAAGGTAACTGGAAAACTATCGTAACTAAAAACTAGTAAAAAAAATAGATTGGACAGATTAGAGGCCCTAGAAATTTCTAAGTCAGTATACCGATCAGAGCATCTTTTGAATAGTTATTTCCCCAAAATCTCCCCGCTCTTGGCCGAAATTATACCTAGCCTTCCTCTCACCCCTCCCGCCTCCAACCGTTGAAGTGTCTATATCGGTGCCAGTCCGAACAGCATTTAGTCTTGTTTACGCTCCCCTGAAGATGAGGTGAAAGCCTTGAAACCGGTAGGGTTATACCGTCATAAAAAAAAAAAAAAAAAGTGGAATAAACAGTGTTTGTTAAAAATAAATTACAATGTCTTTAAACCTCCACAACGTTAATGCCTTAACTATAAACAACATAAAAACTAATGTTTTATGGTCATAGATTTTGTACTACACCGCAACTATCATGTAGAAATAAATCATGGTAGGCAGTACTAAGACGCCAAAAAAATACTATAATCAAGGACATCATAAGGCGACGGTTCGCAGGCGCTAGTTATGAAAAAAATATAAACACTTATTTATTTTATTATATTTCATTCGATATTGTACATATTCAGCATACATAAATAATACAATGAATTCATAAGGAGCATACTTCTTATGAATTCATTATTTATGGTAGTTAATCTCTAAAAAATGGACATTTGAAAAATATATAAATATTATGAAAATCGCGCTATAAAAAAGGTGATGCAGGCTATGGCTAATGTGTCAATCTTCAAAACGGTAGTTGCAAGCCTAAGCCAAGAAGTAGCATATATGCCTCGTGTTGTGTTCGTATCTTAAAAATGGATCGCAGGACAAGTCAAGAGAAAAAAAAACGGAGAAACCGTTTTATTGGCAATGATAGAGGTATGGCATATTACCTCCCTTCCAAAACACTGCAATCTGCGCGTTAGTCAAGACATTCGAATCATACTGATAGCATTCTTTTTCTTACAGATCATTGATATAGTTGAATTCAAAATATTGTACTATTTTACGTGAACTTAACCTCACCATAAAAAGTTAACATTTTTCCAAATAAATTCCTCGAGTCTACTTATTTAACGGGTAATCTTTTTAGACTTCCAAAATTTTGGAAAGTTATGATTATTGCAAAAGTGCGTGCGTTCTTAACAAAAGTATGTTGTTATATAAAAAGACGTATATGATAGTTAAAGCATGCCAAGATAAGATACTCGTATAATGAGATTCTGATTTGAATGACAAAAGCGAAATGTTTTTTGTTCTGAATCACGAGATTTCCATATTCTAGTGTACACTTTATAATCATTTATTATTAATACCACACATTTTGATTAGAAATTCGCGAATGAAAATGTTAACGAAAATAAACTTGAATTCTTTTTTACTTCCAAGTAAAATGCTTCAAATTAACAATGAACCTTACATTTTTAGAAAAGTTTGAGAAATATGAGAAGAAAATTATAAATTTAAACAAAGATATTTAGATTTTATGCCGATGATTATGATGTTTGTGATTTTATTTAAAATTTCAACTTTAACTTCTTCCCTAAAATGTGAATAAAAAACAAATAAACTTTTAGTTATGTTGTTTTTAAAATAATATGCATAAAAAAAGTTAAAGGCGTAAGTTAAGTTCTTTCATTTTAAGATGATTTCATCAAACACAGCAATATATAATTTAAGGTGATAAATTTCATAAAGTTTATATGAAAGTTATCCCCTTGAATTATACATAACTATAATGAATAAGGCTAATATAAAGGGATCGCTAAAACCTAATAATCCTATACGAGCAAATATAATAAGAAATATGTTTTGTGAGAATTTGTAATGTTGGCGTACATGATTAAAATATTCCAAGTTCGATTGTAAATTATTGTAACTTTGATTTGAGAAGAACAAAAATAAAAATCTGGAACAAAGGAAAATTTACACTGAAAATATGTAAAAAGTGACCAATATTCCACGAAACAAAAATTGCTTGCATTATTTAATAATTATCTGATTAGTAAAAAATCACTCGGTTTAAACATTACATAATAATAATAGTAATGAATGATTTAAAATATTTAAGTTTTTTAGTAATATGTGTATGTGACCGAAATTCTAATTTTTCGAGAAAACATATCGAGAAAAGGCGACCTGGAAAGTATTTTCGAATTTCTCGGAAAATATTTATTTTGCAATGACAAAATTTTCGTGACTTACTTCATTCCAAACGTGCTGAATGTGTGTTAGTATGAAATGCAGTAGTTTAGCGCATTTTCAGCCATTATTTACCAAAATTGCTTCACCGGTTTTAGCGTTATTTTGAAGATGGAACAAAATAAGTATTTTTTCAGTGTTTTATGACTTTTTAGAACCGCAAAGCAAAAATACGACATAAACTAAAAAAAATATACACGTAAAATTATTGCGACGATGTATAAGCGATCTTTTGTGTCAAATTTGGTTTGAAAAAAACTGTAACGGCGATACGACACTCAAATATGGTGTCCGCTCTGAAAGGCCTATTACCACTGTGACGAGTAAATCAAGACATGTATAGATAATAACCAGCGTTTTACGACGATTTTTAAAATAATGAAAATATCAAAAACCTTCATCTACGAGCATTTGGTGAAGCTTGGTTACGTGAATCACTACGATATTTGGGTACCACACGGTTTGAGAGACACAAAATAATGGATCAGATCTCCGTAAGCGATTCACTACAAAAACGCAACAAAAACTAGCCATTTTTTCAACAAATGACGCGGGCGTCGAAAAGTGGAACGTGTAAAACAATTTTGAGTAAAGAAGCTGTGGAGCAAGTAAGGTGACCCACTTTTGACCCCCCGAATACTGCTCTTCATCCGAAAAAGGTCACGCTGCATGGGGTGAGATTAGAACTACACTTCTCTAGAACACTTGACAGAAGTGTAGTTCTAATAGAGTAGACTCAGAACAGAATAGACTTTACTTTGTGTTCTCATGATTCAAATAACCTAAAATGTAATTTTTTTTATGTGTAATAATCATTACTTGCAAATATTATTTTAATAATTCAACGCGTAATGTAAGAATCCTTTTTGCTGTTTGCAAAATTTTGACCACTTACTAAGCCACATTTTCTTCGATTTATCTTTTCCACGCACACCTTGCACTTCTGATTTGTATAATCGTTTAGCTATTCTGTCATCATTCATTCTCTCCACATGTACTAAACCATCTTAACGTTCCTTTCTAAATCTTACTTAAAACATCAATTTTACTTAGGCATTCTTATCTAATATCTTCATTCCGTTTTATTTCATACATTGACACTCCACACACTTAACCAGCATTAATCTTATTTTTATCCTTATTCTACCAAGTCCAAACTTCACTTCTATATGTTAAGGTAGACACACTTACACATGAACTAATCATAAAAAAAAACATGTAAAAGTCTGAGCATATTTATAACCATTTTTCACAGAAGTGTCGAGGACATGTTTAACTTCCTTGAAAAATTACTCAATATATAATTAGTTTTTAATCTTTAAAGTTTTTTCGTATATTACAGAAAATTTAAACAAATAAGTAAAGAGTGTATTTTTTAAAACTAAATTAATTAAAATTTCACAGTTGAATAACGAAGATTTTATTCTATAAATGGATACAGGTTTACAGGTTATAAAATATACAGGTTATAAACGGATACATTAACATTTCGTAATGTATTTCATATAATCTGCTTCGTACAGAAAAATAATAATTAACCAATCTAGTTATTCCAAGAGAAATTATATGTTAAAAATAAACACACCTTAAAATCGTAGTAATGGAACTTTAAAGAAGCTCCAGAAACATTCGTGGTAAGTGCCTAATTTAATTTAACCTAAATCCCTCGTCTCTGAGCGTGGGTCCATTAATGGCCCGGTGTATTGAGATGGAGATGTCTCCCTCGCCGTTTCCTTCCCAACTTGGAGCCAGTAACAAGGATCTGAGGCGGTGGAAATTCTATAATGGGATTATATATCATTAAAAATATAGTCAAGAATAAAAGGATTAAAATAGAGGTAACATAAATCATTATTCAAAATCCTGAAGATGAATGGTTCATGGATATTTTTAAATTACTAAGTTAACTTAGAATATTCAGAGTACGAAAAGAGTCACGGGTCGTAAAAGGGACGAAGTATTAATCACGATTAAAACATGATCATTTTCAGTTTTTCTTGAATTTTTAATTTTATTAGGTTTATGCATAATTAACGGTCGTTTTTTTTAACTCTAAATTCATTCAATAATAAAACAATAAAATACACTTAAAACATGTTTCAATGATCATTCTCGAGCACAATAGCTCTTAAGGATCCCATTCAGCTATTTTAGATACCTTATCGAGCTTTTTGAGGCGCTTGACGGTCGTGGAATGGTCGATATTGAATTTTTCGGCCAGCATCCTTGTTGTCGAACATTCGTCTTCTTTTACGACCCTCTGAAGAGCCTGACTATCAAAATTAGACGAACGACATTTTCCTTCCTTATTTTTTAAGTTTGTGTCACCGGATTTGAAAAGATTGAACCATTTTCGAACGTTTACCGATCGTTGCTTCACCAAAAAATTCGTTGAGATCGCGAAATGTCTGCTGCTGACCATTATTTTTTGACAAAGTGACAAAGTATAGACAAATATGAAGGTGGGTACCGACACGCATTTTTACCACTTAAATAGTAAGGAATATATATAAGTAAAAAAATTGAAACAAAATGAGAAAATTTGACAAGCGCTAAGTTCACCGATAAAACAATCGTTAGTTATGCATCAACATAATCTTTTAAGATTTAATAACGTATCAATCAACAATTTCCGGAACTAACCAACATATGGCGCCTCTAATAACAAATCCATACCATACTCAGTTAGTACAAGCCTTTAGAAGTTACGTGTCAAACTTTCATGACATTCCGACATTGTGTCATTGAGTTACAGTGGTTTTAGTGACGCTACTTTTGCTATTTTCAAAACAATGAAAAAAAACGAATTTCGTGTGTTGATAAAACATTGCTTTTTAATGGGAAAAAATACCGTTCAAACTCAGCGATGGCTTGAAAAGTGTTATCCGGGCTCTGCTCCGTCGAAAACAACCATTTATCGGTGGTATGCTGATTTCAAACGTAGTCGTATAGACACAAATTATGCGGAACGCTCTGGTCGTCCAAATGAGGCTGTTACACCAGAAAACATTAAAAAAAAACCTCAAAATTGTGATAGAAAATCGCAAAGTAAAGTTGCGTGATATAGCTGACATCCTGAAGATATCATTTGGCAGTGTTTACACTATTTTGCATGAACATTTGGTCATGAAAAAGCTTTTTTCGAAATGGGTGCCGCGTTTGCTCACAATGGAACAGAAACAACAACGCATCGATGATTCAGAGCGCTGTTTGGCACTGTTTACGCGAAATAAACAGGAGTTTTTGCGTCGGTATGTGACAATGGATGAATATGTGAGTCGTTATGTGACACCCCTATACTCCGGAATCAAATTGGCAGTCAGCTGAGTAGAGAGCAGCCGGTGAAAGTCGTCCGAAGCGACCAAAAATTTAACAGTCGGCAGGGAAGGTTATGGCCTCCGTATTTTGGGATGCGCATGGTATAATATTCATCGATCACCTTGAAAAGGGAAAAACCATCAATAGCGAATATTACATAGCGTTATTGGAGCGTTTGAAGGCAGAAATTTAAAAAAAAACGGCCCCATATGAAGAAGAAAAAAATTTTTTTTTATCAGGACCATGCACCATGTCACAAGTCGATGGTAACGATGGCCAAATTGCATGAGTTGAACTTCGAATTGCTTCCGCACCCACCGTATTCTCCAGATTTGGCTCCCAGCGACTATTGGCTGTTCGCAAACCTCAAAAAGATGCTCCAGGGAAAGATAGTTGGCTCCAATGAAGAAGTGATTGCCGAAACTAACGCCTGTTTTGAAACCAAAGATAAATCGTTCTACACGGCTGGCATAGACAAGTTAGGAAAGCGTTGGAATGAATGTATCGCTCTTGAAGGAGACTATGTTGATGAATAAAGAAGAATTTTGGCAAACAAATTTTGTTTTAGTAGTTAGTCCAGGGAGTTATTGATCGATGTGTTATGTTGTCGGAAAAGTAGTTTTATATTTCTCGAATAGATGTTTTAAGGACTGTTCGTTTCATACTTCATTCCAAACGTACTGAATGTATATTATTTTGAAAGGTAATAAATAGTTGAATGCATTATTTCGGCCATCGTTTACCTAAATCGCTTGAACTTTTTTGAGAGTTTTTATGGCGTCATTTTGAAGATGGAATAAAATAAGTAGTGTTTTGGTGCTGATACTTTATTAGTACTGCAAAGGAAAAATGCAACACAAACAAAAAAATATATATGTGTAGTGTATTGTGACGATGTGGTAAGCAATGCCGTGTGTCAAATATGGTTAAAAAAACATAATAGTGGTACTACGACACTCGAAGATGATGCCCACAATGGAAGCAGCCTCTAAAAACTGCACCTGAATTATGTTTTTTATATTTATCCCGTACGATGTGTCTTGCAAATACAAAAATTGCAATTGGATATATACGAGTAGGTACACAAACGTTAAAGCTATTTATGGTTGGGAATAAAAAGAGATATTATAATTTGTTAATTTCAGTCAAGATATATCAAATTATCATGTTAAATAAAAAGTGCTTAAAACACTATTCCATGTGCCAAATTTAGATATGTTTCTAGTTAATCTTCTTTGTTTAATGGGATATAGCTAAAAACTATGAATATTTGCCCGCAAATCAAGTACCGTTACTAACGCAAATATTTTTGGTGAATTGACTTGATAATTTATTGTTGACTTTCATCGCCTTAATAACAAAACTTATTTCAAAAATAATTTTGTCAACTTATTATACAATATAATATACAATAACATGTTAGTTTAAGAAGAGCTCGCCGGAAATGTGATTACATTGTGGTCATGAGAGTGGGCCAAACATTTGTAAACGTTACAGTCGCGAGTGCTGGTGGCTAGGCGGGTTTCTTTCATGTTAACTATATTTGGTAATGTGTTTTTGACATCGCCTTAAATGTGAGCACTGTAACATCTTTAAAACGTTTATTATAATTTAACCAACGTGGCAACAACGCCGAAAAATATTTTAAACTAGTGGAAAACATCCTTCAAGCACACCTGCAATAAACTAATACATGATATGATAATTTATTTTGATGGACTTATAGTCCGTTAATTAAAACTTGTAATTACCTATCTAGACATTAATTAAGTTAAGACAGTAAATATGTTTGCGTCTATAATCACAATTTATTGAATAACTGTTATTTCATGTTGAAGCAAGACCAGTTAAATTTTACCATCAGTTTCTAACACCAATATGAGTAACTGCTGTGGACCAATACTACTTGGCATGATAAACAATACGTTTAAGCCCCATTTCAGCAATCTATAGAAATGTGTTAATTTGGTTACATTTCTATGGAAAGGAAAAAAAAGAACACTCAAATTTAATATCATAGATTCAAATTTAAGAGCAAAAATAATTGTTTTTTGAATTTATACGGATACTAAAAAAATGCGTAGGAACGGAATATATTTTATTTATTTACAAAAAAACAAGACGGATAAAAGTTGTCATTTCAAGTGAAATTATATGGATCTTGGTTTGTTGCCTGTCATTTGTCGTGGTCCCAACAAGTCTTTTACCTGTATCATATTGATATATAGTATGAAAATGAAAAAAAAAGTTGATATTTTTTATTGATTAATTCATTGTCTTCCGACTCGAAGGTTGCGGGTTCGATTCCCACTGGAACCCAGTGTAAAAAAAAATCAGTTTGGTTTTCACTTAAGGCCTCATACCATAAACATATTTCTGATTAGTTGGAGATTACCACGTGACTGTGATCCCGCAAGGTTGTACTGTATACAAATAAAGTGTTACATTATTGTATACAAGTAAAGTGTTACATTATTGTATACAAATAAAGTGTTACATACATTATTCGCTCGGGCGCTGCTATAGTTGCCAGACGTGATTTGTTTAGTATTAGTGGGTTCGAGTCCCGAGTTAGAGCGCACCAGGAAGAAAGTTTGATCTCTAAACGGCGCTTTATAAAATAGTCAATTTAATTTGAAAAAAAAATAAAAACCTTTATTTTGCGAACAAAATCTTTATATTACAATATATTATTACTGAGTAAGAAAAAAATATTGATTTATTTGATATGAAATATAATAAGTAATGCCATCATAATATGTCAATATCACATGACGAAGAGTGAAATCAATCTTTTGAATAAATATTTTTCATTAGAACACCATGACCTTAATAAGCTCTTTGTTGGTAACAGTAAGAAGAAGGTTAATTACAATTTAAAAAAAATACAGAGAAGATTACGTTTTCGGAGAAATACGAATATATATTCCATCTTATGTTATAAATGATTTGTTTCAAGAACACTCACTTATTCCATTCCCAAAGGTCAAAGCGAACAAAACGTTACCAAGTCAAAGGAGATATACATATGTTATATTATAAATTTCTCTTCGAAATTAAAGTGATTTTTAAATCTTATATCAAACTACTTGACTTCGTTTATTCGAAAATTTAAAAAAGTTTCGTGTTTTCGAGAGATGTTCATGTTTTTCTTCTTGATGATAATATATCTTGGATACAATAGTTAATAATATATAAATTATATAAGTCTTTTCGTTCTTAAGTAATAAATTTTGTATGGGTATAGCCTTTGGTAAATGTGTATCATAGATTACTTTATACGTTGTTTATAGTTAAGGCATTAACGTTGTGGAGGTTTAAAGACATTGTAATTTATTTTTATCAAACACTGTTAATTCCACTTTTTTTGTGACGGTATAACCGTAAAATATGTGAAATATTTATGAAAGGGATATGGATGCCATCGAGAAGAAAATTCTCCATAAAATCTTTGGCCTCACAAATAATGATGGAGTCTGGGGTCGTTAGTGCAATTCAGCACTTTACGCCCTGTATAGGATGCCAGTCCGCCAAGATATTAGAAAAAAAACAGAAGATTAGGAACATATGAAAGATTTTCTAGTATGTGATCCAATCAGTAGATGGGTGGGCAGTTAAAATAATAGATTGATTGATTGGACGCTGATTATTGTATTCTGAGAGTGACAAGATCTGAATGACAAGTGACATATCGGCAGATAGAGAGAAGTGACGACAGATCATGAAGGCAGCCGAGAAGTATTCCTGTGTAGCGCTCATTATACTGCTCTACAACATTTAACTTTTTTTTTACAATAACTAACGTATATTTACAATAAATTATGTACGTTATAGATTTTGGGGCGCTGAATACGAAAACGATAGTCGAAATTCTAGATTCGCTCCAGTTTACAAAAAATAAATCGAACGTTTCGACATAGTATGAAGGTTTATCTATGTTAGTTGCTTTTACAAATGCTCAGCTTTATGTGTAATAGTAGCAGCAAAACTTGACTGAAATACACTAGCGGTTCATATACAACATTTTTCGTCTTACATAAAAGAGCTTTTCGGTGAGGTAATTCCTGTTGCTTGTAGTGGACACTTCTAGTGCTGATGTCCTACTCACATACTCGCATTAAACAACAGTATTCGGTGTTTTCTCTTTGCATACCAACTAGTATCGTGATGATTTTCAAATCACAAACCAACAATTTGTTTATCTTAGTTTATGCTGTTTAGAATGCGTTTTTTATTTTTGTAACAATAACGGCATACAATTTGCCAAACTGTTTCTAGTCACATACGTGTATTGAGCATACTGTGTCATATTTGCGAGTGAATTCAGATATGTTTCCTCGTATAACATGAAAATAAGATACAATCATCAAAAATACATGCCATTTTTTAATTCAGCACTCCAAAATCTATCAAGAACTTTAACAAAAAAAAACTGAAATATTTTTGTAAAAGTGGCAGCGTTCTTAATTAATTGAAAGCATTTCAATATGAATTAAGATTTAATTGTATTTTCGTTCTGTAATTTCATTAAATTGACTTGACTAAAGAGGATACTTTCAAGCCAATAAAGTTACGCACACAACTATCTTGCTCTGTTTTGTAAATAATACTTAGATATTCCCAGAGTGGGGCCTATGTTGGAGGAACAGGGAAAGAGGGGCCGCATGGGAAACGGATATTGACTTCAAGGGGGTATTTCGGAATCGACGCGAAAAATAAACAAAGTGGAAAGGCAGTTGGGAAGACTTGAAGTAACAAAACGAAAAGATTGTTAGAAGAAGCTTATACTCGTATACCATATATTGTTTGAACGTTTATTCTCGATGATAAATCATTAACCTTACTTATTACTTGAGAGACTTATTACTTATCCTTGATATTTAATACTCAAGATTATCTAGTTTTAATCTAAAGGAAGAAAAAAACTAGCATTAATGTACATTTGATAGTAGACCTATGAAAATACATACATTATTAAAAGATATACGTCGGACGTTCTGTCTTCTCTGCCTACCCTGGCAAAAATGGCGTGATGGTATCTATGTAAAATCAGCGAAATCTATTATATTTCACAATCACAGTTATTTTTCTAAATTTGTATTATTTTTATACTTAAAAATACAATTGATTTAAGTTTAATTTTCTTTGCTTTGAAAATGGCGTATTGAGCCATATTAGTTTTCATCTCTTACCCGCTGGCGCTTTTTCTGTGAAAGCCTGGATCATACTTCATATTACAAAGTAATATGAATATAAAAGTATGCATAATTCTCATAAGTAAAAAGAAAATAACGAAGACTTCAAATATTACGAAAACAAAACAAAAAAATAATACCATGTGTCCGTATAGTTCATAAAACATACGGGAAAGTAAGTTCTTTTTTACTTTATTTTCGACAACTTCCATGGTCAATTTGGTTGAAACTTATCTTCCTTTCCGGGGATTACGGGTTCGATTCCCGTTGGAAACTTGAGTTTTTTTAAAAGTATCAGTTAAATTTTCTTTTAAGGCCTCTCTAACACCTTTCTGGTTGGTAGGAAGAGATTGCTGTATTGAAATTACCAGTTTATACTGTAAACAACGAAAATATAATACAATATGTGCAACATGATTTTTAACAATAATACTACTGCAGATAAGATTGTGTTGGTAATTTAACAGTGGAACGACATAGTAAATAAAAAAACATATTTTGTTCTTAAAAAATGTGATATTTGTATTGAATTAGAAAAATACGTTTTAAGTATAAATAGGAATTGAATAAAAAATACAAATTTAATAAAAAATACGAATTAACTTAAAATTTTCGTTCCAAATATGCATAATCCTTATTTGTTGGCGAGGATACCTATATATTTTTTCAAACTGTTATACTCATCTTAAGAAACTGTAAAAGCCTTGATTACATCATTTGGAGAGTGGATGAACGATAAAGCAACTCACCTGAAACAAAACAATATTGAATAAAATTAATATTAATGGAATTGATTTAAAAATAAAGACACACAAATATATAACACTATTTATTTTTATAAATAAAAAAAATGCCCAGATACAGCAATTATTCAACAATGAAAGTTATTTGAGTCAAAAAATATTTTTGAATTAAAACGAGATCAAATGTGAAGGTAGATTCCTTTATCGGATCGTAGTAAGATGAGACACTTCTTAATTGAGCAAGGACGCTCAAACTGAAGTCAATTTTTAGATCGAGTAATTTTGTGTATTATCGAATGGTGATATGAGAATACTGACATTCGGTTGAAAGTAAAACAATAAAAATAAAACAATGGTGAAAATTCAATGGAACCTTTCTTTTTACTGAAAATATTACCGGAAAGAGAATGTATAAACACGAAATCTGACAAAGGGTGATCAGGAAGTGCTTATTATTACCAGCTTAAATATTCCCCTCCGTTTTTTACATTCTGGATCTGAATCATTGAAAAAAAAAACAAGTAATGACCAGTTACTTTAAGTCATGGATAATTACAATAAAATAAGTTATGACAAATCTGACGAAGATTTGGATTGACCGGTCCATACTCAGAAAAATCAAAATCCGTCTAGTTAAATCTCTAGTATTCTCCATAGTAATACGAGTATATAGAGTACAAACGTGGACGATGAGAAAGAAGGAAAGAAACATGAAAGATGCCTTCGAAATGTGGTGTTGGAGGCGGATACTCTGTATCCTATGGACTCCAAGACGCACCAACGTCTCCATCACCCAATAATTAGAGATTACCGAAAGACTTTCAATAACAAGAATAATTCTTTCATACTTTGTACATGTTGCCAGAAGGAATAATAAAAATCTGGAGAAGTTGGGATCATGGGGATAGTGGAGAAAAAGCGATGAAGAAGATGTCTTATAAGATGGACGGACAAAATAAAAGAGTTAACAGATCCTCTTTAAACACTACATTCAACTTGTACAAGGACAGGGAAGGGTTGAGACAGATGGTGCATCAAGTTTTAGAATAACATATGACCATGATACAGCATTCAGCAAGCGATGAAAAAGAAATGAAGGATTAAAAAATAAAAGTTCTAAGAATATTGAAGCTGCAAAGTCTAGGAACAATTAAAAGGAAGAAAAATGATCACCTACCCAAAAATTATTAAATTTTTTATCATTTATGTACGAGTAATTGAATTAAAATAGCTTTAAAAGAAAGATGAACCGAATGGTACAAGTTTAATTAAGTCAATGCATAAACACGCTATTTCGTGAATATAGAGAACCACAAATATTTTTAAACTCTATTTGTTATTTAACCCTTCAGGCCCGTATGCCTAAAACATTTTTTCAGTCCCAGGGATGTTTAATTTTTTTATGGAGATCGTTTTTAACGAAATCGTTAAACTATTGCTCATATAAATACATGATAAAACAGGGCACTGTTTTCGTCCATCCTTGTGTGGGATTTTTGGTGCGCGTGCGGTGCACGTCATAAGTCCCTGTGGGAAGTTTTGGTTTTGATGCGCGTGCGGTGCACGTCATACGTGCCTGAAGGGTTAACAACAATTTTACCTTAGTAAATTTTATCTTACAAGCAAACGATATGTTTCTACTACAACAAATAGAAATGTCCATATTAAAAATAAAATACTTGGTCACCGCACGTTATAAGGTTTGGGTTTTGCGTCACATCTTTCACCTGAGGGTCTGATAAAATGAAATTGCCTGAAGTGGGAAGGGCTATTGAGCCTCACCCTACCCTTATATATGAGGGAGGGTTTCAGTGTACAAAGTTAATATCGAGTCTAAATAAATTACAATTATTGGAGAACATTATGTATCACTTTGAAAACAAAACAAAGAGAAAAATGTATAAAAGCACCAAATTTTAAAGTAGCAACCTGTGTGTGATATTAAGCAGAGAGATATATACATACATATATAAATAAATATTTATTTATACATACATCATCACGCTGTGTCCCTTGCGAGGTATGCCGAGATAATAGATCTTCAAACTTATTTTTCCAAGCACACACCTTTCACTTTCTCCACATTCAAACAACTCGTCATGTACAATATTCTATTAAATATGGCCCATTTGATCCAGCCGTGTTTTCCTCGGTCTACCTTTTACGCACTTCTAACTTGTATACTCGCTTGGCCATCCTTTTCTTCGTCATTCTACAAAGTAAAAATCAAAACCTTTGACAAAAATGTGTTTTGTGAGTTGGATTCATTTTGCAAATACATATATGTATATATTGTATATATATATACGTCTTCATTGGGATTTATATTTTCTGCTACGATACGAGTAGTTCCAAGACTTGTTTGTATTCTAGAAAAGTTATCGCTATCAATCTTTTCACATTTTCTGTCCATTTTTTGTAGGTGCAAGGAGCTTAAGTTAGAAAAGGATGATATTTTTTGGATATTTTTAGGGTGAAAACGTATTTTGATAAGAAGCTTGAAAATAGCCTTCAAAGCAAAACCATGTTCTAGAAAAAAATTCACAGATAGCGAAATGTCTCTTTTGTTTTCGAAAAGAATAACGTTCTTGAATATCACATATTCCCTAAAAACTTTTTTAATATTTATTTACTACCCACAGTAAAACATAAATAATTTAAATAGTTTTAATGAAAAGGCAAATCGAAGAGTAAAAGTAAATACATACATATCATTAATCTCCCTATCGGGATAGGCAAAGAAAAATGAGCGCCAGACTATCCTATTTCGACAAACATCTTTAGTTTCTTCAATATCCATACACCATCCCACACAACTTCTGTGATTTCTTTGACTTCCTACGTTTCCTTCTATTAAAATATTATTTACTTGATCCAACCATACATTATTTTGTCTTCCTCTCACACGTCTTCCATTTTTAATTTAAATTCATTTTATTTCAGTGGTCAAATAACCCTTTTGAAACAAAATATTAAAGAACAATAACAAACAAAATTTAACATTAACATGTAAGCAGTGTTATACAATAGAAAAAAATAGTAGAAGATAAATGACACAACCAACCAAACCCATAAAATTCGATCTATTCATCTCGGCAAGAACAACTTTTTCACTTAAGTAGTCAAAGTCATACATGTCCATATTGATAGCCCAATATGTGCAGTCTTGTTATGCGTAAGTTGAAATAATAAGTAACAACCACATTATGTTATTATGGAACAGAACTTTTAGCGACTGGTTTTATAAGGAACGTGTAACATGACAAATTGAGTTAGTTCCGGACTATTGAAATACGAGCTGACAATCTCAAATAATGTTGTAAGGTCAAACATTTTTCTTTTATGTGACAAACGTTGTATGACTCATCACTTTCAACAATAGACCGTAGCTCAACTCAGTTATTGGGATCTGCAGTTCCAAGATTATACATTATTTAAATCTTAACTGTTGCATTTAATTTTTTAATATTGCAACACGGTTAAAATAAAATAAAAAATAGATACATATTGTATTGTTAAGTTTTGTAAAACGGATAATGAGAAAAAGTGAGATAAAAGCACAGAAAAAGAACAAAATTTAATGAAAATAAAAAGCCTATTCAAGCAGACAATTGATTTTATTAAATCTCCGTTATCTTGAAGGTGGATTATCCGGTTGTTTATGCATCCGGAAGGAGCTTACCTAGCGCCTGGCTAGATCCGGCTAAGCCCGGATATTCGGGACGTGGTGTGCCGGAACATCTTTTGTGGTTACAACAAAACATCTTGTACCCACCCAAGCATATTTATGGCCTATAAAGCCTTTTCTTCAAAAAATGAGAACCTTGTTTAAATGACGCAAAAAAGTGCGAGATGAGGTGTTTCTCAGATGATTAAGCGCCATTAGATAACTGAATGTGAAGAAAGATTGTTACCAAAAAAAAAAGTCTTTTTTTTTTAATCTCCAAGGTAAAGTAGTTTGAAATCGAGATAATCTAATTACAGTATCAATATAATTTATATAGGTACTTAAATAAATCTTTCCTTTGATCACCGTATACTGCTCGTGTTTCAATCAATTTGAAGTCTTCAGATGTGCTTTATGATATACAAGTTTGATCATCGTATACTGCTCGTGTTTCAATCAATATTGTGAGGCAACATTCTTCGAACGGAATAAAATTTGAGAAAATTACAGATATGAGGTGGCCTCAGAAATAAACGTGCTAAAAAGATTTTTCCTTTTGTTCAAAACTTACCTCAAATAATAAAGAAGAACGCGATGATTGAGAAGTCAACGATGCTGCAAGCTATTAAAGACAGGGTAGTGAAAAATTTAATTCAATACCGACTAAATTTTATTAATAAAAGTCAGAATTTACGTTTGACAGAAAGAAGTATACTCGTACTTGCAGTATTTCATTTTCTACATTCAATAAAAACACTTTATCAATGAATAGCACAAATATAAAAAAATTACGCTATTGAAATCTAATTCTCGTGACAGAAGAAAAACTAAATTTTTAAGAAAGTATGCAAGCCAAAAGTGTCAAGTGTGCGTGAAAGAGGTAGCCCGAAGAAAACGTGGCTGAATACAAATGGACCAGATTTTGAAAGAAGGTAAAGTGAGAAGCATGAATAATAGAAGATTGTGCGCGAAAAAATGTGTGAATGTGGAGGAGGCTAAAGTGGTTTTTAGACATAAAAGTGTATATCTATTCTCTCTGCTTACCCCTACAACGGAACGGTATGATGATATGTATGATTTACTTAAAAAAAACTTATAAGAACCTTTATCACCACAGTAGATAAAAAAACTTATTTTCTAATCAATATGAATTAAAATTTTCCAAAAAAAATATCTGAGTTTTACATTTTATATGTGATAAGGTAATATAATATTACTTTTAAAGGGTCTAGTATACAGATAACCCTTTTTACAATGATAAATGTCTGAAAAGGGAATATTTCTTACTATAAGGTCTTATCTCTATCCGCAAGTACATGTATAAAGGTCAAGAAGATTCAAAAGTATTGATTAGATCTGAAATACCAACTCGTGGGATGGAGAGAGATGTCTCATGAAACAATGCTGAAAAAACTCAATTTCTCAAAGAAAAAAGTGAGCCGTTTGATATATGAGGGTAAAGAAGCTTTCTTTAAAATAATACGCAGCAAAAATAAACCTTAATTGAAAAGAAAAATGGAATTTTATTTCGTCCAGTACTATTATTTTCAGCAATGGCCTTTTATTCATCAAATTGATCAAACATTTTTATATATTTCACAATTATAGAGAAATTTATTACACAAAATACAGAACTGATGACATATATGGCCTATTTGGTAAGACGCCTGTCTTTCGACTCGCGGATTACGTATTTTTTGTTAAGTACGTATTTTTTGTTAGGTGATGGAGCAAAACCCTCGATAAAAAAAACAGAAAGTTTCGAAAAGTAGTAATGTCATTTTGTAATGGTCAGTTTTGAAATAACACACCATCACGTCATATCCATTTTGGGGTAGGTCAAGACGACAGATTTCCAAACCTTTGTATCCATGCATATGGTTCGCGCTTATTATTATAATACGAGTACATAAGATTATTCAAAATAATTATTTAGACCAGTATATCACTTGACCGCGTTCGTACCGCGAACTTGTTTTCACAAACTTCAACACGATCTACCAACTATCAAAAAAGCTACAGGTAGGCAACCCAAAACACTGACCTAATACGAGTACATCGTGAAAATATGGCAAACTCTGGTGTTCCGTGGGCATCCTACAGTCAGCTCACGATTGTACCAGCTACTGAGCAGCTCGTGGTATGACCACGGACAAGTGGGAATCCAGTCTAAGGTATTTAATTTAAGAACAACTTATGTAAGTTGAGTTTCAATCGATGTTATTTGAATGGTCCATATATTCGTGTGGTAACCTGACATATTTGAATAGATAATATACACATGTTGAAGAGCGTGGTCAGTAGACAATATTGTTTTCGGTTTCAGTAACCGAGCCTACGAGTTAAGAACCACTGGAGTAGGCAAGTAGCTCACAGTTCGCCACCGTACATATTGGAAACACTACAGCAAGTAAACAGGCAGAAACACTCGCAAAAGTCTAGCGCTTGCGAGCATTGTTAGCAAACGATCTCTCTAACCATATTAGGACCCTTTTTTTGGTACCATCGAGAATTGAATCCGAAACCCATGGGAGGAAGACCAGCATTTTGCCAACTAGGCCATGGAAGATGTCAGTTGACTGGTAACTAAAATTGAAATTACTGAAATTTGCATAAAGTGTAGGATATCTAATACAAAAAACTAATGAAAATAATATACATGTATTTGATGTGCATTAAAAAGGGAAGGATTTCAGTACTCAAAGAAAATAATTTACGAGTTTATTGCTAATTCATTTGGATCAACTCCCTGAAGATTAAGGATATTCAAAATGATATGCTATCTGAAGAGACAGTCGGTTTAAAGAATTTAAAACTAGAAAAAAAAATAACAATATGAATTGTTAATTACTGAAGAGTTTTACGGTGATATATATTTTTTTATCTATTTTATTCTCACACATTGTAATACATCATTTTATTTATTTTTGAGTTTTTCAAACTGCTCAGCAGTTTTATCAATCTACGAGTATTATTCAAAGCTTCCAAGTTTTGTCGTTAGTAAGATTTCATGTTAACGACAAATTGAATGATTACTAAAGTTTTTTTTTCAATTAAATCACAATAACCTTAAAATGTATTGGAAGAATTTCTCTAATGCCATCAGTTTGCTGAGAGTTTATCAACTTACAGCTAACGACTTTGGAGAGAATCATACAAATTTACATTTCTCTCAATGTACGCCCACTGAATTGAGTTTCAAGCAAGAATTTTCCACATCGTAATCAGCCCGCCAGGTAATCCAATACGTTATACAAAGAAAGTTTAATACAATATAATACAAAGAAAATATTATGTTAAAAAATATTTTTTGTGTATATTATTAGGAGTATTCATCTCTTTCCTTATTTTTTTACCTAGCCCAACCCCATTTATTTGGGGTCGCTCCATCTGGTTCTGAGAGCGTTTGTCTTTCGATTATGGCTTGTCGAGTTCTCCATATTTAGATCCCTCATAAGTAAAAAAAATAAAAGAACAACCACCACTCTATTTTCCTTCCCATCGACCAATTTCGAAGACTTTGGAGCAACTTGATAATAGGCCGATCGATGATAAATGGCGGCTCTATTGGATAAAATGTGAAGTTGCATAGTTTTTTCCCAACTTCAGAAAAAGTGTTGCCCTCTGAATAGCATCAGATGTGAAGCTCTGCATATGATATCCGTAAGTGGGGCCTAGCACAGTCACCTTTCTGTGATTGCGAGGAAATCCAGACCATTGACTACATTGTAAATAGATATTCACTGAAGGCGTTTCCTATAAGCGTGTAAGAGCTCCACAAACAATCACAAGACGTTGTGACTTAACTGAAGAGGACACATTGCGTGGCCCGATACGGAAGAACGAATCCTCTTATTTTACTTTTCATTGTTGATAGTCATGTGGAAGGTGGCTTTCCACTGCTCCTCTTATATCTATACGTTAATAATAAAAATACAATTTATATAGAGGCTGTCAATGTCAACCAACTGTCCTCTAACTTGGATAATCAAAATAGATTTGACTATGTGAACATCCTTCCATTTTATTACATGACTTAACCATTTCAGAAGATTTTTCCTTATCACCTTCGTTGTTGGCATCGAATTGAAACATATTTTACCAACGTTACCAACTAGCTGACCTCAGCAGATCCATTTCCGTGACATATATCTTACGTGGATCGCATTTCCGTTCAACTCAACACTCCGAGTTATATAGTATTGCTGATTTTTAATTTTCGTCGTTATACTAAAGCGGTGACTTAAATCATTAAAAAAATCACAAGAATATAAGGTCCCAATGTTTTTTATTTTTTTTAAATAAGGATTTCTATCCCATATAAACAATAATGAAAATTATTAAATTTAAAATACGCGCACTTGAAAGTAATATAACTGGAGGCATATTTATATACCTAATTTTCATTATTAATAACTAATTAACGAGGTATGTGATTTCATTTTCGTATCGGTAATTTCAATCTACGTTTATCAAGGTGATACCATGTGATAAAATGACAAAATTGGATCAAAATGTTCTATTGAAAAACTATTCCTTTTTAATTCTGCAATAAAAAATCTAACTTGCCTTATTTCCGATACAAAATAAACTTACATAATATTGGGTCCTTACATGTGAAATTGGCGTTTTGTTTGGGAGGAACATAAAGTTGATTTTTTTTTAATATAATATATTTATTTAATCAAAGTATGTACCATTGCTATCTATGCACTTTTGCCATCTCATAGGTAGTTCATCGATCCCTTTACTAAAAAAACCATTCGGACGGGAATCAATAAAATCTTTGAAGTCGGTTTGGACTGCCCCATCGGAGTTGAATTTTTTCCCTTGCAAGAAGTTATCCAAATTTCGAAAAAAATAGTAATCTGTTGGGGCAAGGTCCGGAGAGTACGGTGGATGTCTTAGACATTCCAATTGAAGCTCTTCTAATTTGGTAGCCGTCTGTTGTGCAGTGTGTGGTCTAGCGTTATCATGAAGCAGCAGTGGCCTAGAGCGATTAACCAGCCTCGGTTGTTTAGCAGCTAGCTTTTCCATCATGGTTTGCAGTTGCTGACAATAGACATCTGCCGTAATCGTCTGGCCAGATTTAAGAAAGCTGTAGTGAACGACACCAGCACTAGTCCACCAAACGCTCACAAGTAACTTTTTTGGAGTCAATTTTCGCTTGGGGCATGGTTTGGCTGGTTCGGCAGGGTTCAGCCATTGCGATGAGCGCTTCCGATTATCATACAGGATCCACTTTTCATCACAGGTAATGATTCGATTCAAAATCCCTTCATTATTGTGCCGGTTGAGTAATGCAACGCAGCAGTCAACGCGCGTTTGTTGATTTGCTTCACTCAATTCGTGAGGTACCCACCTTTCAAGCTTTTTCACCTTCCCAATTTGCTTCAAGTGGATTAAAACAGTTTTATCACTAACACCGCAGCCTGCAGCTAACTCGGACGTGGTTTGCGATGGATCCGCTTCCACAATAGCCTTCAATTCTTCATTATCAACTTTGGTCTCCGGCCGTCCACGGGACTTTTTCTGCAGGTCGAAATTTCCAGAACGAAAACGTTGGAACCAAAAACGCACTGTGTTTTCTTTTGCGGCACCGTCGCCATACACATCATTAATCCTTCGAGCCGTTTCTGCAGCACTGGTGCCACGGTGGAACTCGTACTCGTAAATAACGCGATATTTCAAGTTTTCCATTTTGTAAACTGAGTGACGCAAAGAAAAAAAACAATTGAGGAAAAAACAAATGAATTATAATTTTCGAAACACAAATACTTGAGTAAATAGCTGTATAAATTTGAGTTTGAAATTCCTAACCAAAGAGAAGATATTTGAGATCAAAGTTGCCAGTACGGCAAAACGCCGGTTTCGTATGTGGGGACCTAATATTATATCTCTTATGACTCCAGTTCTAACAAATCTCGAAAATTGAACATTTTATATCACTGTGAACTAAATATATACTCATCGTCGTTGAGTTGGATGCCTGTTTTGAAAATATGATGCGAGATTCTTTTTAATCGTTTTTTAAATATTTAAACTCAACCATTATAATTAATTTTACGGGGATGTGAGAATTTTTATGATTTTTTTTAATATTATAAAATATTTGAACTAAACCGTTATAATTAGTTCTAACAAATATCGAAAAACCTAACACTTTACATCACTACGAACTAGATCTATACTCATCTTCGTTGAGTAGGATGCGTGATTTGAAAATATGTGAGATTTTATTTGAATTACATTTTTTTAATATTTTAAAATATTTTTATTTAGCCATTATAATTTATTTAACGGGGATCTGTGATAATATTATTCAAACTTATTTCTACACATGTAACTAAATTGAGATTCATTGGATAAGGATGCGCCCATTCTGAGTCAACGATTGTGTTCAGGATAAACAGCTTTGCAGCTTTGTATAACTAAGATGATTATAGTTATATTGTTTTCAAGTAATCGTAAATTTTTAAAAGCATCTCAGGACCGGCACGTGAAAACTCTTTGAAAATTGAGACAAACGACGGTTATATTGAATTTTGACCAAAGTCAATAGGAATTATCTGAACCGCTCTACAGTGGAGAAGCCAAGACGTGCATGGCCGCGCGGTAAAGCACTGAACTTTCGTGTGGAAGGTCGCCGGTTCGAGCCCCCGCGCTGTACTACTCTCCTCGTACGACATATGCATTTTTTCTGCCTAGTATTCGGGGGTATAAGGATACCTTTGATTTTGGTCATATCTATTCTAGCAAAAAGATAAAAAAAAACTTTCCGGTATGCTCCGATCGTCTAGCTCCGGATCATCGGATCCAGTACATCGGTGTGGCCAGTGAGTGTGCTAGTGTACACCGGCTCACTCACTTAAACAAAAACAAAAAACTGCACGACACAGCTTCGCTTTCCAACTGAATTGGGATCCTCGACTGCGAGGCTCAGTAACGATGATGGTCAAGGTAATATGGGTGTAGTTTATATGATTATGTTGGAAAATAATTAACCATCACTAACAGCTATGATAAAATCTCATTTTTAACAATATCACTATTTTGAATTTTACAATTGTTAAGGGTGGAACTTACACATTTCCTAAATTCAACAAACAGACTTAAATTGAGAGAAAAAGATGCCATGTTTTAAAGGTTTCGGCCTTTTGCTTATTAATCCAAAATCGAACCCGATGTCTGACCTGATCATTAGGTTTGGTATTTTAATTGTGGAATAGCTTCAATGTTTTCCGTGGGGTTACAAAATAACGAAAAAAACAATGGTTGAATCATCCTCGACCGCTGTCTGCGGCATTACCTGACCTCTTAATTATGCATTGAAATTATATTTCCACGGAAAGGTATTGAACTCGATGCGGGACAATACCAATAATCTCGGGTTTAAATTCTATTGGTAACCTTCTGATATATATTTTTAAAACCATGTAAATATAAAATTAAGCGGATAAACAATTGAAAAAATATTTTATAAATGATAACTTGAAAATTAGAATTTTTAAATTAGGTAAAAAATTTAAGATGAGAAATAATAATTGCCCCCACATTGACTTTTAAAATCATGGCGGTACTTAAAAAACCGTATTAAAATAATAGTAAAAATATAAGATCATGTCTTATGTTCTGTGAGATACAGGCAAAACCCTAGTTTACTGGGGGGACATGACAAATGAAAGGCAACAAACCCAGATCCACTAAAATGAAATTACCTGTTGTTTTTTCGCAAATTGTGTATGTATAGATTTCGTGTCATGTATAAATAAAAAAAATCGTTGTATCATCTAACGAACCCTATCTGTACCGTTAGATCACTCCATGTTCACTTGTTTTTAATCCATCCAAAGAAGTTCGAGATAAAATGGCGACAGGTATTTTGAGCATCTAGCAAAATATTATATGTGTATGAACGCCAGTAGGCGTTTTCAGCTCTGAACGCATTAGATCGAGGACATAGAACAATAGGAAAAATTCAGAAACACGATACGAATTTATATGAATAACAAAACAATATTGATATTTTTGGTTCCTTTGTCAAATATATTAAATAAAGAAGGTACTCATCGGGTTTTCAAAAAAATAACCGGCAAAATATGCTTTAGTTCCATTATATCAAAAATATCCTCTATCAAATTACATTCCCAAAATTCCAATACGAATTGCTTCGGAATTTCAAGAGAAAGCCTTCCATTAAGAAAGACGTGGGTGACGAGTGAAAGACTGGAAAAGTGGTTGTAAATCTTTTCATATAATGAGAAAATTTGTCAGTTTGATGGACATGAATGGACGTCGCACGATTGGGCAGAGAATGGCAACAATTGTATAAAAAAAAGTGTTAAAATTATGAGATAAATTCTAAAATATACTCGTATTTGTTTTCCCCTCCGAAGCCGAATGGAGAAAATGACTGCATTACAAAATTTTCTCAAATACGATACCCTGAAAGAATTTAAAAAATACGCCAAATAATAATATTATATGATACACGTGTAACCGTGTAATGGTAAAAGCTCTCCTTAATCTCTTGATCTTTTGTATTTTAAGTAAGTTTCAAAGGAAAAATATATACAAATTTGAACTTGTAAATAACAGGTGACCGGAAAGCAATGTTGTATTTTCAGGTCAAATTTAAACGCAAAATTATACCAAATGCTTGTGAACATTGGTTTTTAGATATTTTCAGTATTTCAGCAGCCTTTCGTGTCGTAGAACGCTGGTTGTTCTCGATCAAAGCCTTGATTTGCGGTAATCGGGTTTTCAGAGTGGACACCATATTCGAGTATCGTATCACCATTACGGAAGTTTTCAAACCACATTTGACATACGCAATCGCTTACTGCATCTGCATCGTCGCCATACACTATACATAACCTATTTTGCTTTACTCGTATGTTGCATATTTTTTTGCGTAAGTAAAAAGCATGAAGCTTCGAGATAAAAACCACTTCTGTTATTCTGATTTTACAATAACGCCAAAAAAACAGACCAACCAATTTGGGTAAACAATGACGAGGAAAAAGTGCTAAACTATTATCTTTCATAATAATATGCATTTAGCACGTTCGGAATGAAGTTAGCAACGAATTTTTTTTCTTAACGACATACATTACAAGAAATAGAAAAACTCTCTGGACAGCCACATATTTCTTAACTAAAAGTCCGTTTTTAAATTTCATTTAATATACTCGTATAATTGAAGTTAAAGATGAAGGTTATAATTTTATGAAACAATCTAAATTGATTATTTTCAATAACGCTTAACGGTTTTGACTTCTGATCTGAAATACTGTTTCGTTAACTTTTCCAGCACGTTATTGCGTTGGTGGCAAAATTGATACAAAAATAGAGAATCGATGGAATGTTAAAAATAGACTTGAATTTGTTTGTTATGACATTCCTTACCTAAATATTCTATCATCTATTCCATAAGCGGGAAATCTAAATAAGGACACTTTATGATTAATTAAATTAATGAGAAAACCCAAAGATAAGATTCCATTACACCTGTTTATAGAATAATTACGTTCAAGTTATACATATAAAGTTGATAAACACTAATAATAACTCGAGGATAAAAAAAATTTTTTTTGGTTAAAAATATATTTTTAGTACTTGTAAAGAAAAAAATGAGGGTAAAAAAACAAATGCAGTACTTCAACAGTTGAATCACAAAAAATAAACATTTTTTTTAAAAGCTTTATATTTATGAAAAAACAATATATGACATAGTTCAGTTCGATCCGTCAATTACCCACGCCGTAATGGGGGACAAAATAAGTCTCCGTCCAGCGTGATCTATACTAGAAAATCGATATCTTCTTTATTTTCTTTAATGAGCGCTACGTCACGTAGCTTAAAAGGACTCCTTCTCGGGTAGCGACCCACCTGAGTGTGGTAAGAATAGTAGTGACGACGGACTTAGGTATCACGGGAAAACGAAAATGACTCGTAGCTATATGATACAATAAGAAATAAGTACATTACGAAATAATACGGATTGAAAAAAGATGCAGTGCTTAAGATGAAGAAAGAAGCATTGCATTGGTTCGGCCACGCAGAATGAATGATGAAAGATTTACAAAAATAATTTATACAAGTAATATACGAGTATAAGGTATAAGAAATCTGGGAAGACTTTTAAAACCGTAGCATGACCAAATTAATTTAAATTCTGAAAGAGAAAGAGTGAAAATCTTTTATAATAGAAAAGTATGTATACCCAGGTGTATTGTATTGCACTTTCATTGTATACAGTACAGCCTCACGGACTTATTGACATGTAGCAACCTCTTCCAACCAACCAGATAGATGTTAAAGAAGCCTAAAGTGAAAGGCAAACTGGAACCTTTTTAAAAAAAATCTGGGTTTCAGCGGCTTTTGAATCCGCAAGATCCGGACTGGGAGACAGGCGTCTCACCAAATAGGCCACGGAGGTCGTCTGAACGTGGCAAAAGCGAAATACATACTCTAGAATATAATGAAGTTCATATCTGCTCTCCATGCCTAATCTAATAGACACAGCGTTATGGTGATGATGATATATTAAATGTTCGATTTTTAATTCTTATCAAATAATGTCAAAGTTGAATCAATGAAATCACATAAACATGTCCCAAAAAGTATTAATTTCGTGTGAACATTTTTTAAAATTGCATTTCTTAAATATACGGAATAAAGACATTTCTAAGTGGTGAGTACCGATATACAATCGTTCATATTTAGACAGATTTTGTCTAACAAGTAATTTTATCTAAGATAGTGTACAAAAATTAATTTGCCCTGTCTCATTTCATCAACTTATTGCCTTAACTTGATAAAACCTTTCAAAAAGTATTTAAAAAAATAATGTGTATATAACATTTAGACGATAAATATACTGCATTATGTAACATTTTCTCTTAAAAAAGTGAATACAAATTTGAGCATTTTCAACACAAGTTAGGATCGTTTGCTGATAATGATATTAAAAAAGCGCAGAATAGTGTTTTTATTTATTTATTTAATATTTTATTGTACAGTGCACAATAAAGCGGGTTATTCTCAAACGGCAATTTCTTTCATCCAGCCATACATTTGCTTTACGAAGCACTTTTGAGTGAAAGGCGAAGGATATACTCGTATGTTATTGACGTAGAAAAAACTATACAAAACTAAAATAATAAAATTAAAAAAAAAACAATATTTTTCTAAGGTTTTTGGTAGACAAAATCACGTCAACGATGGTACGAGTATTGTATAAGGTGTTAGATACATAGTATGATGTGTATGGCCGCGCGATAACGCGCTGGACTTCCGCGCGGAAGGTCGCCGGTTTCAATCCCGCGGTGTACTACTTCCCTCGAATGATACAGGCATTTTTCCGCCTAGTATTCGAGAGTTTAAGTTCTTAAAAAAAAAAGGAAAAAAAACATGCCAGTGCTATTCGATCGTCTCACTACAGTGTGCAATCGGATTCAGTACATCGGTGTGGACGGTGAACTGGCTAGTGTACAACGGCTCACTAACTTAAACGAAGATAAAGAAAAAAAAGAAAGAAACCAAAACTTTTTGGCACAGCTTCGCTTTACAATGCAATTGGCGTTGAAATGGCGAGAGGATTCTCAACTACGAAGTCAGCAACGATGACGATGGTAGCTGATTCCAGAGATCCATAAAACAATCCAGTCTTTCATAAAAAAACAATATCAAAAGGAAATATAGAGGTTCTATAATTAATTAGACAAAATCGGAATAATGGAAGCGAAGTCTTGCGTACAATTTAAAAAATATATATTATACTAGTCATGTTACAATTAGGTAAGTTACAATAAGGTATGTTACAATAAGATAACATATATTACTATTAGGAACCTTTCTAATAGCTAATAATAAATGCGTTTCATTTACAAATTTATTGAAAATCCCTTTTAACAGATAACAATAAATATGTTTCATTTCCAAATGCATTGGAAGTCCTTTTTTAACAGCCAATAATAAAATCGTTCAATTTTCAAATTCATTGTATTGTCCTTTCCAAAAGCATAAAATAAATGGTTTCATTTTCAAATCCATTACAATTCCTTTCTAACAGCTAAAAAAAAGCGTTTCATTTTCAAATCCATCTTATGCCGCGTTCATGTGTTAAGGAGAGATATTATTTTCAATTTACGTCAGCCGAAATTTCGCAACGACCTTTCCCAGAATAGAAACTGATTCTCGTCTCCCTTGTTCTCTACAAGTTATTTATTTAATAATGAAATATGTTTATTCAACGACATCTCCCGTCTAAATTATTCCTGATTTCAACCCTTGAGCCTCCTTCACACACGGGAAACTGTGAAACGTTATATTATCTGGGATCTTGCACGTTATATATTATCCATAATACATTTTCAACGGCGTATAAAGAACTCTCTTTTTATTCAAACATTGTTAAAAATGTAGGTGATGTTTCATGTTGGCACTTTCTTCTTCAAATTGAATATATACATAATATTTAATGTCGGATAGTAGGGGAGAAAACTGTGTGAGAAATAACCACTTTCACACTTGTTGACGAAGAATGTTTTTATAATGAATGAAAACACTTTTCCACTAATGATTTATATTACAAAATTTCCCGACCGATCTTCTAAACATTTTAGTACAAGTGCCCTTAAAAAGTGTATATAAAAATTAAAGCAATTTCGAACCCGGTCGGGCTATAATACAAACCATTTGTGGAAAAACAAAGCGTCGTATAAAGTTATCGTTTTCAACATGCATTTCCATAGCGTTTCTTTTCGACGTGAATTTCAATTCATTTAAGCTTAATATTTTTCCTGCAAAATCTTAACTTTTAAAATTTAAAATACTATTAAGTGTAAAGTCACTCAATAAGATACATGAAAATTATAGATCAAAATATTTTTAAAATTTTAAATGAATGAATATTTTATTATTGTTGAATTTGGTCATATGTTTACATCTACAAGTAGATTCAAATTGTTGATACTGTGTCCAGCTGGTATCTTATAAAACTCAAAGTATTATCACTGGGTATTTTATTTTAAAAATCTTATACACAAAGGAAAAAAGCAATTACACAGAAAGCGCAAAATAAGTATATACAATATAAAACAAATAAGAAATAAATGTTTTGTGGAAACAACTAACTCCCATTACTAAGAAAGCTCAATATTCTATCTACAAAAATATTTCCTGAAATGTTGAAGATGTCAATGTCCGAGGCCCTACTCAAAAAGACAGCCCGCGAAACAAAGGGAGGCCAAGTCAGTTCTATTTAGTGACAGTCTCAACAGATCAATATTTCTGTATCTCAAATATTTGTTAGGAAATAAAAACAATTTCATTCAACAAAGTTGTATTGGATGTTACTCCTGTCCGCAATCCAAAGGTATAAGAGATCCTGAGACTCAAGCTTAGAAAATAGTATCCCAACATGCCTACAATAAACCTTGTAGGATAACGTTTAGGGTAGAAACCGCACTCCAACAAGAAGAGATATCTCATAACGAATATCTAGCAGGCTCCACGCCAATGCTTCATGTTTAACTTGTTATGTATCAGCACACTGTAAAAGGATTTGATAACTTTTCCCCCTGTAAATGACTTAGAGATTTGTTTAAAAAAACTTTTTTAACAGACTAACACAGTTTCTCCAAGTGAGGGCAAAATTAGAGTCTACTGTTAAAATGAATTAACAAGTGTTAAATAACTTATACGCTGTGAATCAATCAAGTCCGTTCAGAGTATATCTACAGTAATTAAATCCATTGCTTTAGAAAATACAACAGTTTACACTCGAAATATTGAAATTGAGTTTATTAATTTGACTTCATTCCCTTTAGGTACTTTGTAATTATTACTACTGCTTTTTGTATCTATAATATAACACTCGTACATGTTAGTTTAAGATAAAGTTTAGTCATTTTGTATCTATAACACTCGTACATGTTAGTTTAAGATAAAGTTTAGTCATTTTGTATCTATAACACTCGTACATGTTAGTTTAAGATAAAGTTTAGTCATTTTGTATCTATAACACTCGTACATGTTAGTTTAAGATAAAGTTTAGTCATTTTGATATCAATTTTAAATATTTATATTAACTCGTCGTATGTGCATTTCTTTGTATAAGGCACTGTAGTGTCGTAAATTAAATGAATAAATAAATATTATATAAATCCGTATCAACGAGAAAACAATATTCATAGGAAAAACAATTATATAGACGTTTTTTTTTATTTCACCTGGCGTGTTTATTGCCATGTGGCAATCTCTTCCAACCAACCAGAAATATGTTTTAATGTGCCCTAAGTGAAAACTAGACTAGAATTCCATTTAAAAATATCTGGATTTCAGCGAGGATCGAACCCGCAACCTCCGGATCGGCAGACAAGCGTCTTACCACCAGGCCACGGAAGTCGTCAAGTCAAGACCTTCAAGTCGTCAGCGAAAAATAATAACCGAGAGTGCTTTATCATCGAATCAATATAATTGATAAATATTAGAAAGTCATACTAATATCACATAAAATATGTGATAAGTAGTTTTGTCAGATAAACATACACTTACAAATTTAAGTTATGTACTCGTATATTCTATTGCATTTTCAATGATATATTGGTTTGAACTGTACGCTTTAGTAGAACATTTTTCATTGAAGAATTCTTCTTATTATTGGCCTATTTCAAACAACATGGTACGAATAATATCTTAAAATTGTCAGTATTAACTGGAAAAATAATATAAATCAACGTATAACATTGCATAAAAAAACCAAGTTGTCATTACTGCTACTGTATTTATTATAAATTACAAATAAATTAAATGTACACTAAATTGCCAAATGTCTTATGAAGTTTCTTGCAAGAACTATTTTGAACTTGTAAGTTATAAAATTATTTTAATCAGAATTTCAATCTAGAGTATAAAATTATGATGAATTATTATATTGGAAGTTATTTTCTTACTTGAAACTTCCTGTCGCGAAGGAAAAATTTATTACATCCGTTTTGATCAGTCATTGCACTAGTCCCGAGACTGTGACATGGTTGATTATATTTAACTAGTCTGTTTTGATCAGTCATTGCACTTATTAAGAGGCTGTGGCATTGTTGAACAGTTTGAATGTCTGATTATTAGGGAGACCATAATAAAAAAGAAAGGAAGAAACATTGGAAATGTAGACAATTTCCTCAATACTAGTTAGAAGTTAAATAAAATGGAAAAAAATAATTGGTCATAAAAAAATATTATACATTGTAAAATAAGTGAATATAAAAAAAAATAACAAACTTTGTCAACATACTCGTATTAACAAATTGTTGTATAATTGTTATACACTTTCATTGCCTCCAGTAAAAACCTGGAGGGTTTATTGCCATGTGGCCATCTCTTTCAATCGACCAGGAAGAAGTTAAAGAGGTCTTTAGTGAAAACCAGACGGAAACCCTTTTTTTTTAAATTGGGTACGAATGGGAATCGAACTTGCAACCACAAGTTGGAAGACAAGCATCTATCCACTAGGTCACGTATGTCACGAGATTTTTCTATATAAAAAAATCAAACGCACTCGTTTATTCTTCTTATATTACTTACAATATAAAATTTAGGTAATAGAGGATGTTGTATGATTAATAATATTATAATGAAATTTCGCAAGGGTAAGCCGATGTAATAAATAATTCATTATATATTAATTTTTCTAATATATAATAAAAGCTAAATTAAAATAAAAGCCTTGATAACATTTGAATGGTTACAAAGTATCGCAAAGCACAATTAGGGCGAAAAGCGAAAACAAATTGAAATGGGGTCTATGGAAAAAACTATAACGCAAAAGTGACTTTGTCTCGAATACACCTAGAGGCATTCGCCCAGAACTTGTTATAATGCCATTACCCAACCGAATACACGTAGGTTCGCGGAACGTTCTTCCCATTTCGGGAACATTATCTTGTTAACGAAAAGTTATGGCGGCAGCATGCGCCTCGGAGGCCGTATCGCATACATAAGGGAGAAGTGGAAAAAATTCAAGTAGAAAACAAAAAAACATGGCGTATTAATTTCTCGTATAAAATGCTGAATTTATGAAAGTGGGGCGCAGGTATAACAAACGGCGGGAAAATTGCAAAGCGGAAAATATGATTCATAGAAGATAAATCTATGGGCTAGTTAGTAGTGCAATGGATTGATGTTGCTTGTACTGTAATGAAACCAAATTAAAAACTGATTTAATTAAACATTAAGCTCCATTAATTATTATGACGGCATAGTCTAAACGATACTTAATCAAATATAATCACATTGTTTTGTCTAGTTTATAAATGATAAAATTAGCTAGCTACTCAAAGGCAGCGACCTTTAACGATTACCTAGCAGTTCTTCTTAACCAGCTCCATAAGATTTACGAGTATCATCCTACCTCATTATGTCGTAATAATCTGTGTTAAATACTTAACCAAACATTAGAGGCAGTATAAGTTGTGTTAATAGTCCGATGAATAATTGGTAACCTTCGCTGCTTAGTTGGTAAGACGCATGTCTTCTAACCCAGGATCGTAGGTAAATTGATGGCATATTCAAGTTCATACGAGTAATCACTATATCGAATAATAATTATTGAGTAGTTCAGTTTTAAATGTTGAAAACATAAAAAAAAAATTTAAAGTTTTTGGTATATATGTTATATGAACATGGATTGAGTTATTGGTGTACATGGATTGAGTTTTTGGTGTTCATGAATTGAATGAAACTAGGGTGAGTTACGCAGCGAGCGACTTTTATAAAGTAATTTTGTGAAATAACTGAAAATGTTACTGTACAAGTTTGTCAAAAAAACACTTCTAAACGTTCGTTAAAACAGACTTATTTATTTTTGGAACCCAACATTAATATTTATTTAAAAATGTATAACAAAAACACTGTTTTTCGTTCAATTAAAATATCTTGACAAAAATTTCCTTAAATTGAATGAAACAATATATTGTATTATTCACAGTTAAGTCATTAACACTGTGGAGGTTTAAGGACATCTTATTACACTTTATATAACAAGACTCTTGTTTGTGCTCCCCGCTGATGAGTTAAAAATTCACTTCTCTAAATGTAAAATTTGCACTTTATTTATACTTAGAGAAATATATTTTTCACCTTTAGGCTATTCATAAACCTCGAAAAAACTTGACTTGAGGTGATATCAGTCGCTAAATTAAAATTGTTAATATTCGATATTTGCAGACAGCGTACTGGCGAATCTTTGGGAGCTTGTGGTTCATTGAAATTGTCATGGCGTCTAAAACACTACAATAACTATACGGTTCAGGTATCAGAGTTCGGTATGTGTGTCAAAATAAAAGTGTATTTCAGGTTGCAAACGCCTCCCTTTCTTAATTTACATACAAACATACCACCACGCTATTTCCTTGTCGGGATAGGCAGAGAGGATATAACGTCAGACTTTTCTATCTTGTCACACATACATCGCTACTTCCATATCTTTAGATCTTGTCATTAGCTCCTACGATTTCTCTTCCTTCTTAAATTTCGTTTTTTTAAATATCATTCTCTTGATACAACCATACTCTCCTTGTCCTTTATTTACTACGCTTTCCACTATAATTTGCACTTTATATCTGTATTGTTAGTTTTTCTTATTTCATTCGTTTCACGTGCAAAACCTTGTCCCACCATGCACCCCCTTTTTAACATGCAACTTTAGTACTACCATATGCAACTTTTGCTGTGGCCAGCAATATATTTGTCATACACATCCATTCTTCTTCTATATTTAATCCATCACATATCATACTCATTTCATTTTCATAATTCTCAATTTATCACTATTCAAATAATAAAAAATATAAATGTCGAAGTTCTAACAAACGTGTCATTTTGGAGTATTGTTTGTATGATTACAATATCATAAAAATTATAAATGTCGAAGTTCTAACAAACCTGTGATTTTGGAGTATTGTTTGTATGATTACAATACGAGTATCATAAAAATTACAAAAATATAGCATTGCTTCACTTTTTTCCCCCTCTTTCATTTTCTTGTCTCCTGAACATCAAAACAATTCAACATTTTATTTAATAATAATAATAAAAATAAAAATTAAGCTTTGTTGTTTTCTCAAATAGAATATATCAAAAAAGTTAGAAGATGCAATATTTTATTATATAATTATGCATAAAACTCTAAAAAAAAGAATTGAATTTAAGCGAGTAATTAAGTTATTAAGGGCAATAAGTGTATAATAAAAAAAACATAAAAATTAAAGTCAATAGTATATTGATAATTAATAAAAATTATACAAATTTTTAAAGAAAACTGTAGACTTGTTTAGTTCACAAAGTAGTTGAGGAAGAGAGTTTTAGAAGCAATTTCAGAAGTTAAAACATTTTAGGCAAGGGCATGAAAGCGGACGGTTCAAGGATTTCAGTGATGAAATATCCTCGAAAGAGTAAAGCGCGCTCACTGCATGGTAATTGCTTGATTACCCCTTACAGCCTGGCTATTGATTAAATGAGTTCCAGCCGCGTACACTCGACAGGGATCAACATTCCGTGTTAAAATATTTTATCGAATTATTTAACGTACAATAAAGAATATTGAATTGAACGATTTAATATATACTAATTGATATAATTAAATAAATGTAAGCGCCCGCAAGAAATTGGACAAACCAAACAATAATCCTGCACACACCGATGTTAAAATAGTGATGTTCAAAAGTGGACAAATATGTCGCATATCGACCAACCACCTATAATAACGGAAATACCAGAAACACCGCCATTCCATCTCACCTTCCGGTGTCCAATATAGAAAATTCTGGAATAAGTCGACAATAAGCAGATCTTCGATAAATGTCGATAACATTGGACAGTAAAACGTATAAAAACAGGCATTTGTAGACGACTCGATGATGGAACTGTCTGATTTTTGTCTATCTTGGAAGGAGTGATACACACTGAAAAGGATCAGATGATTCGCACTGTATATGATATGTAGAAATAAGACCCGATAGCGTTGTCTTTTTGTGAGTGTAGAGAGACGCCAACCATGGGCCACATCGTTAACAGCTGCTCACTGTATGCGTTCTTGGAGATGTCCAGGAGCTACACAAAATAATAGCAAACGCTGTGACCTGGCTGGAGAGGACGTCTTACGTGCGATGACCTCACGCAGAATAAAGATAAATTTTCAGTCTTAGTCTGATATAGGAGGATGTGGAATACTAGTGTATGGACCATATTGGATGGGGGCATTTTATGGCATCCCATAGTCTGATATAGGAGGATGTGGAATACTAGTATATGGACCATATTGAATGGGGGCATTCTATGGCATCCCTCTGTTTGATATAGGAGGATGTGGAATACTAGTGTATGGACCATATTGGATGGGGGCATTCTATGGCATCCCTTTGTCTGATATAGGAGGATGTGGAATATTGGTGTATGGACCATATTGGATGGAGGCATTCTATGGCATCCCTTTGTCTGATATAGGAGGATGTGGAATATTAGTGTATGGACCATATTGGATGGGGGCATTCTATGGCATCCCTTTGTTTGATATAGGAGGATGTGGAATACAAGTGCATGGACCATATGGGATGGGGGCATTTTATGGCATCCCTTTGTCTGATATAGGAGGATGTGGAATACTAGTGTATGGACCATATTGGATGGGCATTCTATGGTATCCCTTTGTCTGATATAGGAGATGTGGAATACTAGTGTATGGACCATATTGGATGGGGGCATTCTATGGCATCTCTTTGTCTGATATAGGAGGATGTGGAATATTAGTGTATGGACCATATTGGATGGGGGCATTTTATGGCATCCCTTTGTCTGATATAGAAGGATGTGGAATACTAGTGTATGGATCATATTGGATGGGGACATTTTATGGCACCCCTTTGATAAAATAAATGTTCCTTTAACAAGTTGCACAGTTTTTTCTGAGAAAAAATTAAGTCTATTTAAAAACATGAAAACACTCAGCAAATGTGAATTTTTAGTTGTACGACGAGGAATAAACAAGAAGCGATTTATATGAAGTAAAGACTCCATTTGCCAAGTTTGCAAACTTGAATGCGACTTGAGGGAGTTGGATCGATATGTTCGTGTATGTGTATAGAGCAAAAATGCTTTTTTATTTATTTAATAGCCTTCGCCCAGAGTTTTAATACCGCTTTCTAAGAAAAAGCACATATTTAATAGCCTAATGTAACTTACTACTGTGGCTGAAAGTAGAACTTAATGATACTTAATATGGTATATTAAGTGCGTTTGGAATATTTTAGGAGTTGAGAGAATATGACCCTTAATACGTGAATTTAAATATAAATTATGATTGTATGAATATCAATTGGTAAGTTTACTTTTAGACGATCGTGATAAATTGTTCAGAAAATAAAATTATAACATTATTTATTAATAAAAAATGTGTGAAATCCACAAAAAAACATACAATAAGAAAATTATGAGAGTTTATCATGTTAATTTAATTTAATAACAACATTATGAGATTAAATCAATTAAATAACAAAATTATGAGGTTTATCAATTGAATGGTTGAATTAAAATAGGCACTAAGTACCAAAAAAAAAAACAAAAAAAAACTAAGTATGCAGTTTCGTTCTATATGTCATATATAATGAAACTGCATACTTAGTTTTTTTTCTTTTTTTTGGTACTTAGTGCGTATTTTAATTCAACAATTCAATTATTACTGAATATTTAAATATATAAGTTCAGTCATAAAAGTAAGTAAATTCATAAATACAAATTAATAAATGATATATAACAATGTAATATGGCTATTTATATGTTTCTCATCTCACTATCATATCAAGACTTCTTAATTTCAGCGAACGCTACAGAAAAAACTCTTTATTCGGAGCTAAAGAATGCGCCGTCCCAAATCTCGGACCGTCAACAATCTACTTAAAGCTTTCTAAAACATGTTTTGCAGCCCAGTTCCTGACGTCTGATGGAAGAGTTACGAGGGATATCGAACGGCGGGTGGTGATAGGGAACCAAATCTATGGGGCACTAATACATACATACTCGAACCGGACATTATCAAAATTTGTCGAGATGATAGTCCACAACAGTATTTTAGTACCAACTTGTATGAGAGTGAAACGTGAACAAGGAATAAGACTGAAAAAAGCCGAATTAATGCTGAAGAAATGCGTGTACTAAGAAGATTACACAAGGTCGACCCCATATAGTGGAATGAAGCTACGAGAAAGACGTTTTTTCTTTCTTTTAAGTTCTTTTCCATTTCGGAGATTGACGGTCATCGTGGTTGCTTTGACTTTCGAGGTAGCAACTCTGAACAATCACAATTTAAACATTCTCGTTAGTTATTCAACCAGGAGATGTGTCTTATTCCCGCACTTCTTCAGCCATAAATTTTCTACTGTAATATAATTTGAATGGTCTCATATTATATGCCCAAATAACTCCAAGTTTGTCCTTTTAATGGTGAATAACACTTCTCCTTATTTAATTATCGTTTTAAGATGTTATTATTACAGACTTAGTCAATTCATTCAGTATTCTTCGATAGCACTACATTTAAAAAGTTTCTAGTTTCTTTGTGCTGGACTGAGAAAGTGTTAATGCTTCAACACTACAGAAAAATATGGAGAATATGTAACAATACAAAATTCGTATACGTAAATCGAGATAGAAAGCCTTGTTGCAGAGGAGATCCTGCATTTTGAAGAAGTAGCTTCAGACTATCTCCCTTCTTATTTTAATTTATCGAAACTAGTTCCATTGATCATTCAGTCAACATCCTATATATGGTATTTATAAAGTAGAAGTTTCATAAAACAATAAAGTAGACAATATTTATACTTGGTAAATTCTCTGAGGCTATCATATTATACTTATTTAAGCTTAATAGATGTCAAATCAAACCAGATATGGTGTAAATGGTGTCGTGTCCGCTTGGGGACTTGGGGACTATTCCAATATACTGACGGTGTGCTCCACCGATACGTCTTTGTCATGTCAGAGAGACGGGCGCCGGCAACGGGAAACAGTGATTCTATCCACATTTTCTTTAACAAAAGGTTTTTCATTTATTTACTAACAAACTAAACGACACTTACGTGCCCTTTATATTCCACTAATAATTATAAAACAGAAGATAATATATCAATATCCTCCAGAAAAACAAATTCAGGATACTATATATTTCAAAATATGATCCATGAAAATACCAATTTGTTAAACTGATAGCCCACAATAGTATTTTTGTACAACCTTTGATGTATGAGAATAATACAGTAACACAAAACAAATGTACTGGCAAATGTGAGTGAAAAGCGTAGTAGAGGAAGATCAAGTATGGTTAGATCAAGTAAACGGTATTTTGAAAGGAGGAAAAGTAAGAAAAAAGAAAAATTGTAGGAGCTGATGATAAAGTGTATGGATATGGAAGAAGTGCAATATGTCTCAAAATAGAAAGGGTTGCCTACTTCATCAGGGAAACGGCGTTATTGTATGTATGTATAATAATACCAAGATACAGTATAACACAAAAAAAACAAACACCGTTTATAACATTAGATCAACAATTCTTGACATGAGAGGGAAATATTCAAATCTATATCAAGGGCAACGGCAATATGAAATTATGGCGTAATTTGAAAAAAAAAACTTAAAATGAAATAACGAGTTTTTCAGTCAAGATGTAGATTGAGGAAATGTCAGAAAACGATCTTTCTGAACTCAACGACCTCTGCATTAAAAATATCCCTCAAACCAGACATGGAGTAACCCAATTGTTGGATTCTTACGATTGAAGAATTACAATGTGCCACTGTTGTTAGCAAATTACTATTGACACATTTGAATTGCAGAACGTTCCGTGTGTTTGTTTCTAGCAGGACCGTGGAAACCAATTATAACAAAATCGTGACTTTTGTATTCATTCCCAATTATATAAATACTTCTCATATATAACTCGTTATTTAAATCATGTTTGCAACTTTTTAGGAACTTAAAGCGCTATAAAAACATTGTCAGCCAAAGAATGTAACACAGTTTTAATGATTGTATAACAATCGAATCTCTCCGTATTGATTTGTCATTTATATTGTAACATACATAAAACTCCCTTGCTTAATATAATTATTTAACATTAAATGTGAAAAGAAATCTGCACAAATAAACTGAAATTAAAGTGACAGGTCTGTCATTTTATTTTACGTTAATTGTGTAGATTTTTTCATATTTAAATGTTAAACCATTCTGTTATAGTCTCTCCATCTTGCAAACACGTGCATGTGTTACATTTCAATAAATTTATTTTAGTGTTGCCCTTTTACACATTTGAACTGATATTGAAGAACGTGGTCGAGAGTCAACATTTCCTCACCCCCCCCCCCCCCATTAGACGATCCTTCGGGTTTTATATCCACAGAAGTAAGCACGGAATTCACAGTTTGTCAATGCATACATTGGCAATACTATTACATGTGAATACGCAACAATACCTGTTCACTTCTAGCGTACGCGAGCGCTGTTACCAGACGAACTATTTTATCAAAATGTGGTATTTTTATTCAAATAGTTTTTGGATACCGGTAAACCCCCAGGTGGAAATCTATCCCAGGCGTCGAATTAGGACGAGATGCTAGGCCACGGAGGTAGGAGAAAATTGAAAACACATTATTCATATTAAAATTGTGATGTCAGACTCCCTTGTGTATGATTCGTTATGCATCATTATCCAGGAACTCATATTCCTTAAATTATTCAGGACGACTTTTCCCCCTTGTATGTTAGAAATAATTTTCAGAACATCTCCAAAGGAGAGGTGCTGAATCGACCGTAAACGAAGAAAAACTTGTAAAAAATGTGTTTTATTGCCCACAATAGGGCGGAAGCACGAGTACTTAATCTCTTAAGGATCTACCTTAGAGCGACCATACATTTCCAATTGAAGATTATGTCATCATTAAAAATTGTATCACCTTTATCTTGTGAAAACAAATCATCACGTATTGTAAAACTGTATTTTCAACAAATTTTGTGTAGGATTCTTCGTAGAATTTAAGTTCTTATTTATGACAATGGCGTGTGAAGACAAAGATGTAACGAAGAGCTCTATATCATGTATGACGGAAATAGAGTAGTAACAGTAAAAATAATTACAAACTGCGTTAGTTGCGCACTAATATCGCATGCAAAATACTAACTCTGCGAGGAAAGATTAGTTCGGCGATCCGATGAAGCGAAGGAGATTGGTGAGACCAAAACTGAGATTGCTGGATAGAGTGACAGAGAACTGCCGCACTTTGGGTATAACGACTTGGAATATGAATGCTGCTGAGAGATATAAGTAGAGAATCCTGCAGGAAACCGAGATTCATCCTTGGTTGTAGGGTTGATAATGGCGACAATAATGATTTTCAATGGAACGAAAAAAAAATAGGATTCATGTTTAGTTTTTTTTCATTTTTCTAATTGGTTGGAAGGGACTGCCACATAGCAATAAACCACATACCAATAAATTACTGTATGTGTAAGGCCAATTTATTAAGTTAGATAACGCAGAATACACCGAGATGCTTTGGACATGTATACCAATCAATAGAGACTAACAAAACAAATAAAAGGTGAAAGATGTGTGTCACGAAAGTAAAGTCTGGCATTCTATCTTCTTTGCTTACTTCAACCGGTAGTAACTGTTTGATAGTATGTATGAATTTTTTATTTCACTGACTTCAGTTTGGTATGTCGAAAACACACGAAAATTGTTTTGACTGGGTTCACTTAACACGTGCGTCTATTATAAAAAAATAACACCACTTCAGTTTTGAAATCCGCCGACAACTAAAAAAACGTGATTTTAATTCCAAACGTGTAAAAGAAGTTCTGGTTCGGTGGGAGTCACGTGCACGTACTCGGAGCTGCCTGTCAGCTTTTCACCAATATGCTTTTGCGTGGTTCAATTTATTGGATTTTCTATTTTTTAAGTGCACACATTCCGAGAATGTGGAAAGCTCGGATTTTTACTTAGGGATAAAAATCTCAAGCGTACGCTAGCTTTTCGGCAGAACTCAAGAATTTCGTCCGATTTATAGACAGGTTTATTCTTTTTTTTTTTGTAATTTGTCCTATAATATTCTTCTTTGAGAGATTTTATTTTTAATTTTTTAAGTTATATTTTATAATTCTTGTATTGTTTATTTATTTTTTTACTATACGTGTTACTATATATTGTTGTATGTTTATGCCTCATATTTTGAAATACATAAGTATCCTAAATTGTAAATTTTTTGTGAAGATGTCGATACGTTATATATATATATATATATATATATATATATATATATATATATATATATATATATATATATACATATATATATATATATATATATATATATATATATATATATATATATATATATATATATATATATATATATATATATATATATATATATATATATATATATATATATATATATATATATATATATATATATATATATATATATATATATATATATATATATATATATATATATATATATATATATATATATATATATATATATATATATATATATATATATATATATATACATATATATATATATATTTTTTTTTTTTTAATGTTACTGTGATATGTAAAGGACACTCATGTGTAATTTATTTAATAAATAAATAATATTGTGCAACACTTTTTTAACCAACATAACACATGAGATACTTTTTCGAACAGTTACTCAAATAAATACTTTTTCGAACTAATAAAAAATATCGCCGAAAGGCCTGAAAGTGAGTACATCAGATCGATATTCTTTTATTTTGTCACCACCGAGAAACGATCTGAAAATTTCGAGAGTAAAATACAATAGTGCTAACACTAGCCCACGAAGATACATTGTAATTAATTGATCATTATGAGTAATTAATCAGTCTCATTTCAACTGTTTCTCGGCATAACGTATGTATATTTCCCTCAGTAATTTTCATTCATTTCTATCCAGTTGATAAGCTGCATACAATCATCGGTATGTCTCTATTTGAAATATGAAGATATTTGGTGGTGGATGTAACGATATCAAAACTATTGAAACAACTGAACCATTCTCGATAGTCTCGACGGACACTGAACCATCTAATACGTGCCTGAAATACATACACATATCAGGTGATATTCTCAAATTAACAACGGGTGTATTTACTTCTGTTTAGCACTGCTGATAGATGAGGTGTTGTACTAGGTAAGGGAGTCGTAAATTAAGATATCGGAGAATGCCATCCATGCAGTGAACCTGCCTGTTTCTAAATGGAAAACCCACAATAAAATAAAGGTTAAGATCACCAGGTTCGGTATGAATCTATGTAAATATATTATTTCTGCAAGAGGGCAATGCGTTGTGTAAGTGAGAAGGATAATTCCCATCTGATATTCTATTAAAGTTTGAGATGAGCTGCACCCAGGTTTATTGATATGTTGATAGCAATGTTCTATTAAAGTTTGAGATGAGCTGCACCCAGGTTTATTGATATGTTGATAGCAATGTTCTATTAAAGTTTGAGATGAGCTGCACCCAGGTTTATTGATATGTTGATAGCAATGTTCTATTAAAGTTTGAGATGAGCTGCACCCAGGTTTATTGATATGTTGATAGCAATGTTCTATTAAAGTTTGAGATGAGCTGCACCCAGGTTTATTGATATGTTGATAGCAATGTTCTATTAAAGTTTGAGATGAGCTGCACCCAGGTTTATTGATATGTTGATAGCAATGAATAAGGTACGGAGTAATCTACGAATGTGTTCCTGCACACTGGACTGCCAACGTTTACAGCGATGATAAATATATGGTACTCATCTCTATTCTGCCCCACAGTTGCTACCCTGGTATAGCCATATATTTTATGGCATTCATTCATCTTTTCGTGGGGTTTTTCCACATACTTCTTGTGGTAAACGATATCTAGCCAATTTGTCGAATATTTTTCATATTAACGTGGAATACTTTAAGTTCACTATCTCAGAAAAGAAATTAACCAAAATAAATTCTTATTAGTTCTTCGATATAAAGAAAGGAAAAAAATATTTAATATAAATTATACTAATATCATAGTAATAAAAAAACAGTTAAGAGCTTTTTACTTCATCGGTGGTAGCCTCCTAAAAAGAGATATAGAAGTAAAAAGATCGATTCGGAATATGTCAGTAAGAAAATAAATATTTCATGTTAAATAAAAAAAAGACAGTCGAGTGTTTCAGAAACAAATGAAATTCTCAACGCTACTTGAAAATATCCCGGTTTCAATTGGAAAGTTTAATTGAGTTAAAATAAAATGGGGCAAGTTGATTAAATTGTGGCTTGGGTAATATCAACTGCCGACTAAGAAAATACTGCATCCATTTAAATATCTAGTGAACATATTTTTTAATTACAACCGTTAGCCAGCAGAGTACCCCAGAGATAATTGCAAGCTTTTAAATAAAATCGATCACACTTTCCAAGACATAACTACTTTTAATAATGATTCCACATACTAATTTATCGATGCCACGATCCAATGGTGGGCATGTTTGTTTAGTGCACAGTCGTCCATGGTTTGAATCCCGGCTGTTTTCGTATTGGTAAGCAATGTATTAAGTACAGTTTAACAAAGCTTTTGTTAAGCGAAACAGGCATATCACTTTAATTTATGTTTACTGTGTTGATTTTTTTCACATTTAAGAGTTAAATCATTCTGTTTAAACATATTCTCAATAAGTTTTAGTACTTTGTAATTAATTTTGTTTTTATGTTATCAAATTGACCTCATAAGAAACTAACCGAGTTTAAAATGAGCATTAAAATTAAAAAAACTTAATTTACTTAAAATACAGAAAGCGTTTTTTTTCTATCAACCAGTACAACTAAAAAACAAAACAGAGGCTACATATTACTAAAAAAACACAAAAGTTTGTGAAACGCTAAAAAAGGATGTGAAAAATAGCTTTGAAAAGCCTGTTTAAATCATCACCTACATAGATGGGCAAGATAATAGAGTTTCTAAGTTGAAATTTGCAGAAATAACAACTATTCAATGAAAAAACATATCAACTGTCTGAGTACTAGGTTTATGAACGAAGACAATGTATGCAAATGCGTTGAAACTGCGAGACAAAATTTAAAAGAAAATTGCTATGGTGGTTCGTAGCGCCTGTTAATTTGTCCATAAGGACTATCTTTTGTGTGGGACTTCTTTTACAGTCGTTCAACGCAAGACTTAATCCAATTATGTAAACGATTCCCACCAGATTAACAGATCTAAGAATTCTATGGCGTGCTTATCACATTTTATGTGGGCTTATTCGCAATTTCAAGACAAAAGTAATATTCAATTCACTTTAAAGTTGCTTAGGATTTTTTTGTATTTGAATAATAAATAGAGTCGTATCTGTCTCAATTTTGTGACGTGCCTTTTCTTTGAAGTACTTTAAAGAAAAATACGGTGAAAAAAATCTATATTGAGTTTATTTTTGTTGCTTTCGGGCAATTTGATGCAGGTAAGTTGAATACGAGTGATAGGAATTAAAAAACACGGCTATTATGGCTTACTAAAATATACGAGTATATTTAAAAGATGATAGAAAAAGCGTTAAATAATTTTAAATGCTCATTAAGGCATGATTTCTCTTTCCCTGTCTTGAATTGTGTCGGTACTAGGAAAATCAAAATAGAACAGTCAGGATTCGAATATAAGTATCTTTTTTAATATAAATTTATTGTGCACCACCTAATTCGATGATTTCTTACTTGTAACAGAAATTGAACATAAGTTTACCTTTGCATCTAAAGGTAAATTTATAAGGTTCAATTTCTGCTTAAATTAACATCGGAATAGAAAAATTCGTTATGTAACAACAGTTTCAATCTATATAAATAAAAATGTAAATGTTCGTAAGTATATTAAAAATATCTAATCTCTGAAAGTTCTTCACCAATTGCTTTGAAATTTTGACAAAAGGTTGCATTCGTATATGAAAATGTTTACATATTTTTATTTATATACAATTGTGTATAAAAAAGTTTATAAATCAGACGAAATAACATTTGCGCCTCCTGCAGGCAAACTAAACTTGACAGTTATGTCACATTGCATTTTCGACGTTTCGGAATTAATATTAAATATCTATATAAATAAAAATGTAAATGTTCGTTAATTAAAAATCTCCGATCTCCGAAAGTTATTCACATTGCTTTGAAATTTTGACAGTTTCATTTTGATTTTGAATATTAAATATTAAATAATTAAATATTAAATATTTAATAATAAATATTAAATTTTCAAATACGTTTATTGAAAAATAGCGCTATCTGCCTGGACGTAAAAACACTCACAATACTAAATAGTTTATGCGTCATTTTCATTTTGTAATGTGCGTCGTTGACATGTAGCTCTAAAGAATACCTGTTTCACTTAGTTTTTTTAACTTATTTTTTTATTTTTCTGTTTAATTAGCGGTGAAATTGAATTGTGTTGATTGATTTTCGTTTGAATTCAAATCATACCGTGAATTGGCCTCTTGGAGTGACGCGATCATTTGCTTCAGAGAGACGGCGTGATGTTGGTATGTACATTTTTGACAAACGTCATATTTAATTTAAACGAACTGCCAATTTTTTGCTAACTTGTAACAAGATGTATTAATTTGTCATTATTGTTAGTTTTTTGTAATGTATTTACCTAAATAATTTGCTATTTATAAGAATCGAGCCTTATATTAGAGTCTATAAAATAATTAAAATTACTGAACGTCGTTACAAATATTAAACGTATTGGGGCAAATTTGTCTGCAATTTAGTGACGTCAAAAAAAGAATTGGTTGACAAAGTATTTCCATATATTCAAATCAATTATAAGAATCACGATTGGCTGAGTGAACGAGCTATTCTTGCCACAAAGAACAAAGACGTCTACGAACTTAACAATATTATTCAGTTCCTTTTTTAATGTTTCACAATTTTATATGTTTTTGCTATAACTTTCTTTCTTCTTTTTCAGTGCAATCGATCTGCTTTAGTTCATCAAAATGTCGAGGAAGCAGCAGAACGACGTGTAGCCAGACTTGAGGATGCACGGCGATCGCGCTCTGCAGCTTTAGAACTGGTTCGTTCTCAACAGAATGTACGCCACAGGCTGATAGTGGCTCAAGGAGGTCAGTAGAAATATCAAAAGTATCTTTTTTATATAGGATTTAATTTTATCTCTATGTTTATATTTTAAAATCTATCAAATCGTATGTAGAAATGGAGATTTTTTAAATTAGTTCCTATTATCTATTTGTCTTCCTTTAACATTTAATAAGTTACAATTATCTCTCTGTCTTCCCTTAACATTTAATTAGTTACAATTATCTCTCTGTCTTCCCTTAACATTTATTTGTTACTTTTATGTTTCGCAATTTTATATGTTGCCTGAAATACTCTACTTTATGGCGACACGTAAAGACGTTGAAATTAGCTACAAATAACCAGACTGAGCCACAGCTAGTACAAAAATAAAATAAGCGTATCATTTTTAACAATAATCCATAAACCTAAATATCTTGGTGATTTATTATTTGAAATTTAGTCTTTTATCCGCGAGTTTCGGAATCGATTCTCGAAAATTACCAAGTTCAATTTTTGTATAAAAGTTTGACTTTTAATAATGTTGCTAGTTAGAAGAAATCGATATAGGATTGCAACAAGACTACGAAATTGTATGCTATGAAATAATAATATTTAATACACGTTTTTTAAGAATTTGATTTTATAAAATTAAAATATAAATTTATACCTCCATACGCGAAAATGAATTATGTCTTAGGGTATTCGTATAATACCCCAGACAGGTAAAATATAAAGGACAAGGTTTTTTTTTTATAAGAGCCATAAATATTTCAATAAAATGGAAAGATAAAATTTTCTGAGACATTTTATTCACAAAATAGAAAGGACACGCGTATATCAGGGAAATGGATTTTCTCCAAAAAAGTAGATTACCTTAATTTAGGAAAAGACATGCTGACCTCCTCGTAGCTGACAGAAACAAGATTTATTTACACCTTGTTCTTTTAAGTAAGACTAAAAAGTAAGAAAAATATGAACACTGGATTCATTATAATCATTTTTCCTTTTCTTTTTTTCCCGATAGGGATTTATTTCAAATAATGACTTTATATTCAAGTTCCTTAATGAGATGTCTTCATTGTATATTTATGATCTGTGTCTGAGAGATATTATTTCAGAGAAGAGCTCAATTATGAGGTCAATTTCATCTACATCGAATAAAATGATTGTTACGAATCAATTCCGAGGCTATTAAGACACGATTAAGCGGTGCTAGAATATATAAATTGTCTTTAATTATAATTATAGGGGTTGCAGCTTCATTAGTGCAGATATCCACTGGCCCACATAAAAAACAACATGTCAGACAACAACATCTTATCATTTATGCCTCATTAAAGAAATATGTGATAAGAACTTACCACATGACAATAAGCTTACCAGGCTGTACTGTTATGTATTACAATAAACAAAAGAAAGATTTAGGATAGAAATCAGACCGTAAAAAACGATCACACTTTAAAAACGATTGCGTACATATGAAATCATAAATAAGCATTTTTAGACGATTTAATGGCTACTTTTTGGATTTTCAGATGAGAAAATGCAATATTAATATTAATATAAATGAAAATGTGCACGAAAAATTTCTACAAAAAACGGTATTCGTTTGGATTTGTTTGTAAACCTGTGATCAAAACAGATACTGAAAAATGAGAGAACGAACAAATTGAAAATTGTGAGAATTTGTATAATATGATACGAGTATATGAATGTGACGAAAGCCAACTACTCGTATGTACGTCAGGATAGAACGAATTGGAGATCTGTTTGTTCTCTGTATGGAGACGTAGTGTTATGGTGACAGACTGGCTATACATTAAAAACAATTCTTTTTAATTATATATAATTTTTATAAAACAATTTGATACTACGAATGATTATAATTTATTGACGGAGACAACCGATACAAATTTATAAAACAATATTATTTAGTAAATCAAGTCAATTATTAGAACACGCTTATATCGACGTCATTTCACCGATGGAGATTGCCCAGCAAGATCGATAATTAAGAGATTCATTACACGTTTTGACAGCAGGGATCAGTAGTTGCTTCGAGCCGGAAGACTGCGTACTAACCGCACTAAAGATAATATTCAAAGAGTAAAAGAGTGTTGCTGATGCTCAACCAATATCAAACATACGGCGTTCAGATCCATTCGGAATGTCTCGAACGACACTGCAACGTTCAGATCCATTCGGAATGTCTCGAACGACACTGCAACGTTCAGATCCATTCGGAATGTCTCGAACGACACTGCAACGTTCAGATCCATTCGGAATGTCTCGAACGACACTGCAACGTTCAGATCCATTCGGAATGTCTCGAACGACACTGCAACGTTCAGATCCATTCGGAATGTCTCGAACGACACTGCAACGAATATTGAGAAGTGATTTTCCCCTCTTCAGTTTAAAATTTAGTTGGTGTAAAAATTGAAGCCACAAACTCCACAGTAACGCTTTGAAGTAGGAGCATTGGAACAAAACTTATAAGCCAACTGTATTAAAATATAAATAATATGATATTTTTTCTTCGTTGAACCGTTAAACTCACACGTTAAATAATGTATATTGTCACTATTCAATCCATTAAAAGTTCTAGAAAATACTCCGCATTGCGATCACTAATTAGTTTTTTTTTAATGTACTCGTACTTTTGTGAATTTTGAGCGTAGGTTATGAGGCTGATCCTACGTTACACTGCTTTACTATTTTATTTAATCTTTTTTTTTTTCAAAAGTTAAACAAAATAGCTAAACACTTATCAGTTCGATGGTTCGATATAACGCAGAATAGTGGGCAGAGGCTATGGTTGTATAGTTGACTGTAGTGCTCTGTGAATGACGAAATGGAGAAAAGATGCTGCAAAAAGACAGTGACGATAGATCATGAAGGCAACCAAGATATATCCTGGGTAGTAGTGTTTCTCTTCGTATGGTGCTCTGCAACACGACTACCGCTGTAGACTAGTTGATATCGACGTAATTTTTTCAAACGCGGAGATAGCTGGTTAGATTCCCGTTGGAACCCAGATTTTAAAAAAAATATTACAGCCTCGTTTTCACGTAAGACCTTTTTCACATATTTTTGTTGATTGAAATAGATTGCCACTACAAAATAAACCCTCTTTGTTTTATTGAATATAACACATCCGAATTGGTGATATGAACATATTAAAGAGTGTGGTCTGTATACAACATTGTTATCGCTTTCATTCATTGAGCCTTCAGGTTTAGAAATGACATTGCACGTATTGAAAACACTACCCTGCACGTGAATATCCATCAAAACTAACACGCATCTAGGGGTTGTAAGTATTGTTACCAGATAAACTCTTTTACACACACGGCACATTTTTTTTGGATAGCATTGAGAATCAAGCTCGAAACCCTCGGGTGGAAGTCAAATGTCTTACTATCTAGACCACATATCATAGATATGTGGTAGTGTTGATAATCAATTTATTGATAGACCTTTTAAAATCAGTAATGCACCGGATAAATCAGTACACCTAGTCACTTTTATTATACACAGCGGAAAGTGCGAGTTTTCTTTCTATATAGTATTGAAATTCATTTTGAATTTTCGAGAGAGAAATTCTGTGTCCAATTAAGCTAAGAGAAAGGAAACCTTTGTATGTTATGGGCCACAAGCGTCTCGCTCCGCCATACATATTGTATGGGCTCATAACGATCTGGCTCCCCCGAGCGGGAGAGCCGACTCCCGGCTCGCGCTTCGAATGTCGCCTGGCGTAATGTGGCCTGTGGGCAAACGATATATCACACTAGGTAAGGACTTTCAACTTAGCATTTTCAAAAGATTTCTTTGATTTGATATTTAAAGTTCTTTTTTCGTAAATAAATATTGAAATTTACACACCAGACCTTAAGCCGCTTTCTAAGCATATTTACTACGCTGAAAGTCATTTTCCTTCTCTCGTGACGTGGGATATTAAGTCCGTCGTCGCTACTATTGTTTTTACACTCAGGTGTGTCGCCGTCGGAGGAGTCTCTTTGGGCAGTTTTTTCTCGATCAGTTAGTGACGTTGTCCTCATAAAACAAACAAGATTTCGATCATCTAGTGTACTCCTACATAGCGTTGGATAGGAACTTATTTCGTCCCCCATAACAGCGTGGGTGGAGGTGGGATCGAACTGAATTGTTAAGAAATATTTCTTCATCGTCTCTGTCGTTCCTCATTACCGAGGGCCGTGATCTACGGCAGTGCTCCGCAACTGGTGTGCCGTGAGCCGGATACAGGTGTGCCGCGGTCAAATTCAATGTATTTGACATTTTACAATTTTTCATTATGTATTTAATACACAATGACAAATTATTTTTCATAATATTGTCTAGTTTTCAAAATGTTGTATAGAATAATTATTATAACTAAATAATTTTTTAATGGTCCCCCAGCGCCTGGTGCCAACTGTTGAAAACTGCGTAGTGTGCTTTGTACACACCATGGCCGCACCAAATTAGTCATAGACAAAGAAAAATTACCCTTATGCGCGTCGCTATATCCTCTCATTTTCAATATCCTCGCATTTCCGACAAAGCAATCTTAACACTACTCCCATTTTCGACGACATATTTATGTGAGCAAAGTTTTTCAACTCTTGTATTAATTAAAAATGATAAGCGGTCATGCTTAAAAGGTCTTGACCAAGAACTTCGGGTTGCGCTGTCAAAAATCGAGCCGAATATAAAACTTTTGTGTTCATTGAAACAAGCGCAGGTATCACATTAATTAATTATTATTTTATAATAATTATTAAGATTGCGTAAAAATAAATATGTTATATTTTTATGTATGTATACTTTTCAAATAAAATTTTTTGTAAAACTTGTGTATCAATTTAATACCTATATATTTTAGCTTTTGGTGTGCCGCGGAATTCTAGGAATAATTTTGGTGTGTCGTAGGTGAGAAAAGGTTGCGGAGCACTGATCTATGGTATGTCTGTAGTACAAGTTGCGATGACTCGTTTCCACTTCTCTCAGTCAATTGTCGTTGGCCTAGCACTGTACAGTATTCCTCCAATCATTTCCTTCACGTGTTTCCTCCAACATTGATGGTGCTCTGATTCTGTCTCTTCTTCCTGGCACACTTTACATGACCGTCAATTAAAACATTTCTTAAACATCCTTAAATTATTAATACGACATGAAAGAGCTTTTCCTGTTGCTGATCCTGTGGCGTAAAATGGTCTACCTCATAGTATAAGATATATGAGGGGCGTGTGCAGCTTTAGGAAACACTTAATGACAACCCTTTTTGGGAGGTCTTTCAAAATTTATGATGGCATATGAACACTACACAATACACTACTCTACAGCTTAAGTCGAATGTGTTACTATCACACATCGGAAGATCTACAAAGGTTTCTTAATAGTTCATATTTTCTTGGTAAATTTTCTGCGGTTTTCTTACCAAATATGTTTTCACACATACATATACATTTTTTAATTTGTTAATAATAATGTGTTCAAATCCGGAGTTAGAGCGCCCTTGAGAAAAAATTTGCTCTCTTAAGTAATTTTATGGCTGATATATAGTACTCGTAAAACGAATCAAATGCAATTTTTCATATAAAATGTAAATTTTGTGTTTCCGAGTGCTGACAAATCAAGGATATGGTCGTAGAAATACGGTTGAGGTAGACAGGCAATATGTGTATAGGCGACTACAGACTACTAAAGCGAGTCCTGTATGGGGAAGTACTAGGTAGACGAAATGTCGGAGGATAGAGAAAAATATTTAAGGATTGTCTTCTTGAATTATTAAACTTGTGTACGACACCTGAGAACTGGAAACAGGCATCTCTGGATAGTAGAAGGTGGCGAGCTGTTTGTTCTCTGGCTGATGGTGCTGTAGCTGCAAAACAACTGCCTGAGAGTTGAGAATATGCAGCAGCGTTACCACGCGGCTCATAGAATATTCAAAAGAGACATCTGCGACAGAGCACGTGCTTCGGGAATCGGACGGTTCTCCGACAAGAAGTCTCATGTCAGACGGAGAATAATTCCATAAATCTGTTAGAATTATAATGGGATCCTCGACTTTGAGACTAACAATGACGACGTTTTTGTAGTCATATTCAATTATATAGTTCATCCACAATTGATGCCGACTTTTAACTATTATTCTTAAATCGTCGAGTACCAGTATGATACAGAATAATGCAAAAAACCCTCCATTTTGTGGATGTAACGAACTATTCCACTAAGTAGACTTGTGACAACGTAGCTTTATTCTTAAATCACAAATTTTATATTTATATCCTATCGTCTAAAATATTCACCTTAAATATTCACATCCTTACACATACGAAAATCTCAAGCCATAATACACAATTCCAACCACACTATCAAAATATTACAAAATACATAAACTACATCAAAGTAAACTATATTAAAATATATACGCACCATAACGTTATTTCTCTGTTGGGGTAAGAAGAGATGACAGTGCGTCGAACTTTCCTAGCACGGCATACTTGCTTTACCTCTTCTACATCCATACATGCTTTTTGTTTTTCTTACGCCGTACTTTTCTTTTATTCCAAATTTTAATTCACTTGGTTTAACTATACTTATCTCGGTCGTCCTGTACCACTACTACCACTTATGCTAGCAAATATATATATTTTTAATTATAGTTTCATAACTCATACGTGAATCCTGTCAAAACGACCTCAATATGCTCTTCTCCCTACTTAACAGTTTTTAGCTCCCATTCATGCTTAATATAATAATAAAATTTCTTATTTGTTAATGGTTTAACAGTATTTTTTTTCAACATTAAAAAACATTATCAATTATAGAGAACACACCTTAATTATAGAGAATGGGAATTGGAATGGAAAAAAATAAGTGAACCCAACATAGAAGACATCACATTAAAAAGGAAAATGGATTTCACGGTACAGTAAACCGCAGCCCTGTGTTATTACTTGAACTTAAAATGATTACGACCCCTCGCACAAGGGTCTGGATCAAGTATGCCGTACTGTCTGGTGGAATGGCCAGACGGTAAAGAAAAGGTGATCTGCTTTTTCTACTTGAATGCGTTAGACGAGTGAGCACGTTGTTATTCAGCATTGTAAAAAAACTTCAAATAAAAACATTAAATTAAATTTATTTATATTTAATTTGGCGAAAATATTTTAATGACCTATGAAGTAACGACCTCCGTCCGTGGCTAAGTTGGTGAGACACCAAATTTCCAGCTAAGAAGTTGCGGGTTCGATGTCCGTTTGAACCAAATTGTATTAAAAATAATACCCGTCTGGATTTCACTTAGGGTTTCTTTAGCCTCTTTGCATTGTATTTTATAACACTTTCAATATATACATAATAACCTGGCGGGCTTGTTAAAATGTATGTAAATGTAAACAAGAAAAAAATGTAAAATGTATGTAAATGTAAACAAGACTGGAAGCTATATTCCAAAAATCTTTCCATTTTTCTGGTTGTTTGGAAGAAATTGCCACATGCTAATAATCCTTTGGTTGTACCTATATAACGATGTATAAAAGTGTAATAATTTTTTTTTTATTTAGAAATAGGAATGGTTGAAACACACCTGATAAAAATGACATGACTTTTTTCATATACTCGTAATATACAAGACATTTTAGTATTATTCGAGTAATTTTTAAACAATATAACATTATGAAACTAAAAGGAAAAGCAAAAAGATTATTTTTTCTCCGTGTAAAACTTACAGTAAATTTTATCTAAAAAGACGAATTCATCAAGTTCTAAAGATTTCTTTACTCTAAAAGATCGCCACATAGTTGCTGTATATTGAAAAATAATATGGTATCAACTTCTTGCTTGATAGATTATTTTTAAATGAACATTTTACATTTTAACAGTCACATAGCACTGCTAGCCTATTGTTACCTTGATAAATAAATAAAAATGGTGATTATTTTTAATTCATAACAACTAGCCGTGTTCCAAGTTTACACCGGAAAAAGGTGATAATGTGAAAAATATTTAGTACTAAAAATATACACAAAACATGGCCGTGTAAAGGATACTTTAATCAACTTTTAGTTCCAAACACGCCTACTTAAGGTTAGATTTAATGGATTCAATCGAAGTAATTGAATACCTCAAATCGGATTCAAGAGGGTTGAAATTTATTTTTGTCTGAATCAGTAATCGAATATAGTACAAAACTTCATAGACATACATACATACTCGTATAATCATGCCCTTGCAGGGTAGGCAGAGAGAAAATATATCTGATGTTTTTTATCCGAACACGTAATTTTCGCATTTTCCACATTCATATATCTCGTCATGCACAATTTCCCATTATTCAAACTCTCACTTTCCTTTCTTTCAAAATCTAGTCAACTTAATCCAGCCACGTTTTTTTTTCCTTAGTCTACATTTTCCACGCGACACCTCGCACTTCTGACTTGTATACTTACTTAGTTTTTATATCGCAATTTATTCCCTCGACGTGTTCAAACCGTTTTAATGTTCCTTTCTTCATAACAAGTTTCTAGTATATCCATGTATTCTTTTTTGGTAGGTTCATTTCTGACGTCTTCTTTCTGTCTTCTTGTATATATTGACACTCCACAATAGTTTCTATATGTGCGCATCTCCACAGAATCAATCTAACTTTTATCTTATTTCCGCAAGTCTAAGCTCCGTTCTCATAAGGGCACCAACACACACTATTTTTTTCCTTCTTATGATATAGCGCGGATTTTGTTTATTACGTTAGGTGCTCTGTTTACCTTGTTCACTGTTGCTACCCTTTTTTATGTCCCTTTTACCTCGCCCACCACACGTCCAGATAATACTGCCCAAATCACAGAACTCATCTTTGTTCCAGTTTTTCTGAATTAACCCCTACAACCCAAACTCTTTTTACCACACCTATTTCTATAACCTATTTATCTTCATTCATTTTAATTTTTTTTCCTTACATCTCTCATCCAACTCATTTATTCCTTACATTGCCTTCATATTTAACAAGCATAACTATATTATCCGCATACAAAAGTCCACATACATGTATTGCACTCATTCTTATACTTTCCCAATCATCCTTTAAATAGCGCACACATGAATCGATATAAAAATGAAACAAGTCAACATTACATATTATTGGTTTATATCGTTAGTTATTTTAAACCACTCATTAAGTTTTCCACGTAGATTAAATCTTAACTTAATTTCACTGAGTAGATCACAAGAGTAGATGTAGATATACGAGTATGTGTCCTGCGTATTAAATATCTTTAAATGATTGAAATAGTTGAATGTGAGATATTAGCATGATTCATTAAATCTACACTATAAAATAATACATATTATGTTAATCTTTATTTTATAGTCTGAATGACAAAAGGAATCTGAAATAACATTATTCTTATTAAAATTTTGATGTCAGACTTCCCTGTGAATGATTCGTCATCTCGAAAAATTAAAAAAAAAACATGGGACGTATGGAATATTCTCTAAACAAATTTTTACTCAAACGAATAAAAAATACGTACTGAATATAATAACAAGATAAGAACTATTTTATTTTATACATTAAATATTAAAAAAAATTGTAAGTACTTATATAGTAATATACGAGTGCGTTTAAATCTGTACACAATTTTAAGATCTGTGCAAAGCAAAAGTATGATAAATACATTCTACAAATTTCTCCCGAATATACTTAAAATTAAATGTTTAAGAGTAATTTTTCCAGAGGGCTCCAATGTGCTACGGAAATAAAACATCCGTCTGATTCAAACATTCTGCATTACTCGTAATGCTAGTGTCCCCAAGGCAGAGGCAGACATACTGGAGCTTGTTTCAGCGAACGCTACAAGTTATACTCGTATGGGCCTGCGGGCATATTTCAAATGATCTTCGAAACTGTTCTTCGTGGTCTCGTAAATAAGTAAGGAAATACTTTTTCGGTGTAAAATATTTACGTCATTTTTTAAAACATGAACTGTATTTTTTAAAACTTTAACTGTACTATTTTAACAGCTCAACAATATGTAATTTAAACATAATTTATTACAAGAGGTAGCACAGGTTGGCCCAAGAAAGACTAGTTTGAAATAAAAAACATTTTTTTATTTATTTTTATACATATGTTATATTTCTAGACTAATTAGTAAGTACACTTTGAAATTTTTTAAATGACAACGTTCAATTTTCACCAGCGGGTCAAAACGACAAAAAAAACATTGATGATATTTAAATGTTAGAAAGTCTCCCAGTAACGTGGTCGGTAACTACGTCAACCGGTTTAACTATCAAGGATCAGTAGCAACCTTCCAGAAATATATGTTCATCGTACTGTTCGCATTGAGGCAATAGTGGAGGCACTGCGAAATTATGTACACAAAGATCCAGGTGTGTCTACTCGTCGTCGTTCTACTAAAACAAATCATGAAATATTATATATTTTGAATAAAAAAGAACAAAAACTTAAAATTTTCAAATAATACATCTTTAATTTCCATCAGTCTTTCATGGGTTACCCTGTATAAAGAAAAAAAAATGTTAGTTGAATTTCTCCATAGCATTCCTTTTCTGTTTGTTTTTTGGTCATTGCAATCTAAAATATTATATAATACTTAACGCGTATTACCTACTTCGTGTGCAAATTTTTTACTTGTTAAAATTTTCGAAATAAATAATTATAATAATGTAAAAAAATAAATAAACTATTTTTCAGGAATCCAAAATGGTTGTAGTCTGAACTAAAACTCTGCTCAATGGCTAAAGTTAAGACGTTGACCGAAGTATAAACTTCTATCAAATCACAGCCCATCTACGCCTAAAAACTTAGACCAACCAGCAAAAATATCGGGAACAGGTGATGTCAACGATTTAACATTAAAAGTTTCATCCTCACTATAAATTATTCAGTAGTAGATAGTCACACTTGGTAAATCGGCGAGCTTCCAGCCATTAATTCTATTCGGGTTCGAGTTGAATACAGCTTCGCTTTGTGCGCGTGGCTTCTACTTACATTTGACAGGGTACTTTGTTTTTCAGCCGCGATGAACTTTAGCGGTAAGGGGTCACTGAAGTTTTTTTTACTTCATGGCAAAGGTCATGTGAGGGTAATGTTCTTGAAAACGCCTTTGTATGAAAATATTATATTCGACCAAAGAATTCGATGAAAATATTAATACGAGTAATTGAAGATGGATTATTGAAATCTTACAACACTCGAAAAATATTGATATAGACCGAATTCAATCAAGTACATATCAAGATAATAAATATTTGTCCTTAAGTTGAAAATAAAATTAAGATTTGGGATTATTGGTCGAAAAATCATCAATTATGAGCATGCCTGTCAATATTCAATAGGGTGGGGCATTATGATAGAGCTTTTGCTGTTCCTGTGGAATGGAATGCTCCTAGTGTTAGATATATGGATGGCGTGTGCAACTGTAGAAAGTACTTGAAGACAACCCTTTTGAGAGGTCTTATCAAAATTTATGATCGTACATGAACTCCACTACACTTAAAGCCGAAAGTGTTAGCTATCACATATTGGAAGAGCTACAATGGTTTCTTTGTAGTCCATCTTCCAAATCTAATTGCCGCTGCCACTACCTTTTTATCCTTACACTCAACTTATATGTGTTTATTTTTAATCAGTCAATAATAGTGAGTTCGAATCCCGGGTTGGATTACCTATCAAGAGAGTTCTTTTCTAAACGGCACAATATACTTTGTTTTATTATTGTTATTATCAACTATCCCTACTATCCGAAGTGTTAATGTTTACAACTGTTCGTTTAAGTCCACGGTGACAGCGTATAGTTTATGATTCAAGCTAATATTATTTTTGTTTCTAGAAACAAAGAAAACATAAATAAAATGAATTTCCAACACGCAGTTTGATATGTGATGCGTGGAAGGAATAATTACTCAGGAGGAAGATATGTAAGATGGGGATAAATAACAAAAATGAAGGTCTTGCGATATTTGAATGATAAAACATTTGGAAATAAATAAAACATACAGAAACAAATAGAGAATGTGTAAACAACCGAAGACAACGTAAGATGGGAAAAGTAGACAAGACGTCATTGGCGGAATCACGTTCAAATAATAGATGAAACCCGGATACCCCGTATATTTTTTCATGGTTAACCCATACGAAGCCGACCAACAGGTAGACCCCACAAGAGATGAAGGGATAACTGACATTCCACATCCCAGGAATAATGCAGAAAATATATTAAAAACGTACTGCAAGAAGAAGTGACAAATATTTTAATTAATGTTCAGTTTTTAATCAATGTGCAAACGTCAAAAAGTTACTTAGAGATAATAATTATACATAAAATATTGTCACTATGAAATACATACGAGTAGTATACAAAAACTATGGATTGTTTATGATACATTATGAAACGATTTCTCTAGATTCTCTTTAAGTGTTTGTTATAAAAGCAGCTGAAAAATGCATTATACTACGTGTAATGCTTTGTACATATACGTGTATAAGATTACAATATTCTCAATTCTCTATTTTTTTCAGCTTTCCATTTTATATCACCGCATAAAAAAGGATATCTTTTTAGAATTCGACAACTTGACGACCTTTGTCTTGTTGGTAGAACCAAGCGTTCCTCTAACCTGAGAACTCCAGATGGTACCGAAAAAACGGTTCCCTTATATTTTTTCACAATAGGCTTTTCTTCTTGATTAAAAGAAAATGCCACATGAAAATAAGTCTACTAGGTTGTACTGTCTACAAAGGAAATGTATAATGATGCAATTTAACTAAAATATATACCGTAGAGAGTTTATATATGTGTATGTTAAAATGTTTAATATAAAAAAACGAGGGTCAATTCAACTGAGTACGAAAACCAAAATGCTAAATCAGTGGAAATATTGAGAGAAATCTCAGAAACTCATCAGTCTGGTGAAGCTAACGCTCTTGGAAGAGTGCCAATATAGCATATTAAATGCTCTTGGTATAATACAGCAGGATGCATACCCTCAGGGCAATACAGGCCATACTAGCATCACCAAAACCTCAGTTTACGCGAGAGATGCGATTCCTAAAAACGTATCGTAAATTGAAATAACGAAAATAGAATTAGGTTTTCTTATATTTATACATACAAACTACATGATGCGTTACATTTAGGAAAAAAAGTTATTGAGAATTATACAAAAATGAGAAATACCATAGTGTTTGTCTACAAAATGAACAAGAGTAAAAGTTACGAAATATATTTTTCCGAAATTAATGGTAAGCCAGGAAGGAAGAAGACCGAGAAAAGAGTAAGAGATAGTTGGAGGTAAAGGTAAAAAGTGTGAGAAACAAATGCGCAGGGTATGACGATATGTATGGATCTGAATAACGCGAGAGTTGTAAGCATGGATATCTGTCTTCTCTGCTTTTCCTAAAAGACATGGCGTAGTGGTATGTATGTATGTGTACGAAAAATATTTATACTTATTTGTCGGTGCTTTAAGTTTTATATCAGTTATCTCCCAAGTCTCGTTGCCTGTTCAGAGGCAGCTGACTTTCACCCATGAAATTCATACATAATAAATCAAACAGATCTGAGCTGCAACCGCTCGTGTTACCATATTTGACAACTCTCAGCAAAAAATGTTCGCTAGTTTGTTTCTTTGTTTTACTATAATTTGGGTCCTGGTTTTCTTTTCTTTCTTTACACCGGCAGTGAATTGAGGGTTGTATCTATATGTTTTTAATTTTCATCAATGATATCGACCGAGTTATCAATCATTCCAAGTACTTGCTGTTTGCCAATGATTTAAAACTTTCAAATCAAATTGTTTCTCTCCAAGAGTGCATGGAACTTTAGATCGATTTGAATGATATCTGGAAATGGAGTGTGACCAATAAGCTAGTCTTCAACATCACCAAATATTATCTCATGACTTTTTCAAAAGCTGGGACGCAACAGTATTAATATGATAAATCCAGACTTTTTGATAGTTTCTCTCTCAAATGTTTTTTATTTTCCATTACTTTAATATATACGAGAATGTGTTATTTACGGATATATATATATATATATATATATATATATATATATATATATATATATATATATATATATATATATATATATATATATATATATATATATATATATATATATATATATATATATATATATATATATATATATATATATATATATATATATATATATATATATATATATATATATATATATATATATATATATATATATATATATATATATATATATATATATATATATATATATATATATTTACATACTATATTGCATATTTGTTTTATGTAATTTCTAACAAATTTTAATTATATTTTTAAGAGACTTTGGTTGGTAATAATTTTTTTACATACTTCTCGCATATCTTTTCTTCAACAAATGTCGAAATTATATTTTTAAACTACGTGAATTTAAAATTAAAATATGGAAATTGTTTTTAACGCCATAAACCTTAATTGTGTGATTATATTAAATTTCATTGCAGCGAAATTACATTAAAAGATGCAGTCTTACAGAACACTCTCTTGCACTGCACTATCGATACGGACTTGGTGCAGGTCGGCGACTGGCATGGCGTGCGGATAATTTAAGCCTACATACACGAATAGTCCAAATTACACCGCCGAGTTTTCCACCACGTAGCAGGAGCATAAAATATAGGCGATACACATGCCTACTTCGTGTACTACGTACTTCGAACCAGACCCTCATCGATTTACTGTTTTAGAATGAATTACAAGCGAATGATGGTAAATAAAACGGATATATTGACACAACCCAAGAATATATTTGATAGCATCAAGTCGTTTAATATAAATTATGTATTAATTTTATTTATTTATCCAATACTTATCCTACATCAGAATTCGGTGTTACAATAGGGAGATTCTCAGTTTCGGCTGAACGTAGAAGAACGAGGATTGCCGGGCTGTGCCCCGACTTCGATGTTACAATAGGGAGATTCTCAGTTTCGGCTGAATGAACGTAGAAGAACGAGGATTACCGGGCTGTGCCCCGACTTCGGTGTTACAATAGGGAGATTCTCAGTTTCGGCTGAACGTAGAAGAACGAGGATTACCGGGCTGTGCCCCGACTTCGGTGTTACAATAGGGAGATTCTCAGTTTCGGCTGAACGTAGAAGAACGAGGATTACCGGGCTGTGCCCCGACTTCGATGAAGGAGTTTTATGGCATATCTGTGTTCCTAAAGGGTTGTATAGGATGATGGTTAATTTTATAAATAATATTATAAAATAAAATAATTTCACAGCTCCATAACTCTAAAATGAAAAACTGGCGATGAGCTGTCCAAAACCGAGATCGGTGGAAGCAAATTCTGATAAAGACCAAGATCATAACTGCAGCACAGCGCCAAATATGAATAAATTGTAATAAATAACGATGATGAATAAACAAATTGTACTGAGTAACGATTTATTGCCTCGTGACGACCCCTGTCATTTACTTACACAAGAAAACTTTCTTATTTTACGGATATGTTTTGTATTATACGAGACCTCGTAAGATCTATGGAACGATAGAGGTGAATAATTTATATTATTATACATACATATTTCAGTTCTTGTAATCATACAAAAAAATTATTATTATTTTGAATTACTTGAAAGCATAATACATGATTTCATGGTTTATTCACTTTCGTGTATTTAGGACAGTTTATAGATTTATCGATCAGTGTCAATTTTATGAACCAACCAGAAGTTTTTTTTTATCATTCATGAGATTCAAGTATTTTGCAAAGCACGAGTATAAAGCATTTTTTACAAATATATTAAAATGTTCAGTGCTGAAAATGCCTATAGGCATTCATAATTTTACAAATATATTAAAATGTTTAGTGCTGAAAATGCCTATAGGCATTCATATAAAATTCTGACGCGTACTCAAAAAGCTCGACGCCGTTTACAAATTTCCTTCGATAGATTTAAAAAGATGAGAGCCCGGATTGGCCTAACGTTATTGATCGAGAATGTAAAGGTATACTCGTATAACAATGAATTATACCCGTTATCACATTTTTCCTTTGTTTTTAATAATATAAAGTTTGAGTAGTTTTTTTAAAACAGCTGCGATTTTAAAAGAAATGACTCATCAGAGAACGTATTGTATTGTATGACACTTTCGTTGTATACAGTACATCCTGGTGAGTTGATTACCATGTGGCAATCTTTCCAACCAATATGAAAGTTGTTAGAGGCCTTAAGTGAAAACCAGACTAGATTTTTTTTTAATCTGGGTTTCAGCAAAAATCAAACCCGCAACCTCCGAGTTTGAAGACCGGCATCTTACCAACTAGGTCACGGAGGAATGGCGTGTTAATATAATAAAGTTTTCAGACAGCTAAAAATTCAACACAATAAAAATAAGGGAATATATACCTCTGAAAATGAATAACACGGAGATTATAGAGTAAATTTAGCTTTTTGTAGAGGCTTTCCCAGTAAAGGCAGGACTATGTATCCTTATGTACTCCTACTCGGCGCGCAGAGACCCGGAAGGAAGGCGGATGTACGGGACGAAGAAGGCAGCAGTTCCATGCCGGGGTGCCATCAAATATAAATCTGTAGACGTGAGTTAGAGAGGAAGCGTTGTGAAAATATAATCATGTACATTTTTAAATTCCAAACATATTTTTCTATCAAAGTTCGATACGAATAGGTGGGTACTGTAGATATATTAAACATTTTATAATAAATTATATAAAAATACGTAATTTGATCTAACTTTAAGAAAGGTAGTATTCGTTAAATGATGATAAGACATTTGTTTTCCTGCCTTGGGATCACGAGTCTAAATTTCATTGGAACCCAGTGTTTTTAAAAATGTGTTATAGTTCAGTTTACCTCTAAGGCTTATTTTACACCTTTCTAGTTGGTTGGAAGAGATTATCACATGGCAATACATCGCAAGATTATACTGTGTTAAACGAAAGTGTAATACAATATAAAAAGTATAATATTAATCAATTCATGAACCTGAAAATTCTTATTATCTTTGATCCTATCGGATTCTTTGATGCATAAAAATATTTTTCAGATTTATTTGCACACAATACACCTTTTGCGATCCCGTGGCCTAGTTGATAACTATCCTCTCTTCCGAACCGGGGATTGCAAGCTCAATTATTGGTACTCATTTTTGAAAAAGGGTTGCAGTCTGATTTTCCACGTGAGTCGCCTTAACTTTTTTCTACTTGGTTGGAAGAGATTGCTACTTGGTAATAAACCCGGCATGTTGTGATGAATACAACAAAAATGTAATGCAATACAATACTCGTAATTATTTTACAAAGATTTTATGTATTGTATTGTTATACTTTTCCGTTGTGTACAATATAACATGGCGGGTTTGTTGCAATTGGAAATCAGTTCCAACCAACGAAAAGGATGTTAAAGAGACCTTAAATGAAAGTTAGACTGGTACGCCATTTGAAGAAAAATTGGGTACCAACGGGTATCGAATCCGCAACAATACTCCAAATCGATGACATGAGTCATACCAACTGGGCCACATAGGTCATCTTATGTAGAGATTTAAAGAGTATGCACAAATTACAACGAGTAATTTATCTATGTTTTTAAATAAAACCTTAATTTTGTAGGTAAAGTGAGTAAGTTGCGAAAGAAAATAAAAGAAATGAAGTTTAATGAGATTTCCTATTTCTAAGGTTCCTCCTTATCAGAAGTAAGAAGTGGTAATTTATGTTCAGAACAAAATCGAAACTTTCCACGAATACGTCTACACACAAAGACTGAAAACTAAATAACACGTAGACCGGGTAAAGGTTTATCAATTACAAACGAAATAAGAAGAAAAGTTTTATTTAATTGTAAGATTAATGATACAGGTGAGAAAATATAATATTGTTTTTATACTTTGTATAGATAAGTGGTTTAATTTTCCGAAAGGGGTAAATCAAGGCTGTGTTAAGTTACCCCGGTTATTCAATATTTGTATAGACTCGTGTACTAAGGAATGAAAGGATTAAGGCAAACCAAAGTTGTATGAGAAGCAGTATGGTTCTAAAGAAAGTGGAGGTGCTCACGCTCTGGTCTATTTCGATAGGGAAATAGTGTGATGGTATGCGAATATGTCTTATATTTATTTTATATGATTTATACATTTTTTATATCATTATTTTTCGAAGTACCAGGCTACGGGTAAACGAAATGAAAAATATAAAAACGATATTTTTCTTCATTTGTGTCGGAATGTATTGAATTGTACAATATAATAATACTTTTGTTAAATTCTTTATAACCAAGCAGGTTTATTGATCTAGGTAATCTCTTCCAACCAGCCAGAAAGGTGATAAAAAGGCCGTAAATGAACCTTTTTTTTTTTTAATAAATTGGGTCTCAACGTGAACTGAACTTCCGGGTCGGAAGACAGGTGCCTTATCAATTGGGCCACGGAGGTCGCCAGTGGACGTATACTAATTCTGAATAATGAACGGAATGAAGAAAAAATGTATAGGCTGTTGTGTTATATTATGATATATTTAAATAGACCGGAAACAAGATATACTAAATAAGGATATCCTATAATGAAATACTTCGCACTATTGGACAAATCAAAACAACATTGACATTTAAAAAAATAGTAGGAAATCTTTTAAGTTTAAGGGTATAAACTTTCATTATATCGAAGGATACATTCCAAAGGTTTTACGATTTATTCATTTCACTCTAGAATCGAGAACACAAACTAGAAACGAAGACATTGATCTGTTTAAATCTTGGCTTCCATTGGAATACGGAATCATAAAGTTGCTGATTTGTAAAGGTGAAAAAATACTATCTTAAATTTTGAGCATGAGATTGCTTTCTCTCTTTAGATGAGATTGCTTTCTCTCTTTATCTTGTATCCCGCTTTGCGTCAGATAAAGCAAAGATAAACTTGCGCCTTTCACAAAGATATACTTATTTAAAATCTTATAAGCTCGATTCTCTGATAGATTCCTATTGGATGCGAATAAAGAAAGGTTTGAACGGAAATGAAAAGGTGAGTCATTTATCTTTAAAAAAAACATTTCAAAATTACTGTTAAACTATGAGACACAAGCCATATCGAGACTTAACTCGTAAAAAGCCATATCGAGATTTGTTACAATGATGGTTCACAACAGCGTATTTGTACCAACATTTATGTATGGGAGTGAAACAGACGTGGAAAATTAACGAATGAAGTCGAGTTGATGCATTGAGAATATTATGTGGTGTGTCGATGCACGACATAATAAGAAATGAGGTTATTAAGGATAAATGTGAGCTAATGATCGATGTTATCTAGGGTGAAAAAGAACACGTTGATGTGGTTTGGATAAGTTGAATAGATGATATACGACAAAATACAACCTAACAAATGTACGATGAAAACATTAATGGGATTCGTGGAAGAAGGAAAGCGAGAAAAGTACAATATGTTTGCACAAAGTTAATACAAAAAAGGTAAGGTTAGGAGCAAGAGAAAATGAAGGAACTATATGAGAATGTATATACCATAGATGTTCTGGCGGGAAAATTTTCTGCTCGCGAAGAGTATTTTTCGGAAAGAAGTTAGTGGGTTCACATTTCACTTTAGCGGAAATATTATTTCATTTGCGTCGTCTTTTCGAGGCGACATTTGACGCAATGTTTTCGTGTACTATTTTTCAGTCGCTTAGCATACCTATATAATAAAGTTCTGTATTGCTTCTGTTCATAAAAATTCTTAAGTGATTGTAAATCTGCATACTTATCAACAGTAATTAGTATAAAATCGGAATTTTGTGCTATGCACCCACGTGATGGGCATATACAATAGGTTTTCAGGTGCCAGGAGGGTGCTGATTGGCGGTCAACGGTGGGCGCTGTTAGCTATCGTCAAGGCTTATAGGGCATGCTCGGCGGAAGCACTCTCAGTCTTAACGAGGCTCGCGCCGTTGGATCTGGAGATACAGCGACGCGCCGCGATTATCCTTCTCGGTAAGGGTCAGCCCGCGAGTATAGATGACGCCCGCATTCGTCAAATAAATTTGAGAGAAAAGCTATAAAACGGTGTGGGGTCATCTCATAACATCCTCCCAATCGAGATAAACCCGCACCAATAGGAGAGCGAGCCCAGCCGAGAGGTCATCAGATACTTTTCAGCCCACACCTTTGTATATATAAATTATCGCACAAAAAAATAAAATTATAGTAAATAAGCAGTACACAAATGCAATAATATACTCAATAAAGATGTACGAAAATTGTTTAAAATATAAATGAATACACACATACAAACAACAACCCAGCATAAAGAGAGAGAAATATAAATGAATACACACATACAAACAACAACCCAGTATAAAGAGAGAAAAATATAAATGAATACACACATACAAACAACAACCCAGTATAAAGAGAGAAAAATATAAATGAATACACACATATAAACAGCAACCCAGTATAAAGAGAGAAAAATATAAATGAATACACACATACAAACAACCCCAGCATAGAGAGAAAATAAAATAGGAAATCAAATTTTGACAAAACAGAGAAATAAACTAAAGACGATTTTCGTTGAGAGTTGTAAAATTACGCGAGCGACTGCAACTCAGATCTGTTAAACAATTTAAGTGTGTTTATACGTAAATTAGTCGGCTACTTCACAGCTGAATAGGCAATGCGACTTGTGAGATGACTGATAAATAAAATGAAACTAAATAAATAATAGGTTTATTGATAACAATACATAATAGTATGTAAATATACATGTACATATATCCTAAAATTACACATATATGTTAAAGCAATGAAAAAGAAAATACAATTAAGAGGGAATAGATAGAAGATATGCTATTCTTTTTCATTGATCCAGTTTCCACTATCTTCACATTCACGGTGGTTCTTATGACCTGCATTAGAGAGACTAGAACAATAAACCATCCTTCAGAAACAGGAGTCGTGAAAAGTCCTATGAAAGTCATCTGTATTTATTTAAACATGACCTTTGTTACTGTTTATATAAGAAAGGTTAAGTTTATTATGTAAGCACTAACAGAATCAATTTGTATTCAAATTCGTAATTAAATTTCCTTCAGCTAAAACTACAATACGTCTCCTCTTTTGTTCTTTTAATTACTACTTAACTTGAATAAGAGCTTTTAAGCAAAATTTAATTTCGCCGAAAAATAATGTTTCTGAGAAACGTAGGTACGTTAGTCGTGGTAGGAAAACATCTATTATAAATGGTATCATATTTCCAGGGAACATAAACATGTCTCATTACAGTAAGGGAGATATTTTAAACCCCGCCCGCAATCCTCCATTACTCAGGCGGTTATAAAAGACTCCCTTATTTAAACTTTATAGCAGGTGAGATAAGAATCTTCAAAAATGATTTGAACAATCGGAACATTTAAAATGAAGGCAATTGAGTTCCAAAGGTGAATTAAACACAAACATTAATTTAAAACAAAAACAGTTCTGTAAAAAACCTATAATATTATATATTGAGTTGTCCAGAAAGTATAATAGTTTCATGTTTCTAAGATAGACGTCGCACGGTTTTCGGATTGACCAATCTAGAGGGACAAAATCCTAAAAATGAAAATCAATACTTCACGTAAAAAATGCTGTTTTAGTATGTCAAACAAACCTATTGATAAGATGCGATTGCCAGATTTTTCAAGAAACCCTTATTTTATTTTTTATGACGGGACAAAGTGACGCTTTGTGTCGCAGGTATAAAATATTTCTATTAGTATATTTCTGACTTCCGAAGTTTGTGCATGTTAACAGTGTTTTAAAAAGTTATTGAAAATAATTTTCGTGATGGCATCGTGTTCTACAGGTATTTATTCATTTATTTATGACATAATTATATTAATTTATATATACGAGTACTATAGATTATTTTTATAACAATAACAAATTCATGAAATTTCATCCTATGCATTTTATTGAGTTCAAAGTTTAACAAGATGTAAGGTTATGTGCAAGATGTCGCAAGGCTGTGAAACTAAGTTTAAAAAATAATCTTATATATTCTTTAAATAGACTGTAACCATTTACTGCGAATTTGTGCGATTTCTTAAATGTATATTTTTTTGTTATAGGGACCAGATTTACGAGAAATAGTATTTTTTGAAGTATGGCGTTCTAACTCTTCATACATATTAAAAATAAAACAGTGGCAGGTGAGAAGTAAACACAATAAAGAAGTTTTTGTACAAACAAAAGAAGAAATTAGGAGGAAATTTAAAGAGAATGGTCTCATAATAGACAAGGTTAAACCAGGCTTCGGTACGAGTAATGATGGGAATACAGCTCGGCGTTTTTTCCAGAATTATAAAGATTCGGCCTCAATTACAGGATTAAATGAAAATTTAATTTATCGATTACATATATTGTTGAAGTGTATAGCGTCAGGCTATGAAATTGATTCAGCGAAATTTGAAAATTACGCTAAGGAAACAAAAATATTATATATACTCGTGGTATAATATGCCTGCAGCCTTGCACAATATATTGACGCACGGTGCTGAGATCATCGAATCTTGTTTGATTCCTATTGGCAAATGTCTGAAGAGGCATTAGGCAGAAATATTAGGGAACACCACACTTTAGAAACTTCGCGTGTTAGGACAAATTACGATCTATTTAAATATTTATTACTTTATTCTGATCCGTATATGAGTTTTATTAGAAAATTACCCAAAAAAATTAAACAAATAAATTAAATAAATATATACCTATTATTAAATTAAAAACCATTTGTTTATATTTCCTAGCCTCTAGTTATTAAAATGTAACATAATTAATGTCAAATTACATGAAAAATAATTTGGTCCCTCTAGATTGACCAATCCGAACACTGTGCGTCGTAAGGATAAATTTTTTTGTTGTTAACGTTATTCCAAACGCGCTGAATTTATATTATTATGAAAGGTAATACAATAATTTAGAGCACTTTTTCTCCCTTCCGTATACAAAAGTTTCAAGATATCTGTAACCTTTTCGTGACATTTGCCGTTGGGGTATTCCTGGTTGTGTTCAACAAAAGGACAATAATATCCTTGAATTATTCGGTAACCTCCCTATTCGTGCCTCATACAAGCTTGAATCATAATAATTGACTCATGGTTCTTGAAGCGTGACGCACCCCCTCCTCAAGGTCGACGAACTTCCTTAGAAAGGACAATAACAGACGCCTTAACAACTAAAATCTTCATATATGAAATAAAGCTTTGTCCGAAATCTTTTATTCCCTTAGAAAAGTATCATATTACTCCATATAAAGTAGTTATATATACATAAGACTACTTCAAGTCAGCCTTTATTAATGGAATCATAAATAAAACCGGGAAAGCCTCAAGGTGGAGCTAAATAAGTTACGAGTATTTCAGCGTCTAGCCCCTGCGGTGATCAATGGTTCAATGTGTGACTGGACACTCATATTTCATCGCTTTCCTTACGTTAAGTACTTAAATATTTCATAATGTCGATGCTTTATGGTTTATTATGCAATAAAAAAAACCTCCTTGATTTGTTTTGTGTTCTTTGCGTGATATATGCTGTGGGAAAAAAACATCTATGGTCAATTCATAAACCTACAAATAATACTATGACAAACAACTTGCGCTTCACTCAGCTTACGCTTACGAAAATTTGTGTGTTGTTTTCGATTTTACTTTTGGCTTTTTTGTTTGTGTGAAATTTATTATAATTATTAGTTACTGAGGTATTCCATCTTATAACGAGGATGATTTGTACCAATGTTAATTTAAAAGAAAAGAAGGAATGTAAAAATATGCGAAAAACTACTGCAGTACTAAATATTTAAGGAGTTTTGGATAATTAACTCATATAACATATGTGACTGTAAATAGAATTAAGTACGAGCAAGTGAGAAATGTGGAACGGGCGGGATACATTTCTGTAAAGGTCATAACATATTTAAGCCTTGACCACGTTTTGAGTATCGTATGACGTGTACAGAAATTAGTGGAACCAAGACTTGATGGGGTTTTTAACCAGGATATCCCTATAGGCAGCCCCTTTCTAGATAACAGACAGCTCCCAGGCCTTTGACCAATTAATTTTTAGTCTAAGATATCTTGGTAACATAGTTTAAGGGAGAGGAACCGGATAGTGTTGGATTTTTGTAAGACGGTCGGTGATTTAGAACCTTTTAATTAAATTTCGTACTTTTGAATATTTAACATTAAAAATTAAACGAGACTTATACTCGTACAACAAACATTTTGCAACTTGCAGTTTTGAAATTTAAAAAATGTGACAAAAATTTTCTTAACATAAATGGTAAATATTTATTTATTTAACACTTTTATTGCAATACAATCTGGCGGGCTTATTGCCAGGCGGCAATCTCTTCCAACCAACCAGACAAAAGTAAATGAAGCAAGTTACGTGGTCGCACAAATCATTCAAATGACTATCCATCCCCACGAAATCCATAAACATATACGTGAGAACATGCCCACAAACCCCACAAAGACGGACAATCACCCGAACACTATTTTTCATATAAAGTGAGATATCATCAATCAAAAGGAAAGGAAAGGATGGTGGAGAGGAAAGGAAAAGAAAAATCAGGAATGAAACACGTTATTTTACTGACTAGAAATTAAGAGTTTTTTCAGTCGCTTCTTAAAGCATGCCAAGGACGGAGCGAGTCTTATATTGGTTTGTAACTGATTCCAGAGTCTCACTGCATGGACAGTAAAGGACGACGTGAAAAAAGAAGAGCGGTGAACTGGAAAGGCCAATAAACAATCTCTGTTTGAGCGTAGCGCTAATCCATGATTGGAAAGACGCTGAAAATTTTCGGCGAGATAAGAGGGTGCGGCGGGACAGTTAAGGATATTATGCAATAGAGACAGTATGTGAATTTGGCGTCTATTTCTAACATTCAACCAGTTCAATGCCTTCTGGTATGAAGTTATATGATCGTACTTTCGTAGGTTGAAAATAAATCTTAGGCACACATTTTGAAGACGCTGTAATTTGTCCAGCTGTTCCTCTGTAACATCCAAGTAACATACGTCCGCATAGTCCAGAATCGGAAAGAGCAGAGATTGTACGAGTAAAATTTTGGTTTTAGTTGGTAGAAATCTTTGCAACACTTTAAGGGAATGAAGGCTGAAGAAGATCCTTCGGCTTACCTCATTTATTTGATCTCGCCATGAGAGAGTGTTATCTCAAGACAAGAAAAAAACAACACATATTGTGTTAACATTAAGAGTTATTCTCATCGACACTTATTAAAATATTGCATATTTTTTATCAAAATATACACATAGGTATAGATTACTCTTACAGAGTGCTTTTTTTTTTTAAAAAAAAAGGTGTCGGAGTTCACTTTTTGTCAAGCTTTTTGTAAACTGTAAAAAAAGGTGGTGTAGCGCCACTCCACTGCGCTCCACCGCAATAAAAGCACTACTCTTATAGGTCTCAAAGAACTTCAGTCGTCATAGTGGCATCGTTCCACATTCATTGATCAATCACCTTTGTCTATAGTCTCTCTAAAACCTGAGCTTCTGGAATGCCATCAGCACAGCGACCATCAGTCGTCTAAGCGTACTATGAGATCTGGCTCCTAAGAGCTTCCATGGAAATCTACCATGGAAGGGGCGAGATACCGACTCTTATGTCGGGTTGAGGGATGGGGCGAAAGTTGGTATTTTGTAATACAATACTCCCAAGTTAATCTTATTCATGATGACCTTCGTAGTTTAGTTAATAAGACATCTGTATTCCAATGCGGGGGTCGTTGGTTCGATTACAGTTGATACCCATTATTTTTAATGGTTGAAGTCTGGGGTTTACTGAAGGTTTTTTTCTGATTGGTTAGAAGATATTACTACATGTAAATAAACACACCAGGTCATACTAAATACAACAAAACTGTAAAACAAAACATGGATCTGTTGATCAACGGCAAACGCAAAACTCCATTTAAATTGGGTGTCGCACTATTATATCGAGATCAAATTAAATTGTCACAATTAAATGTTCATATTTTAAAATAATTTAAGAAGGCTAATTTAATAGTTTCTATTATAATTTGAAAACTATAACTAAATGAAAACTGCATTAAAACATCGCTATAAATATTCTTGTCTTAAAATTAAAACACAATAAAATTATAATAATAATTACCAATAGCGATGCGCAACATTCTGAAGTTCGTCGGAATTAAAAAAAATGTAAAATCTAAAAACAGATGTCTTCCAAATAGCACAATATTGTCGATAATAATATAGATAGTTCTGATTTGTAATAACAGATGTAGCATTATTTTCGCTTTTGTAAATAAAATGAGGTAATAATTCAAATTTTACATATAAATTATTGCTTTTTATGCATCTCCTGATGTAGTGTTAAATAAATAATAGTCACGAGTCAAGATTTTATAGTTTTGACCTTCAGCAATCCGTTGGTGTGTCGGGGCAGTATTGTGTTTATTTATATAAAATGTATTTATAGGAGTAGCGAGTAATTCCATGAATATATTATATAAAAGCACCGTTTAATAACATGACAGTTCTAAAACATTAAACAAAATTCTGAATCCGTGCATGACATGGGTTAATCGTCTAGTGTTTAAAATATTATTATTGCCAAAGTATTCCCAACACGTGTTAGAAAGTTGGTCACTCTACCGTCATGGGAACTCCCTAGCGAGCCGAATACTTGTTCATGAGATAGAGCAAGAAAAAGTATGACTAGGAAATAAGATGAAGACGAAGCATTACACCTCCAACGGGAGACGATAATCCAGGTAAAGTTTTGAAAAGAGATACTGTATTTTCATAAACTACGCTCTTCAAACGAGAGACTTGAGGAATAAGGTTATACATATATTTTAAAAGTCTCGTACACAGGGAAATAAATAGAGGGGAAAAGGTCGCAGCTGAATAATGAGGATACTCAAGAAACAAACTGTAAAATCTAAATTCTAGAACACTTCAGCAAGTAACAGAGCGAAAACAAAATAACTGCTAGAGATATTCGAAGAAATGTCCATGAGAATATTAATGTAAGATTTATTATTCACAAACTAAAAAAGTTGTATAAAAAATAATGTATTAAATATAAGCATAGATATTTTTTCGGTAGACGTGTTCGAATGTTTTCATGACATTTTTTTTGAAATTGTTGTCATATTGAGTTAACATAGCTTAAAATATGGTCAACGTTTCGAAGGAGTGAGTTGCAACATTAATACTCAGTATGATGTCAAAAAACATTGCCGAATACTGTAAGCACGCAAGAAACATTCACCTATCCCCCAACACTCGCGTCCGCTACGTGAACACGTTTTTTGATCCGCTAAGCCACAAGCTTTCACGATCGTAACGTAAACATGATCACGGCATCTCTGGAGAGCAGGACTTGAAAATTTCGAATTCGCCTACTAATGTTGTTTATATCTTTCCAACATTGGAAGTCATGTTTATGGCTCATTCCATCAACTTTGTTGCTGTAATTTATATAAAAGTAACATATATATATATATATATATATATATATATATATATATATATATATATATATATATATATATATATATATATATATATATATATATATATATATATATATATATATATATATATATATATATATATATATATATATATATACTATATGTTGCGGGCCAAACCCGATTTCAGGACAAACTAGTTCAGCCTAGGCCAAACTAGTTTGTCCGATCACACTTCGGAAATATTTGACCTAATTTTTAAATTTACAGTTTTTTTATGAAAACCAATCTTCGAAGATTTACCTAACATCAGCCTATCTTCGAAGACATACCAACTTTCTTTAAACAAGGGTCACGTATTTAATTTAATGATGAACCGATCGGATGAGCAAATTTTTTTCCTTTTACCTAGTTTTATCACTGGAAAGCATTTATTTGAATATTTATATTTTGATTTATTTTTTCATAAGTTTTACCATGTCGCTAAATTGCATTAAGCTAGACCAATGTATCTTAATCTGTGAAGCATTGCGGCCCCCTGAAATGAAAAAAAAAAAAGAAAATTAAGACTTCACGACCTCCCTAAAAAAACTTAATACATGTGCACGTGGCCGCACCCGTGTTGTACTTGCACAAAGACAATAAGCCAAGGAGTAAACAATAATTTGGACTTGGACTGTATTTTTTTCAAATAAGGGCGTTTTTCTCAGAAAATTTGTTATTTTCCTTTTGAATACGTAAGTTATTTTTATACTCATGACCCTCCCACGGGTGCGGCCACGTGCACATGTATTAAGTGTTTATAGAGAGGTCGTGAAGTCTTAATTTTCTCTTTTTTTTCTTTTCAGGGGGTCGCAATGCTTCACAGATTAAGATACATTGGTCTAGCTTAATGCAATTTAGCGACATGGTAAAATTTATGAAAAAATAAATCAAAATAGAAATATTCAAATAAATGCTTTCCAGTGATAAAACTAGGTACAAGGAAGAAAAATTGCTCATCCGATCGGTTCATCATTAAATTAAATACGTGACCCTTGTTTAAAGAAAGTTGGTATATCTTCGAAGATAGGCTGATGTTAGGTAAATCTTCGAAGATTGGTTTTCATAAAAAAACTGTAAATTTAAAAATTAGGTCAAACATTTCAGGACTGAAACAAAACATTAGAAGCTGAACCTCATCAATCATTGTTTTGTAATACACTTCCATTGTATATTTCACATTCTGATTGGCTTGTTACCATTTTTTTCGTTCTAGCCGGAAAATGTTTGATATATAAATACAAATTAATTAAAAAAACAAATATATTTTTGAAAATGTTTTTAGACGCATATCCATCAATTTGGTGAGGACTTTTATTGTATTAAATTGTAATACACTTTGTAATTTATTGTTATCACTGTTTATTCCACTTTTTTGTAACAGTATAACCCTACCGGTTTCAAGGCTTTCACCTCATCTTCAGAGGAGTACAAACAAGACTAAATTCTTTTCGAACTGGTACCGATATACACGCTTCAACGGTTGGGGACTGAGTGGTAAGGGAGGCATGGGACGATTTCGGCCAAGAGCGGAGAGATTTTTGGGACATAACTGTTCACCAGATGTTCGGATCGATGTACTGACTTAAAGCCTTGAAACCGGTAGGGTTATACCGTTACAAAAAAGTGGAATAAACAGTGTTTGATAAAAATAAATTACAATGTCTTTAAACCTCCACAACGTTAATGCCTTAACTATAAACAACGTAATACACTTTCGTTGTATACAACCGGGTTTATTGTTATGTGGCAATTTCTTTCAACCAATCAGATATTTGTTAAATAAAAGTTAAGTTAAAACCAGATTGGAATTCTTTTGAAAAAACCTTTTTATAATTGCTTTGTTAGTTGACAGGTAGATAGACACCAATATAAACACACATTTAATTTTACTATAAAAACTTCAGAAGGTTAGAAGTTTGGAAGGGAAAATACATTTAACAGTCGTATTCTCGCAGGATTATCTCCAAATGCATTTTGCTCACGATCTGTCTGCTACTGGCTATAAGCTGTGAAGTACGCCATGAAATGTTTAGTGTTGCAATATGTTCTTGGTGGATGCTTGCAGTGATAGGGTTTCCAGATATTATTTTACTGTAGGGAATTAAACGTGACTTTTATTTTGCCATTTCAGTATATTTTTTAGAAATACTGGAATAACCGTAATACTGGAATAACGTAAATTATGAATTGTAAATTTGTTCATTGACCTATTATTCTGCATGACAAGGATGCTATCAAAAGAAAAGATAATTGAACCATCACGCAGAATTATTTCTGAGAGAACCAAGTTGTAAATAAGAAAACACGAGAATATTTCTTGGACGCGAAGGGAATGACAAATAATATCTGGTTACAAATTTGAAGAAGAAAGGTTAAGAAACGACTAAAAAAAGAAAATTGAACAACTCAGTTGGGTAAAATTATACACTCGTTCTAACAAAAAAATACGAAAGGAAGCACTATAGTTCGGTCACGTAAAAATTACTAGGGATAAAATAAGGAGAATAACATACATAGAGAAATATTTAAGTAGGTCAGATTTTCGACAAGAAAAATATATTTTAGCCTATGCTTAACAGAAATATCTCACTGTGAAACTAAATTAAACTCAAACTAAAAATAAGGAAGTCAGAAGAGGTGACTCGGAAATACTGTTGCAGTGCGTTTGAAATGACATCGAGAGATGTGAGGGTTTCCAAAGAAAATAGTAACATGCATTGAATGCGGATCCACCCAGGACTTGTTGGAAGAGGCGCATCCAGCCTAGTTAAAATCCGGTGATGTATATTTTATACAAATATTGTTACTGTAAAAGATAATATAAATAAATTAATTGACGACATCTGTGGCCTAGTTGGTAATACACTTGACTTCTACCTGGGGGTTTAAAGTTCGATTATCAATGGTACCCAAAAAAAGGGTACCAGTTTAGTAAAAGAGTCTAGTCTAGTTTTCATTTTAGGCCTCGTTAACATATTTTTCGTTGGTTGCAAGAGATTGTCATAAGTCAATAAACCTGCTAGGTTGTACTGTATGCAACTAAAGTGTAATACAAAATAATAATAATAGGTCAAACTTTAAATTATTGAAAAAACCCTGTTGAAATTTCAGTATATGTAACATTATTATCAGGTGTTCCAGTTCTTAGATATTTGAAATACATGCACCCTAAACACTGTGTGCAATAAAGAAGGGCTGAAATATAGATGTAAACCACCGAGTTTTGTAAGTCACGTTGTATAGTGTAGGGACAAGTTAATAAATTGTACAGTGTAGGGATAAGTTAATAATTAAATTAAATAAACTGTATAGGGACAAAAAAAATATCAACAAAAAAAATAATGTCTGTTTGATATATCTTCATCATGGGGTGCATGGAGCCTACCTAATGTCTGCCACCATCACGGCAATCTTCACTTTATTAACTGCAGCTCGAAACACCTCAGGTGAACTGCACCCAAACCGTCCAAGTAGGATTTTTAGCTCAAGTGTGGGGTGTCTCTTCTGTCTTGTTTGCTATTTATTCTTCTTTGCATGATCACTTGTGTTATCACTAAGGTCTAAAATATTCCGGCCTGAACAAGTTTGTCGTCGTTGTTGCTGGGTCTCGTAGTCAAGCATTCCCTCGTCATTCCAACGTAGGCGAAGCTGTGCCGCGGAGTTTTTTTTTCATCTTATTTCCCTTTTCTACTTTTTTAAGTAGGCTGTTGCATACCAGCAAACTCACCGGCCACACCGTTGTACTGGATCCGATGGCACACCTAAAGATAGAAGCACACAGGCATGTGTTTTCCCTTTTTTTTTAAATAATATTGTATGTATGACCGAAGTCAAAGGTATCCTTACACCCCAGAATACTAGGCGGAAAATGACTGTGCCATTCGAGGGGAGTAGCACAGCGCGGGGTTCGAACCGGTGACCTTCCACACGGAAATCCAGTGCGTTACCGCGCGACCATGCACCTCGACAACTGAACAAGTTAGAGCGTTTATGGATAGACACCATGCCCATTCCATGGTCAAGCGATGTTACAGCTAAAATTTAATGCCTCTACACTCAGTAGTATGCCAACTACAGTCGATAAAATACGTGTTTTCTCATTATATTTTGAAATGTTATAAATTGAATATCGCGCGGTTATCAAGTTTCTTTCAAATGTAGGGGAAAAGTCCGGCGAAAATTAAATGAAGTTGAGATTGTGTCTACAGAAAAGAGTTCTTCGTAGGCAGCATCTAATGACACACATGTAGAGGTATCAAATTTCAACTGTAACATTGCCTAACCATGCGAAGGACGTGGCCGGCGTGGTAAATATCCATATATGCCCTAACTTGTTCAGGGTTGAAATTTTTGGACCTTGTGACAGGTATTGCAATTTACTATTTTTATCAGTTTTAAGCATTCTCGGTTTATGTCCATTAGTATTAACTCTAATCCGATCCCTCCAAGGAATCTAGAGGGTTTGCCTGCATATACTCGTGCATATTTCAAAAACTTCGATTACTTGATGCTTTTCAGTTTAATGTTCACACCACATATGTATGTAACATATGTATCAGCAAACCATACACATTACCAATTCCAGAATAAATGCTTTTATTTGGAATAAATTATCTTTAATTTTAAAATAGAACAGGTATTACAATAAACATGTATGCATTTTTTATTCATAATATTTCAAATTTATAACCCTTAACAAATAAATGCAGATCTTTGATACATATTTTGTGGCATATAGTGAATTTCTGTCTAGTGAAAAATCGGTAAATTTAAAGCGGGTAAAGAATTCAATTACTATCATAAATGTTACAATTTTAAAACAGTAATTTGTACAAAAATTATCAATAAATAGATATATGTACTCGTATATATCATATATATGTTATATGATCTTCAGCACCAACTGCGAGAATTGGCAGAGGTAAGTAAGGAAGTCTGTTTAAAAATTAACATATCAAAAACCAAATATATGATGAACAGCTTTGCTACCCCAACACCAATAAACGTAGCTGAAAAGACGCTGGAACTTGTCCAGGAATATGTGTATCTCGGCCAACTTGTTTTCTTTGTAGGTGACATATCGGAGGAAATAGCACGAAGAACAAAACTAGCGTGGAGCTCATTTGGACGTTTGAACAACATCTTCAAAAGTAATCTCCCAATATCCTTGAAGCGAAGGGTCTACAACCAGTGTATTCTCCCAGTACTTACGCATGGCTGCGAGACATGGACGCTCACAGTAAAGAACACAAAAGTTACAGACCGCACAAAGAGGCATGGAGAGATGCATGTTGGGATATACTAAAAGAGACCGTAAACGAAACACCTGGATTCGCAATATTACAAAGGTAGAAGACGTTATAAAGGTGTGCAAAAGAATGAAGTGGCAATGGGCAGGACACGTAGCCAGAATGTCAGACTCTGAAATAATCCAACGGTACCCAAGAGGCATAAAGATGCCTAGAAGAAGACGGGAAGTACGCTGGATAGATGAAATCAGGAAGCATGGCAGCATCACATGGCATCAACGGGCAAAAAACCGAAATATTTGGAGTCAACATGGGGAGACCTTCATCCAGCAGTGGATCTACCCTGGTTGAGAATGATGATAATGATGATGATATATGACAGGATTTGTTCTATTTTCAAAAATGTATACATACAACGTCAAATGAATTGAACACAAAAAATGTAATTTTATGTTATCTGAAAATAAGAGAAAATATTTTGAGGTGTGCTTTTTTAAATATCGCAGAAAGCCTAAAAATCAATTGCTTGTAGTAACGGGTAAGAATAATAATGAATTCGTTTAAGTAACGGGTAATCATAATAATAAATATACGAGTATATCTTGTATGACGCTGTTTCATAATAAAATATCACCTAAAGAACACTTTGTTTTCGAATTTAAATAGTCAGTCCATATTTAGGATTGATTATACTCCTACATAGCATCGTTATATAATTTCAGTTTAAATAAGAGGAATAGTAACAAGGGTAGAACCAGGTTGTACTCGTAAATAATAAATACCAAGTCTACTATCAACTAAACATCTGCAATACTGTCACTGATGTTTGGGTTGATAATATTACTATGACTAAATAATGAAGCAGGATCAAAACTCCAATATATTTCGTTTAGAAAACCTCGACGCAGTTTTTAAGAGCATTATATACGAGTATGTAATTAAATAATTATTATACATATACGTTTACTAGAAGAACGTGCTCATTTCAATTTGCTGGTTCAGATATTAACACATATATACGAGGCATATCCAGAAAGTAAGTGTACTGAATTTTTGTAGGTTACAATTTTTTTTATTTAAACAAAAAAATTACGTGGTTACCGTAGTACTCGTATATATGTAAGCTATTTTTCGACATAGTCGCCATTCCTCTCAATGCAGGTGGTGAAGCGGGGTATCAACTTTTTGATGCCTTCCTCGAAGCAGTTTCACGCCAACCCCTCCGTCCACTTCTCCACCTCCTCCTTTACCTCCTCGTCGGTTGAAAACCTTTTTCCACCCATGTGCAGTTCAGGGAGGTAAAGAGATAGTAATCTGAAGGTGCTAGGTCAGGGGAATGCGCGGGATGGTTCAGGACATCCCATTTAAACGAGGCGAGCAGTTCCTTCGTGGCGTTGGCCGTGTGTGGTCTGGCATTGTCGTGCAGCAGGTAGACTCCCTTTGTCAGCATGCCTCTCCTCTTGTTCGGAATCACCCTCCGCAATTTTTTTAGGGTCTCACAGTATCTTGCAGAGTTTATGGTCTCCCCTTGAGGCATATATTCAATTAAAATTATGCCTTGACAGTCCCAAAACACGGATGCCATGATTTTCTTGGCTGAAATTGTGGTTTTGAATTTTTTGGCGGAGGGTGAAGAGGTGTGCCACTGTTGAGACTGCCTTTTGGTTTCAGGCGTGTAGTGTGCAGCCCAAGTTTCATCTCCAGTAACGATGGAGCGGAGAAATTAATCTCCATTGAGTTTGCAGCGCCTCAAAAACTCTTGCCCGGCCTCCACTCGATTCAACTTGTGTTGGTCTGTCAGCTGTTTTGGGACCCACCTCGCGGACAGTTTCCGATATCCGAGATTTCTGTGATGGTTTCGTGTAGTGGAGATCTGGAGATTTGCGGAAACATCGCAGAAAGTTCATCCACAGTCAATCTGCGATCGTCACGGAGCGCATTTTCGATTTTTTCCACAAATTCGTCAGTCACAATTGAAGGTCTTCCGCTACTCTGATCATCATGCACAGACGTACGACCGTTTTTAAACTCGCGACACCACTTGTACACACTCGTACGATTCATAGCTTTATCACCATATTCAGTTTTCCCCTCATTATAAACCTCAATCGGAGGTTTTCCCTTCCAAACGAGATAACGGATGACGCCGCGTATTTCGCACTTGGCGGGAGATTAGATTGACATTTTTCACAAAACGTGTTGTCGCGTCGACACTTCTCAACGTACTGACCTCGAACCGGTCTCGTTGCGGAGGGGAAGGGTCAGGCTACACGGAAGTGTACCCAACATGTCGAAAATAAAATCCATCCGGTCGTGAGAGCCTCAGTACACTTACTTTCTGGATACGCCTCGTATATATCAACGATTTATAACTCAATTCAATTTATTGTTTTGTAAAGACTCGATTAATAATTCGTAAATTGAGAAGTAATAAATTCGTAAAATATGTTATTAATGATTTTTCGTCAAAAATCACACATGTGATCACTTTTAAAGCATGTGTGCACTGCGAGTTGTCACATCTCACGAGCGGCCGCAGCTCCGATTTATTTAGTCATTGTATGTGTTGTTTATGTATAAATTCCGCGGGTGCTGGTCAGTTGTTTCAGAACAGGCACTAAGCCTCGTAAGACAGCTGATATAAACGATTGTCCTGTAAAAAATATATACGAAAAATTCAATAAAAAACAGTTCCTTGTATTTATGCTAGATTCAAAAATACTTCACAGCAAAAAGTTTCAGAAACATAACACTTAGCGAAATAATAGATAACATATGTACCTACATGTGTATATCTAAAAACACTGGGAAAAGAGCCAGGCATCTTTTGTATGCAAAAATCAATGTTTCAGTTAGTAAGAAAATCTTTATGCGCCATTCAATTGAGACAAATTCGAAAAACCATAATAAGCGTATGTATGGTATATCTTGAGTCATATTAACTCGTACACTATCTGTCCAATGCGAAAGGCGACTGACGGGAAATGAAATACAAGACATTGTTTATTTTTAGTTTACATTGCCTTTTATTCAAAAATACACTCCTTGTGAGTCAATACAATACTGGAAGCAGTTGTTGTAATTTTCTGAAGCACTACACTAATTTTAACATGTAATTTTACATGTAATTTTCTGAAGAATACACATTCTTCGGAATTGCCTCCAAAATCGCAGTCGAAGCTTTCTGGATGTCTGAAATCGTATCGAAACGTTTTCCTTTTATCGCCAATTTCAGTTTCGGGAAAAGCCAAAAGTCGCATGGAGCCAAATCAGGTGAATACGGAGGGTGATAGATACTTTTTTTGACCAAGAAATCGCGTATAGTCTTATAGGCGTATAGGCTTTTGTGCGCCGGTGCATTGTCGTGCAACAATGACGATGCCCCTTATTCTCGGTATTCGGGTCGAACTCGATGAATCCTGGCCCATAAACAATTCAAAACACCCAATTACACATTGGCGTTCAGCATTTGACCTTCTGGCGTGAGTTCCTTATGAATAATCCTTTGGAATCAACGAAAACGGTGAGCAAAGTCTTGAGTCGTCTCTTCTGCATCCGCACTTTTTTCGGTTTCGGATATTGTGGACCCTTCTATTCCGAGCTCTGGTGCTTTGTAAGTGGCTCATACAGAAAGCACCATATTTCATCACCTGTTACAATGCTTGACATGACGTCTGGATCCATATCAGCCATTATTTTCATGTCTCTGCAGTGTTCCACTCTACAAACTTTTTGATCGTCAGTCAGTGTAACCTTTCGTTTGCCCAAATTTTCCGTTTAAATGAGATGAACAGTAACAGTTCAGAAATTCCAGTGAGCTCCTTGATTAGCTTAGTACACGTACAACGATCATTTCGAAGAATTTCAGCGACTTTTTGAACATTTCCTTCAATTAGAACTGTCAATGATGGTCCAGGCCGTTGATCATCTTCAACGTTTTCTCTACCATCACGAAATCTTGCATACCACTTAAAAACGTACTTACGATTCATTGTTTCAATACCATAAACAATTTGAGTCATTTCAAAAGTTTATGTGGCCCTTTTACATAATTTAATGTTAGCACGTTGCTCCAATACGAGTGAATGAATTAATAGCTCTAAATTACTGATGTATCAGAAGGTCAGATAGAATTTGCCACACTCTTCAATGTGGTCTCATTATAAATCTATATATTGAGGAGAACTATACAAATGAACGAATGAATAGTTCTTAATTATTTTTGTATCAGAACATCGGATATAATTTCAGTGACAAAAGTTAAACAGGAGGTCACCTCAATCACTATGCACTGTATAATAAGGCTTTGTTTTTTTTATTAGTGTCTACTAAGCGTCATTACATACTTATATTTCGAAGTATGACAAGCAACCAATATTATAGACACGAGCTAAGCAGAATAATCACCGTGTATGGCTGAAGCAGCAGACCAGACCTAATTAAGTCGCGCCTGATGCCTCACGCGAGCTCTTCTGCCGACAGAACTGGGCACTTCACGTGACTGTCTTATGTTAGCACCATTCCACGCCGGATGAGGGAAACTTTAATGTTATATCATATTTGTCATTTTGGCTTTTCTTGAAAGCAGACAGCTATAAAAGTTTTTCAGGGTAAGGAACATTGTAAGAATAAGGATACTTATGAAATTAATAAATATAGGTACACTTTCGACTATCCGGGGTCGCATTAACCGGGTGGCGGATTAACTAGGATAGAAATAAATATATGAAGTCGGAATTTTTATTTCCTCGGTTAATCCGTAGCCCGGTTAATTCCATACCAGATAATCGAGAGCCTACTTTAATTTAAAAAAATGAGAATATAAATTTTATTTATTATTGAGTGACACAATTCGTATAACTGTTGACAGTATAAATCACAAAAACATAAGCTTAGATTAGAACGAGTTGAATAAGTTTGTTATCTGGGAAGTGTGTTCGAGAGATGGTAAGATACGAAAGGCGTTTTGCTAATAAATCAACAGCAAGGTTAAAAAATTATTGTGCACAGTTTTTTGCTAGTATTGAAATTTTGCATTGAAAAATAGTGATAAGAGAAAATAAATGCGTGCATTGCGAATAATGTGTGGTGTTCCAACGTATGGCATAGTAAGGAATTTACGGAAAAAGATAATTGTTATAAATGGATGTTAAAAGTCGAATTAAGAAAGTAATAAGAGGATTGATTAGTAACGACTTAAAAAACAAATATATAATTAATATGTCTAATTAATGGAGATATATGAAAAACAGAAGATTATGTATGACTAGATGTATAAATGTGGATAAGCAAAGTGTTTATGCGAGGATAGAAACGCGTTGAGATCTGTTCTCTCTGTCTACTCCAAAAGGGGCATAGCGAGATGGTATGTACTGGTATGTATAAAATAAACTCCTAGTGGACCATAACAGTATTTTCAGTAGATTTCAAATGAATAATTTTTAAAGTAGTAAAAATGATAATTTTGAAAAAATGTAAATTTTTGATAATTATTATTATTCAATGTGATTATTGGACGTTTCAACTTGAATAGATTCGGCCGTCAATCTTTTTAAATGTAAATATTTTGTTTTCTTAGTTTTGACTGACAACTGAAAGTTGGATTGATTTTAAGACATTAAAAAGAAATTCATAAAGCAAACATTAGTAAATTAACATTAGACCATTTTCCAGAATAAGTGAACTCTGATAAATAAATAAGAAAGCAATATATCTTTAAAGCGTGGAGAGTCGGAATACTATAAACCGTAAAGAGATTGAAAACAACTTCTATAAAGAGGGAACATAAAAACACGAGGCAGACTTTAAACTTTGGCTATGGGCAGCGCAGAAAATCATAAAACTATTGCTGGTCGCCATAATACTAGTCATACAACTTGAAGATGGACCGGAACAAGGTTTTGTGCAGTTCGTTCACGTTGTTTAGTATTTTACCAATATGGATAGATTTATAGCGTTCAAAAAGGATGTTTATTGTCATTTTAGTCTCGAGTATACGCAAATATCAGTGTACACAAGAAGGCCACGCGTTGATTGCCAACATCATCTAATGGAGCTCCAAGCTGGGGCGTTCGCGTATGCACTTTACGGACAACAGCGTAAGCTCTGGCATATTTATTTTACGGCCGAGTTTTGTGCACCAGTTTGGCAAAGGAGTTCGCATATGTCGTCGTTGCCGGGCCTCGTAGTCGAGAATCCCCTTGCCACTTGAACTGTCTTCCAAGTCGATCATGTAATCTTCTGTAGAAAAACAGCTCGATCCTAGATGTGCACTCCCTCTTTACAATTGGAGAATTGCAATACCGAGACATTTGTGACATGATCACTTAAGTGGGTCCGAAGAATTCAACGTAGGAAACGCTGGTGGAACATTTCAAGACTTTGAATGTGCCTTCGATATGGAACCCAAGTCTCAGACCCATAGATAAGTGTGGGGTGGACAATGACCTTGTAGACTGATATCTTTGTAAACTGAGAGAAGTTTCTGCTGTAGAATACTCTGTCATTCAATTTAGCAACAGCCGCTGACGCACTCCTGATACAACTCTTCAGTTCATCATCAAGAGAAGAATTCGAACCCAGGATACTGTCCAGATATGTGAAGTTAGGTACATTCTCCAGTTACACACACCATTCATTGTCGGGTGATTGAAGCACCTCATTATCTGCAGATCAAGCTAGCACCTAAGTTTTCTTCACATTTATTTCCAGGCCAAACATCTGATACACCTCTGTATAGACACTGATGATCTCTCGAAGGTCTTCATCTGAATGCGCATGAGAGCGCAATCATCCGCATATTGCAGCTCCTTGACGTATGTGTGAGCAACTCTTGTTTGGGCACGTAATCTACGCAAATTATTTAGTACGCATATGTATAAAATATATGTCAAGGTGAACCAAACCACGCGAATAATGGGAACCTAAAAGTCGATCTCCATGCATTGGCTGCCAGTTTTGACCAACATTACAATCTCCGAGAGAGGCAACCACTAAGCAATATAAAAAATGCTACAAACATGAAAACTCCCTGCTGTTCCTTCACTTTTAGGATACAGTTTTAAGGTCTCGGAAAACTCCCTGTTTCCAGCTACCTCCCAAATTGATATAAAGAAATAGCGTCAAGAATGGACCGATTTTAACAATTTGGAAGTTAATTCATTAACGACCCATCAAAGAGTGTTGACATTCAATCTCCCCAAAAAGTTGTGGGTGACATCAGATCGTGTACAGATAGTACGTGACAGAGGTGCATACACGCTGCATAAATGTAGATTAAGATAAAAATCTAACGGTAACTCTGGTGCTCCACATCGGACCATTTAACATACCATACTGTCGATGAGTGCTCGTTAAGGTTCCTCATTGACGGTATTGCGAAACTTCGTGAGGCAATATTTAACTAGCCTGGATTTGGACATAACTTTTTTTATACAAAAGAACGAACGTTGTTTAAGATTCTAAATACGTCTTGCTACAGCATAATATGGAATGTTCATTGCTTTTGTATCCAATCAAATTATAATATAAAAAAATAAAATGGAAAGCAAAATGAAACCATTTTTGCTGAGAAGATGAGAGGTTTAGTATTCGACAGCTACCCATAGGTATAAAGAGCAGACACGTGCTAAGGTCCGTGGCTTATACAATTCTAAGGTGCGGAACAAAGGTATGGAGTCTGGCGGAAAGTTGTCATAAAAGACGCCCGATACATTGAATGAAACATTCATGGTATTCATTCAGAATTGAACTCACGAAATAAGTAGAGTGATCTTATTCAGCCGTAGGGTTAAAGCAGCCTTCATTAGATTTACTCGGAGGTTTTGGTTCCTAATTTAACTAGCGAACGATTCAGACCGAAGTCTAAGAAAATTGTAAATACACTCGTAGGTATTTATTTTGATATACACGCTAGCGAGGTTACTTGACCTAAGAGTCAGCATTTTCCCTTAGCATCCGTCTTTGTTTTTTAATTGTAACTAAATTATACGGTTTAAATTAAGCTAATTTCGTCATTTTTTAAGCTTAACTTTTAAGACAATTTTTTTACAGCAGCTACTTTATATGAATGCCTGCATACCATTTAATTACTCTGATTTGAAACAAGTCGACTGAAATTTGAAATCATGTCAGGAGTGATATTTTAATAAAAAGTGAGGCTTTGAAATCCTTCAAGCTTACGCCAGAGCCTCGCTTCTATTTTATGAAAACAAATACCTGGGCCAAATTACATTTTGTCATTACAAAAATAACTTTTGATTAAACGTAGATCGGCTTGGCCTTGTGTGGGCCCCGGCCAGCAGCGGCACGTACGTGACCGTGGGACGAGGGCGGGGGCGTTAAAGGGGAGTTAAGGGGGAGTTAAGGGGGCGTTAAGAGGACGGTAAGAAGGCGCTTTGAGCCGATGGGTGAACAGGGGGAGTGAGTCATAAAATGAGACGAAGCGCCGAGGGGAAGTTGCTTAGCGTCTGCTTCAAGGCGCAAACATGCTTCAGGTCGATTGCAAGGGTGAAGACAGTGGAGGACGACGAAGAACTGAAAGACTGCTGTTTCAAAATGTTTTGCTCATTTTTATGATATTTTGACTTATATAGCATTCTTCGCTTATAAAGTACAACAGAAACGTTTATTTTTTAAATTACAAAGGACGATTGCCGTGAAAAGTGCTATTCCATAAATATGGCGCACCTTTAATGAGAGTTTGTTCGCTAAACGATGCTATATAGATCAACCTTTTTATTATTATTATGATAGTTTATGAGTGCTATTTAATTAATTATTCGCACGAAAATATTTACTTCGTCATTTTAACTATTTAACGTTTTAAATAATTATTTAAATTACAGTGCTTTATAATAATCACAAATCAATTTTGAATTCTGTGTCAATATTTTGAATAAAAAATAATAAACTGCTCAAAACTTAAAAAAAAACGAAGAAATAACACGATCTTTTGTAGATGAAGTACGGCCCCATAATTGTCTGATCAGGAAGATGCATATGAAACTTGCACCATCGAAATGAGAAGTACTTTGATCTGAGTGTATTTTTTATATCGTTATCAATTACTCAAATGCATGACAAAAATCAAATCGCTCCATTTATGCTACGCACTCAGTGAGATTCTTGTTCGTTAATTGGCTCATGATACGAATATGAGCTACAGTACTCGGCGGTAAGTAATACACATCGTTTGTAGACCGTCGTCTCTATCGCACGATGCGCTAACAGCCCGGTATCGTAGTCACGATGCGGTTAGCGCATCTTGCGACGGAGACGACGCTCTACAAACGATGTGTATTACTTACCGCCGGGAACTGTAATTAACAATTAGAGTGCTGAGAGTCTATACTATATATAGACGTTTTATAGTAATGAAAAAAATGTCCAGCAGTAAACGGTTAATATCTCGGAATAACACTCAGCACAATATTTATACCCCACAATCGATCTTCAGAGTAGTATTTTCTCCATAATTAAAAATAGCAGCTTGAGTTAAAAACAGTAAATTTTGTTTTTAAAAAAATGCATATTGATAGGCAAATGAAATTTTATAAATAAAAAATACAATACGTCACTGGTTAAAAGGTTGTAAACGGTGACAGAAAATCGGTCCGCAGCATATGATCAACATACCCTCATCCCAAAACACGAAAACTTTATATATAATTCAACAAATTCCGGAGCATACATTAGAAGAGTCCACCCGGTAGGACGCTATAATATCACTCGTAAAACGAAGAAAATACCGAACTACGAAATTATCCGACCGTAGTTTTATAGGAACCTTCTCGAAATGCGCGACGAAATCTATCTTCAATATTGATACTTTGCTTTTATAAGATGTCAAAAAACTCATTAAGAGAACTTGATAAGGAACTTTTCGAAAGTTCTGTGAACATCTGATATTTATCGATAGGTTCGAAAATATCGTCATGTTTTTGGCAGTTTGGCCGACGTTGTCATTATGGCAGATACTCTTTAAGATTGACTAGAGTTGTAGTGTTGCGCTTTTTTTTAAAGAAATATTTTTATTTATTTATTTCTGATACTTTTATTACACTTAGCAAATCTGGCAGATTTATTTCTACATGGCGATTTCTATCAATTAACAAAAATATAGTGATAAATACTGGTAGTTAGTAATTGGTTCCAGAGTTTGGCACTAAAGGATGACGATTAAAAGGAAGTGTGGGGAACTGGAAAATATAGTACAAGTTCATGATCGGAGAGGCACTGAACATTTTTGGCGAGATATTCAATATTATATACTACCTTGATCAAAAAGTTTTAGGACTTTATTCATAATCGAAAATACAAGTTTATTCATCAAAATCGATATGGTCCCCTTCAAAGTACTCTCCATCGACTGCAATGCACTTACGCCAGCGCTTGATCCAATCATCGAAACACCGCTGGTACTCAATTTTCGGTATGTCCATTAGAGCCGTCTTCGATTTTTTCATGACATCCTGTCGGGTGCTGTAACGCGTTCCGCGAAGTGGTTTTTTAAGTCGGTTGAACAGGAAAAAGTCACAGGGAGCCAGATCAGGTGAATTCAAAGGCTGCTGGATAGTAGTCGTGTTGTTTTTGGTCAAAAACTCATGGAAATCATGTCTTTCGCGATTTCAACGCGATCCTTTTTTTGCATGAAATTGAGGTCTTTCGGCACCAGTTTTGCAGCGACACGTCTGAGGCCCAAATCACTAACCAAAATGTCTTGAGCGGGTTCATAAACGATGTTCAAGTCCTCTGCCAGCTCTCTGATGGCTAATTTGCGGTTTTCGGCCAACATTTCTTTGATTTTATCGATGTTTTCATCGGTTTTCGACGTCGACAGCCTGCCACTGCGTTCGTCGTCCTCGACCGACTCACGACCACTTCTGAAGCGTTCGTGCCACCGAAAAACGTTTCATCTCGAAAGAGTATCGTTGCCGAAACACTTCTCCAACATTTCCAAGGTCTGCGGACCGTTAAATCCGTTTTTCACACAAAATTTAATGGAAATTCGTTGATGCACCGTTGATGCCCTTTTCAAACTTGTAAAAAAATCGAAAACACGCACAAAGGTTGATGTACTCAGTACAGCGTAACTTTTACAAATGTCAAGCTATGACGCTGAAATTTGGAGGGAAGTGTCAATGACAGATGTGGTAACCTAGCAAAAAAAAAAAGAATTCCAATCGGGTGACTGACAGCGCCACACGGTGGCCGGTCCTAAAACTTTTTGATCAAGGTGGTATATGCTTAAATAAATTACAAATTTATTCTTTTTTACTACGGATGGGCATAAAACTTGTTATTATTTTCCTAAATTATGCCTCTCAATTTTTACAACCAATTGCCATACCTTCCAGCAATCTAACATGCGATAAGTCGACTAGCCATCCAGGAAATGAACGTAATTTTCATCAACGTTGTTTCTCAATATCAAACAATCAATTGCCATATCTTATAGCAATTCTACTCTCCAACATACGATAAGTCGGCTAGCAATCCAGGAAATGAATTTAGTTTTCATCAATGATGTCTCTCAATTTCTAACAATTAATCATCATACCTTCAAGTAATCCCACTCTCCAGCTTGTTCTAAGTCGGCTAGCCATCCAGGATATGAACTTAATTTTTCTAAATGATGCCTCTCAATTTCTAGCACTCAATTGCAATGTCTTCTAGCAATCCCATTCTCAAATTAACTTTATATCGGCTAGCCTTCTAGGAAATTAATTTAATTATCTAGAACAATACCTCCCAATTTTTATCAATTAATCGGCTTTCCTTCCAGCAATTCCACTCTCTAAGTTACCCTATGTTAGCTAGCGGTTTAAGAAATAAGGTCTACCTAGCTAGAAGATGTTTTTTATGGACCAAATAAAAATGTCATTTAAAAAAAATTTGCAATGACCAATTAATTAACAAACATGTTTTTTTCCCTTTTGTGTTAAGCTGACCTGATACGAGTAAACTATAAATGGCTAAATTCGTTTCAAGTATATTTCTATACATATAATTTATTTCTAAACCACCACTCAATTGTCTTAGTGACTTCAAGAATGCCTTGATTTACTAATATTTCAGGTACATATTACATTGAGCGGTATTCTTCGACTAATGTTAATATCATAGTATAAATAGGCCAAAACCCATACGATGGTTGCCGCCAATGAAAGAATACGAGAATTGAATTTTGAATACAAGAGAGCGAGAGAGGAATACTTGGATTTTCTACGAAAGTAATTCGAAATTTGAATCTCGGTGGATCCGTGATAAATGAAAAGATGGAAACTATACTGAATGAATTTTAAATACCTAGCTAACAATTTTTGAACCGGTGTAAAAGGGGACGATGTATAAATGATATATAAACAAACTCTACATTTATGAATTGCAATTTAAATTTGTTTTGTTAATCTTCTTCATTCATCCGTTTCACATGCCCAAACCATCTCAGAGTGCTCTTCTTATCTTCGTTAACACATCAGCCTTAAGTTCACATTTATCCCTTATCACTTCATTCTGTATTTTGTCACATATTGTCACTCCATTTATTCTTCACAATGTACGCATTTTTAAAGCATTTACTCAACTCCTATCAGTATTTATCCACATTTCACTCCCATACATCAAAATTGGCTCCACAATACTTCCAGTTCGAGTATACGAGTATATGTTTTAGTGACCCATTGACTTTGTTGCTTATCGCTACACACTCTTCAATATTCCTTTTAACTCATACCATCTGAGAACATACTTCACAAATAGACAAAATAGTTCACAAATATCATATGAGAATATACTTCACAAATAGAAGAATCCCTCAACTTAACCCAATCTTTCATTATTCACCCATATATCACATTGACTTTTCCTTTCACACTTTTCTATCATCATTACTTTGGATTTTGCAACATTTATTCTTAGATCTTTCTCTTCGCATCTATCATACAATTTACATACCAAATTCTGCAATTCATCTTCACTCTCCACCAACACTACCATGCCATCTGCATATAGTATTTTGCATTATGTTTCCATTCGACATTTGTATGCCACCAATCGACCTCTGTAGTTCTTTCAAACATGAAGCTATATAAATATTGAACAACCAGGACAAAATAACGCATACTTGTTTCATGCCTTTCGAAACATTAAACCATGGTACCTATACTTGTACACACGCTACTTTTGGCGTATAATGACACAATACAAGTATTTATTTACATTCAACACTATACTCATTTAACATTTTCTATAGCTTGTCCCTTATCATGTGGTCATATGTTTTTCCATGTCTACAAATGTATTCAAAATTTTATAACAAGTAACCATAATTATAATATTCCAAATCACTTACTTGCAATTATATGTAATAGAGAGAAAAGTGAGAAGAATCCAACTTATTTTCTGTGTATTGAAAATTATCTTAATTTATCACATTAGTATAATTAAAAAGAATGAAAATATATAATTAATAGAAACGTGGTATATTTGGAACTCCAAGACCTGTATACTTTTGAGCCGTAGCAGGTATGTTACCATAACATACCCTACACATTACAAGCTGGTCACAATTTATTACTTTTTATTGATAATGTGAACCTTTTCATTACTACTGGTATCATCTGACATCTCTTAGAATTTTCATTCACTTTTAACAGCTGTTTGACATTTTTTGAAAATGGTATATTATTCAGCTATGCTTCGTGATTAAATATTTTTTATCAAAGGGTTTACACAGAAACAATTTTTTGAAGAGATGAGGGAGACATTACAGGAGTCTGCTCTGTTATATGCCATGGTTTAAAAGCAGCAGTCGAGTTTTAATGCGAACAGCAGGATGTTGAAGACGACCCTAGCAGTGGAAGGCCATCAATAGCAGTAATTTGAGAAAAGATAAAAAAAGCCACGTTTTATAAGATTTTCCAAATTAATGTTAAGAAGGTAGCAGAGATCCTAAAGATTTCACGTGAATGAGTTGAACTCCAAACTCTTAAACTCCAAATTGCAGTTTTTTTTCTTTTCGTGGCAAAGTCTACTACTACTTCCGCTCAGAATTGTACTGGGCAGATCTGGATAGTACTGGGCAGAACCTGTTAAGAGATTTCCAGGTTCTCTAGGGCAGTTCAGAGCCAGGTAGCAATTCTTCTTCAGGTAAAATCAATCCACTGGGGCCTTATGTTCCTTACCACCCATTCATCCTAGCAATAGAGGGTGATTATTCCAGAGGCTTAGTGGTTTCACGAAAATTGCAGTGCCGTTGTGTGGTCTTTCAATAGCCATTGTCATTTCTCAAGCAGTTGGTATGCTATCTATATTCCCGCGGTGTGTTTCTTGAACACACAAAATTTCACATTTTGTAGATTTGCACAGATCTGTTTTGTCAAGTGAGAAGCCTTCAATATTGATGAATGAAATTGTTAGAGTTGGCCCAGATAAGGGTCTTTGGATTAAATTGTGTAGTATATTTGTTGTAGAAGGTTTTTCCAGCATTATAGTCCAGGGGGTGCCATGTGTTCATGTCTTTGTTTATATTTTATTTTCTTTTCCGATTGACCAGAAATTTTCCTTAAATGTTATTAACACTATACACGGAGGAAACTTTTTTGGCCGCAATTGTAGTTATCACAGCTTTCTACTCAGTGGGCACCAAGGCTTCTGATGCTGGAACAAAAACCTGTTCGTGTCCGAACTTCACGGGAGTGTTTGGCTATGTTTGAAGCTAATTTTGATAATTTCTTGGCACAATTTGTGACTGTGGATGAGATCTGGATCCAGCACTACCAACCAAATAATAATCGAATAGTGGTAGCATAGCCGTTCGCCTGGCAGTTTTTTCAACTGGCAACGTGATGGCATCAGTTTTCTGGGATTTTAAGTGCATTTTCATAATAAATTTCTTGGATACGATCAAAACAATAAAAGGACAGTACAACATTAGCTTCATAACCCAATTGAGGAAAGAAATCAAGAAGAGATCCATAATACTGATAAAAGGCACCATCTGTTACTTTAGGGATAATACACTGGATCACACAGTGGCAGATGCAAAGAACATGCTGCTTATCACTGGTTTGCAATTCATGAGCCCTTCACCTAATATGACACTGACAAATTTCCATCCTTTTTCAAATCTCTAAAAACATCTTGGCGGGAAAAATTTACTCAAAGGATGCTTTCTTATGTGAATCAGTATTTTGAAGACCTTGATACATCCTTCTATAAAACTGGGATATCCGTTTTAAAGTATCATTGGGAAAAAAGCTTTAAGATTATAATGAAAAAAAAAATGTTTCCACCAAACATATTTTGTTGTTTTTATAAGAAAAAAATTTTTGAGCTTACCCTCGTTACCCCTTCTATTAATGAACAATAATTTTAGGTACCTGATTTATGAAATAATTAAGATATAGCTGATTTACTTCAATAAAAATTAACTTTGCGTGTTTTTTTTAACCAAATGATAAAATGTTATTGATGTTAAAAAGGATATATTAAGGACAAATGGGTGATTCATCAATTCTGCTTTTTGTGAAATTTCGGTCGATTTAAACGAAATTTTTGTCAAGATTAACTTACTTAATTATTGACTTTCACTTATTTTATAAGTGACATACACTGTTTTATCGCTTTTCCCATTTTCCAGTATCAATAAGACTCTTGTTAATAGTATTGATTCTCCCGATACCTCATATGCGCGAAAAAATATCTGATGACCACTGATCTAAGAAACAAAAAATTCAGATATTACACAAGAGAATATTTTTATTCATAAATTAAAATGCACTTACCGATTTGTTTTAGAATTTCCGCTCTTTTTGGTATTCACCTGCAGTGAACATACACAAGCACGGCACTTGTCAGTTTTGACATTTCACCATACTAAAGTGAAGTTAGTTGTAGAATTAAACGTCAGTGTCAAAACCAGTCAATAATAATCGATCAGCTGGCTAGTGACTAGCAGATATAAAATTATACAAATGGTGGCTGGTACGAATGGAATCGAAATTAAAAATGAATTTCAATATTTTTCAAAACTACTTATTAATTTTCTTGCTCTGAAATATATTTGAACATATCCAAAATTCTAATGCGTAGTATTGAAAAGGTGACCAGATTAAAAAATAAACAAGTTTTGTTTATCTTAGAAATCAACCCTCTTATCATAATTGAAATGAGGCATATTTTTCTCTCTAAAATCTTGGTAGTTTGGTAGAAACATTTGAGCTGAATTCAATGATTGTAATGGAATAAATTTTATTGACTAGAAGCTTTGGAACTGGACACCTTAACTTTCCAAAATTATGAAATAAATACTCATGATTTAAGAAATATATTGTTATGGTCATCAATTTTTCGAAACGTAAGCCAAGTTTGAAAATAAATATTACTTTTTCAGCCTAATCCAATTCTTAGAAATTCTCCACTTACTCCTTACCTACCGTAGTTCCTATTAAATTTTTTTGATAATGATCTAAAATTTGCCATATATTGGGTGTTAACATAAGTTGTGTCCGTTTTTTTTCAATTAAAAAATGAGCACCAAAAGTAAAACCAAATGGTACAGGTTATACATCATTCGAAAGAAAATTTTCTGCTCTACAAGATATTGTTTGCTTTTACGTTACATATATTATTTTATTTGATTACAAGCCTTCAAAATGGAATGTCAAGTAGACGAAAGTGAGCATTTTCGACACCTTTTGTCCACGTTCAATCGAAGGAATAATGCTACCAAAGCTGCTCGCGATATTTGTGAAGTGTACGGTGAAGATGCTATGAATTAAAGGACAGCTCGTCGGTGGTTTTTGGGTTTCAAAGACGGTAATTTCGACCTGAAAGATATGGAACGTTCCGGACGACCAGTGGACTGCGAAGAGGACCGCTTAAACCATATTATTCATGAAGATCCCCTTCAAACCACCGTCGAATTGGCTGAGCAGATGAATTGTAGTCACATGACTGTATACGACCATCTTAAATCAATGGGAAAAGTCCAGAAGTTCGGCGCTTGGGTTCAACATGTTTTGAGTCAAAACAACAAAAATCAACATTCGACAATTTCTGCTGGTTTGCTCGCGCGTCATCGAGCTACGCATGGCCACAAGCAAAGGTTCCTTTACCGCATCATTACTGGTGATGAAAAATGGTTTGAAAATGGTGATGAAAAATGTTTGAAGGGGATCTTCATGAATAATATGGTTTAAGCAGTCCTCATCGAAGTTCACTGGTCTTCCGGAATGCTCCATGTCTTTCAGGTCGAAATTGCCATCTTTGAAACGCAAAAACCATCGACGAGCTGTCCTTTCATTCATAGCGTCTTCACCGTACACTTCGCAAATTATCGCGAGCAGCTTTATTGTCTCGATTGAACGTGAACAGAAGAAGGTGTCGAAAATGCTCACTTTCGTCTACTTGACATTCCATTTTGAAGGCTTGTAATTAAATAAAATAATATATGTAACATAAAAGCAAACACAATATCTTATAGAGCAGAAAATTTTCTTTCGAATGACATATAACCTTTACCATTTTGTTTTACTTTTGGTGCTCATTTTTTAATTTGGAAAAAAACGGACACAACTTATGTTAACACCTAATAAACTGATTTTTATTGACTGGGGTAACATGTGCTTTCTTCCATATCTCAGGTAAAATAAATAATATTCAGGTGTAATAATGTCTGCATATAAAATGGGTTCCATGATAACTAAGGATGAGAGGTATCATGAATGAGCTGCTTATTAGGAAGGGTTCTGCTAGCAGTGGTTTTAACCATATGGGACTCGGTATTTAGTCTTAGACAAAGTGTCTGGTATTTGGTGCTTGCATCTTGTCTATTTTACTACACTTTTCAGTTTAGATGTGGCTATAGGCTGGATTTACCTGTGGGGTCACGGAGCAAGAATACATTTTCGAACTTTTTTGGTTGATTTTTTGATAGTCTGTAAGAGGCAGATATTCCCAAATAAGATTCCAGAATGAGCTATCCATAATAGGGTTTCCCCCAACCCTCGGAATAAATCCCCCAATGCAATATCATAGATCACCTTGGACTATACAGAGCTGGTTCAATCATAGCTTGGCTGGAATATGGACAGGCCTGGATGGAGGAGTTTTATGACATCCCTGTGTTTCTGATGGCATATGGTGATTATGATAAATAATATTGAATGGAGATGATCAGATCCACGACCTTTGGTTATTGAGACAAGTTTCAACAGTGAATTGATCTTAATGCATTGTTGTTACAGCTACTTTGAAAAAGTAGCACTGTTACAACTACTTTTCAATCTAAAATGCTACTCTAGAATTCTAAATAAAACAATGGAGGTGCACTACTGTACAGTTTTTTACTCTTAGGATTAAATATGTTACTTTTGTTACATTATTTAACAGCATTATGTATATGAATTGAATGAAGGTCTAGAATGCTGGAAACGGTTGGAAAAATTATGGCTACAATTTTTTGGGATGCGGAAGGCATACTGCTGATAGATAAGGACATATCTGGACTGAAGGACATCACAATAACTAGAGAGTACTACTCTGGTTTGCTGATGCAGTTAAAAGAAACTGTGAAGGAAAAAATGAGAGGAAAATGGACAAAAGGAGTGCTGTTTTTGCATGACAATGCATCCGTGCATAAAAGCAATTCTGCATTGGCTGCTCTTCACAACTGTGGCTTCCAATCAGTAAATCACCTTCCCTACAATCCAGACCTGGCTCCATCGAACTATTATTTGTTTCGAGGGAAAATGAAAAAAGAACTTCGAGGGAAGAAATTTACAGACGATGAAGAAGTTAAAAGTGCAATTTGGGCTTATTTTGAGGCCAAAACCATTTTTTTTTTCGTGGGTTATGGAAAGATAAGCTTATGGAAAGATCTGAAAAATGTATTAGAGTTAATAGTGAATATATTGAAAAGGAAAAATAAAAATATTTTTTTCCCTTTAATTTTGCGAATTTATTGACCTCCCATCCTATATTACTGATTTTATTTCCTCAAATATTGTACTGTTTGTCTGAATTTATTGACCTGCCCTCATATATTACTGATTTTATTTCCTATGCTCAATACAAACTGATCTCCAGATGTTTAAATAATTTAGAAAGAGTTACATTGGTATAGGCTTAATTAAGTACACTCTCAGAACAAAGTCAACTACACTTTCCGTATTGCTATATTAGGAATGTCAAATTACCAACATTTCTGATACATATTCAATCTCTGAATTGTCATGCACTTCCACTTTTAGAGCTTTAACAATAAATCTCTGTCAGTTTAAAAATGATGTAAAAATGGTGATATAGTAATACTCAGTACCAATAATGCACATTCTTTATTATAAATATCATATTTATTGACAATATTGAGGCAAAAATAAAAATAAATGCACTATATAAAATAACTACAAATTGTTCTTAATATGGAAATAAATGACATTTACTTTGAGTTTAAATAAACATTTTTTTTATTGAGTAATATTCTAGAATAAACTATTACCAAATTTGGTAAAATTCTGAATTGTTGAAAAATAATATTACATAATTCTATAATATCAAGTATGAAAATACATATACTCGTATAAGGTTATTTAAGAACAGTTGTGTCTTTAAATTTGATGAACACCGTTATATTATATTTAGAAATATAATTAATTTTTAACAATCTATTACTATGAATTCGACAATATATTATTATCGTTGATAATTAATTATTCATTGCATAATTTAAGATTTTGCACTAAAATATTTGCTTTGGAAGTTGAAAGTGATAAAACACCTATTAATAATTCATGCTAAACATATGTGTATAATGGAATCAAATGCTGAAAATTATCCTTTTAATTCTATTCTAGGTATATCCTTTTATTTCTATTCTAGTATTTAATCCAAAAATATATAATAAAAACATTTAACTTGGAGACAAAATTAATAACCATGTAAATTTTTTTTTTTAAATATTCTAGTAGTACGTGTGAACATCAATATCAGTTGTGGAAATGCAGTGTTAAGTGTAGCTAAAATATTCCGTTAGCTTTTGAATCATGATTCGTATTATCAGTCATATAATCCATAATTTAATTTATAATAATTTATAATTTATTGGGCTTTTGCATATCTCTCTGAAACATCAGCCCAATTGGCTACATCAAAAATACGCTTAACATAATCAGCTCTCACATTTTTATATTGAAGATAGTATGCATGCTCCCAGACGTCAATGCCAAAGAGTGGAACCAGACCTAAAAAAAATTATACATCAGAGAATTAAATCAGGCATAGTAAAAAAAATATATATCAGGTGTATCTAATGTAATGTGGCTTTTTTATGACCATTTTGAAAGGTCAGTTGTGTTTTTTCACCTGATCGAACATGCATTTTGTGTTTAATAATTAACTTAAATCTTGTAAAAAAAGTGTGTTTCATATTCAAAAGTTAAGCTCATTTGCAACGGAAGGGTTTATTTTGAGTGACGATTTTATTCGAAATTTAAATACAATGCAATATATTAGGTGTACAAATAAGTTTCCGCCGTTTTTTATCAAAAATTGGGCATTTATTGTGAAAGAACGGAACCTCATGTTTTATTCGAAGTATTGCCCATCGCTTGCCACTACTTTTTCCCATCTTTTTGGCAGCATACGGATACCGCGTCGGAAAAATGATTCATCTTTTGAAGCTATCCACGAATCGACCCAATTTTTGGTATCTTCATATGATGTGAAGTGCTGCTCAGACAGGCCATGCGTCATCGATCGAAACAAGTGGAAATCAGAAGGCGCAATGTCTGGTGAATACGGCGGGTGGGGTAAAACTTCCCAATTGAGTGTTTCCAAATAGGTTTTGACCGGCGCCGCAACATGTGGACGAGCATTATCATGCAGAAGAATAATTTTGTCGTGTCTGGAGTAGCAGTGGGCGCGCTTTTCCTCGAGTGCTCGACTCAATCTCATCAATTGTGCTCGGTAGACAGCCCCAGTAATGGTTTCGTTCGGTTTGAGCAACTCATAATACACGACACCAAGCTGATCCCACCAAATACACAACAAGAGTTTTTTTCCATGAATATTTGGCTTAGCTGTAGATGTTGAAGCATGGCCAGGGGTTCCCCATGATTTCTTCCTTTTTGGATTATCATAGTGGATCCATTTTTCATCACCAGTGACTATACGGTGCAGAAAACCCTTTCGTTTATGCCTGGCAAGCAGCATTTCACATGTGGAAAATCGGCGTTCAACGTTTCTCGGTGTCAGTTCATATGGAACCCAATTTCCTTGTTTTTGAATCATTCCCAATGATTTCAACCTATGTGAAATTGCTTGTTGAGTCACTCCTAATGTAAGTGCAAGTTCTTCTTGCGTTTGGCACGAATCTTGATCCAATAATACTTCCAATTCCGCGTCTTCGTACACTTTCGGCCTTCCGCTACGTTCTTTGTCTTCGATGTCAAATTCACCGTTCTTAAACTTTTGAAACCACTCACGACAACTTCTCTCACTTAAGGCAGCCTCACCATATGCTTCTACAAGCAATCGATGCGCCTCAGCTGCAGATTTCTTCAAATTGAAGAAGTAAATCAAAAGTTCCCGCAAATGACGCTTATTCGGCTCAAAACTTGACATTTTCGCACACAAAAGAATATATTATACTGCTAAAAATTCACTAATATTTTAAGGTTATGTTGTTGACAGATGTTCAAACTTACGACAATGACGTTTTACATCTGACAATTTTAACCATAACTTACTGGTGGCGCCAACTTCTGTCAAACGGCGGCAACTTATTTGTACACCCAATATTTAAAATGGCAAAAATTATAAAAGTTACAAAGAGGTGAAACAGGACTCGCTGAATATTTTGATTCGAAGCCTACTGATTTTTATGAAAAAGGCATTAAGAATTCGACAGAAAGATTATATCTAATAAGGGAAATTATATTGTGAGATTAATATTAATATATAAATGAACACTCATGTCTACGGCTGTGAGAATTGGATGTACACTTAGCAGTTAAACCACATACTGTAATGGAGCAAGCTATGTAAGGAATTTCCATTTGCAATCAACAAATAAATTAACAGGGTCAAAGCAAATACCAAAGTTAACAGCATTGTCAAATCTATGCTTTGACTAAAGTGGCGATGGAGAGGCCATGTGATGAGACAAGGTAATGAATGAAGGTGTGTGTGACAGTATGATAATATTGAGAACCTGGACAGAGATACTAAACTGAACAAGACTAGGTGGATGGATGACATTGGCATGAAAAGTATAGGTATGTGGGATAGCAGACACTCCATGGTAGAACACTATGGAAGAGATATATACTAAATAAATTCAAATCACATCTGTTTTGAGATATTTAGGTAAACAGGCTGTTTATTTATTTAACACTTTCATGTACATAGATCTGGCAGATTTATTTCTTTAAAGCAATTTCTTCTCATCAACTAGCTTTATTTGCATAATTATTATTGGTATACATGATCACGTCTGAAACAATGTGGATGAAAATAATATTTGAAAAAAACTAACCAAAATTAAAATGGAATATAATTCTCATAGAAAATAGGGATTAAAATGGGAATTGTAAAGGAGTTTAATAAGAGGAATATTTTGAGATAAATGATTTTAAAGTTGATTCTTAAATATCGATAAGGATGTAGCACATCTAATTGAGCCAGGAAGATCATTCCAAAGCCGAGACAAGTGAAACTTGACTATGAATTCTGATATTGTGAAGTCTAATTTAAAGAAATAATAAAATTAATTAACATAGAATGGAGTACTTACTGAGTGTTTTATAAAAATAGAAAATAAAATATTAAACAATGTAAGCAACCTTTGAGAGAAAGATTCTCCGCTGAATATATGGTCCAATTTATGACAATGGTGTGTAGAGACAGAGGTGTGACGACGAGCTCTACACCCTGTATGGTGAAGCTAGCTTAACAAAAGTTATGAAAAATGTTAAACTGTGTTGGACTGGACATTAATACTGCATGCAGACAGTGACCCTGCAAGGAAAGCTTTGTTTAGTGATCTGATGGGGCATAGAAGAGTGGGGAGACCAAAGCTGAGATGGCTGAAAGAGAATTTCCGAAAACTAGGTATAACAAATTAGAGGAGGGATGCTGTTGAGTGAGATAAGTGGCAAAAAATCCTACAGGCAGGCAAGACCCACCCTGGCTTGTAGGGTTGATGATAATGATGTAATACTATTTCAATTTGTGAATTTTCATTTTTCAGATTTTATAAAAATGTTATGATTGAAGGAGTAATGGTATTATTGGCACTTTTATAATGCCTTAATTTCTTTGAGAGATTATTATATAGTGATCTAGAACCGCTTCAAAGGAAGAATAGTTGGGTGTAAGAACAATTAACCAAAATCTCCATTAAAAAAAAAATAATTAGTCAAGTTTCCTTAGATTGTAATAAGTATATATAATTTTAATATTAACCTGTTGTTCCTTCCAATGGATCCTGGTTACTGCATGTAGCTATCTGCAGTCGCTTGGTCTCTTTGTTAAAGCCCAACCATCCCCATCCTGAGCCTTGTACAGCAATCGAACGGTTGGCTAATGTGTCCTTCATTTTATCAAGAGATCCAAAATCTCTAAAAAAATGGATTGAGCAAAATATTTATCAGTATTTTTGTTAAGAATTTGAATCTACAAAACATATTTGTTAGGATAATCAGATTTAGATTAAATTGCGTTTTTATATTCCCAAACATTGACAGTAGAAGTCCGATAATGTCCAAGAATCAATTATTTGAGATGTAGTGCTGGTGTCAGATGCTGATAATCTCGTGAATTACCAGAGTAATGAATGTCTCCATATTCCAGGAGTTAAATGTGATAGTACAACTGCCCTCAATATGCTTCCAGCATATTCTGCTTTTTCAGGTACATTTCCAAATCTGAGCCAGATAATCTGAAGAAATTCATTGCCACAGAAAGTGTGCTAGGAAGAGGCAGAGGCATAGCGCCAGCAAGATGAAGTAATCAGGTGAAGGAATTGACTGGGGGAAGTCTGCACAATACCATGTAAACGGCAAGTGAACGAGAGGAGTGGACATGTCGTCGCAACCTGAACCACTAACATTAACATTCATCAGGACCCTCAGTAATGCGGAACAACAGAGATGATGAATCTCAAACACTTTATTCACATTCAATGCTCTTATTTGACCATGCCACGTTTTCCTCAGCAAGTTTTTCTTTAAAATTATTATGTATATTGTCTTGAAAATCTTTCATTTACTTTCTGAATAGGGTTAATCGAAAAATTTTCTTAAGACTATTATTTTATTACCACTAATTTATTTTTATTATAAATGATTGTTAGTAAATGTTGTCAGTAAAGTAATAGGAAATATTTGAATAAATATTTCACATTTGTCAAGCAAAACTGGCAAATGGTCAAAAAGTTAATTGAGTATTAAGTAAACTTATTGTTTTACTTTAATGAAATATTGAATATATTTTTATAGCCTTTCACTAAAAAATGTCAGTCTTTAAAAAATCTACAGTTAACATTTGTTAGTTTTTTATGTTACGTGCATTCATACGAAATACTTGAAGGGCTAAACATTTAATTTCAGCTTTTTAGATATTTTTATGACCATGCAATATAATTTGATAGGTTTTTAAATTTTTCTTTTTTGAGTTTATTATAAACAATACATTGCCTCATGCAACCCGTTGAGGTTAAGGAAAAACATACAGTAAGGATCAAGAGATATTCCCTACACACAATAAATATATTAAAAAGATCGCTTCTTTAAAAGTGCACAATCTCCCGATTTACACAGTAAATAATTTACCAATAATTTAAATAAATTGAAATTGCACAAATTGAGAGCACAATGTTATAAAAAATTTGAAGATATGTTCAAGGATAAATTGAGAAACAGAACTCATATGAATGTCAAATAAAGGCACCAAAAAAATAATCTAAGAAAAGTATAAAACATTTTTATTCATTGGTAAAAATATTATTTTATAAAAAAAATTAAGAACCTTTTCATTGTGTTGCTAGTCTGCTTCTCCATTGATGCGACTTTTATACCAATCACGCTGTTTAAGGCGAGTGTTCGGTTCTCCAGATGTATAATTTACTCAGTGAAATTCAAATAAGGAAGACATTGATTTTCTTTTGAAAATTTTTTTTTTTTAATCGAGTTTAGGTGAAACCATGTATATTGAGGGATAGGTGTATTTATAAAAATGTGTACCTTTCAATTGCAGACATGAGTTCTTTTGAAGGAGATCCACCACTAGGTGAGAGATTCTTCCAAAATATTGTGTGATTTATGTGTCCTCCGCCATTAAATTTAAGTGCAGGCTCCAATGATATTATAGTTGAAATATCGCCTTAAATCCAAAAAAGGTAATAGATGTAAACCATAATTTAAATTAAATAATGGAACAAAGGATTCTCATGAGTTATCATTATGCTAACTTTTATATTATTCTTGTAAAATAAAAAGTGGAAATCAATCATCATGAATTTTGATGATGATTAATAATAATAATAATAATAATTAATAATACTTTGACTTTTTAAATTAAATTAACATTTAAGAAATTAAATATTGAATAGAATTAAAATTTCATTTTGGGAAACTAGAAATTTCATAACAGTGCTTCTCATTTCAAAATGATAAGCAGGATTTGAACAAAGCTGAATTATATATAGCTTTAAAATAAAAATCTTGTTTCTAAACTTTAAAAAAAAATTCCAGTAAGGCCTTAGGAAAATTCATAAAATTATTATATTTCTACTACCTGGCTAATTAATTGGCTAAAAATGTTTTTTTTTGGAAATATTGACATTTTCTGTAGCCTGGTTGATAAGATGCCTGTTTTCCAGCCCTGACGTTGTGGGTTCAATTCTCGTTGAAATCCAGATTTAAAGAAAAAGGATTCTAGTCTGATTTTCACTAAAGGTCTCTTCAACATTTTTCTTGTTGGTTGGAAGAGATTGTTACATAGCAATAAGCCCGGCAGATTGTATACAATGAAACAGTAATAAAAAAAAGTATACTGATGTGGTCTAATTGGTAGAAAACATGACTTTCAATTTCATTACGAAGAACGTTTACTGATGACTGGACTATCCCGTTAGGAGATAGAAATCATTATAAAAACAAAACACAACCCCCTAAAATGAAAAAATAAGCCAACTTGTTCCACCGGTGACTCACAACTCCTCTCTTGTATTCCTTATATTCTGTTGAGACAGTATGAATTAAGTCAATTAGATCTTCTATATTAACTATACAAGTACATATAACAAAATATTCATACCCTTGGATTGAGCGGCTACAAGTTTTTCTTCAGCAACATTGAGATTTGCCACATATGTGGCATGATGCTTGGAATGATGAAGTGCCATTATATCACCAGATATTACTGGTTCTAAGGCTTTGTATTCATATGGAAGATCAGGCAATGTGTGTTTTTGCTTTGTGCAAACATTGTTGATGGATTTTTTCCTGCGAACAAAAGTCAAAGGTATAAAGTTAACTGAAATACAATATGTTTTGATAGTACAACATATTTCTATAAAATGAAAAAAGAATCGTAAATATATTTTTAACGTACCATTTCATGTACGGTATGTCATTATATATATATACATATAATATTTGAAAAATATGACCTCTATATAGTCGGTTCAAGATCGAAAGCACAAATTGAAAATAGGTTAACAATAATAATTCAAGTAATCAAACGAAGATTAAAAATAAATTAACTTACAGAACAGTTCCAAAGGCTCCTTTGGCGGACAACATGTCTTTTATGTATAAATATATATGTTTGATTAAGTCGAATTAATATCTGCCGGCGAATATTGCGATCGAAAATATTATGCAATTGACAGAAAATAGCACATAACTTTGTTGACAGCTTATTAAAAGTATGTTATATATGAATGTGAGAATTAACGCCAAATTTGTTCTTTCGATTCACAATCTAATTGACAGTCATTTTACAAAACTTAAATATGGCTACCGACGATAAAGATTCTCAACATGTTTTAGTGCGTGTTTCCACAGACAGGTACTGCCATTTCAACTAAAATCAAATATTTTTCGGTAAAAAATAGTGTGATATTTGGACAAACCATTGTAAAAAAGATTCAATCCACATGTTAGTTGTTCTGAGATGTATAAATAATATCACGCCACTTTGTATTGGCTCGTATCAAACAAAATGATTTTTAATTATGCTTTTTTGATATTTCAAAAAATGATGTTTTGTAGTTGTACAGCACCGGTACAAAGATTAGAAAATAGGTGGATAGCTGCCGCTCAGTACTTCAAAATTCCGGTTTATTTCTTGCGTTTTCGATGAAGAAGAGCAGAGTGAAAATATTCCTATTTGGCACGTAGAAGTTTGCCGTAAATAAAACACAGTAGACGTTCTAGAAACGTGCAGAAAAAAATAGATAAAAAATCTATTTCAAGAAGAAGATAGATAAACATTTGTCTAATACTGAAGAAACATTTTTAATTTGTTCAGTCAAATTCTTAATTGAATGAAGTCAAAATTGAGTTAAAATTATTCTTACATCCAAAATAAAAGGAAAAATAATAAAAAAAAAATATTTTTTATTTAACTTGACCATAAAACAAGATCATATTTAAGATTTAATTTGAGTGGTGTCACCATTGATGAAAAAAATTGATTTCATTTACCTAACCCTAAACTAAATTCTGAAAAAGATACAATTTTTTTTATTTCTTGGAGTATAAGGGAAAAATTATGTAAGTGGCATTTTGCTTAATAATACAGACAAAAAATCTTTCAAATTATTTGTAATTATTGGTGCGAGTCTTTTCACTTTTTAGATCGGAAATTAATTCATATTCATGCTTGCTTTTACTAAGCAATTATTTAGTAAAAATATAATAAATTTATTATTGAATGATAAAAGTTAAAATAAATTTTGAATTTGTTCACTTTCATCATGATCATTCTAGGTTCTTTGATCAAATAATATTTTACAGTGTACTAATATATCTACATAAAAATTATTCAGAAAGGAAGTTATATTTATAATATATGTTATTATGTTTTTTTATGATAACTGCACGAATACATTAGATTTATTCTTAGGTTGAATAATGTAGAATTCATGGTGTAGAAGTTGGGTTGCCCGAAGTTGAAAGTAGGATATGGGAACCTTGTCTAAAATTTTCTTTTAAAAGTGAAGAAATAAATAGTAAACTTTAATACAATTGTTCATGTGTATTTAAAAACATTATTTTATAAAATAACAATAGGGCCAGACATTGTAAATATGGGTCATTTATGATAACATTACTATAACATTCAACATGAAATATTATTTTTCTTGGGTTAATCATAGTTGAAGAGATTACCACATGGAAAACAACAACATAAGGTTGTACTGTATATAATGAAGGTGTAATAAAATACAATTATTTCAACATTTGCCATTTTTTCTTAAGATGTCCTTAAAAAAGATATGAAAACTTAGAAAAAAAAATTATAGATTGAATATAAAATATTATGAAAAGTATAGATTTTGATCAGTACCAAAATTATGCCAATTATAATAACCTGTGGGGTCTAATCCTTTTTTTGTGTGGGGAGGAAAACAATGAATATTGACTTGAGGGTCCGAAATCCAAATTATAGTGTCAGCTGTGGACTCTCTGCAGACCAAAAATCAATTTGATGTTGCTAGTGCGGTCGTCTGTGAATCGAGAATGAGCCTCCACAGTCACCAAAAAACATGCTGCCATTTCTAAGCATCACTTAAGTAATATTTGTTCATGTTCATAAGGTGGAATTATCTCTGGCAAATTCTGGGAGAGACTGGAGTACTAGGATAGCCGATAGTTCTGATATAGAATACATATATTCTGTACCTAAGTTACTCCATATATGCAATCTTTTATTGACTTTCTTTCAAATTCACAATGGCGTCAATCAGGGCTGCATTTTATATCCAGACAGTTTTTTATATACTCGTATATGGAGAATACATTATGAGAAAAGAACTAGATGGATTGGCAGGTGCAGTAATGATAAGAGGCCATAAATGTTATAATGTAAATTTCACAGATGACACAACCTTAATCGCCAATAATGAAGATGAAATGGCAGAATTTATGAATCGAGTAGAGATAGAAAGCCTGAAATTAGGTTTGAAATAAATAAAAGCAATATCTTGAATCTTAAAAAAGACATAGGTTTCACTTCACATATGTGTGGTGTCATAAATAAAACATTTATTTTTTCTTTTCTATTTTTTCTTTAAGTGGTTTGTTTTGTAAGTTTCTTGATTCCCCACTGTTTTATTTTTTGTGAGTTCACAACCACTTTCAAACACCTCTGTCTTCCTCATTAGGTGAAGATGAACTAAATTACATGTCTGAAATATATTTTCTTATTATAGTAGGTAAAGGAGAGGATAGTGGCTAATAAAGGAAGGGGTGTAGGTAGGCGTCAAAAGAAAAGTTTTTGAACGGGAGACATATTTAGAAGGTGACTATAATTAAAATTAATTTTATTATTTATTATGTTGAGACTTTGAGGGCTTTTTCTTATCTTGAAAATTTTGAATTTCTTAACTCCAGATTAGACAAGTTCACTTTCTTTATCTTTATTGTTAATCAGCTTATTTCATAATTTATTGGCCGTATAATTGGCTGGTTGAATTTCTGTGTTTTAATAATTTCCTGTTTTATTGAGCCAAATTATTATTTACATTAATTAATTATACTCCATTATTTAATTTTGTTTTTTTATCTTCTGGTGATAAATATTTATTTATACAGGCACTCCTCATTTAACGACCGAGTTCCATTCCTACAACTAGGTCATGAAGCGAATTCATGACCTAGTTATAGGAATGGAATGTTCATAAAAATGATGTACCAAATAAATTCAAGTTCATTCATAAAAAAAGACATTCAGATGAATATTTTAGTAGTTTAAAGTGTGGTAGTAGTTTGAGGTCAACAATCTAATCATCAAAGTTATCAGGAGCTGTAGTTGGCCCGGGTAAGGGAGATGATGGCGAGAAAAGGAAAGTTCTTGTAATGGTAGATGCCCTGTGTGTAGCTCTTGAGAATAATCTTGTTAGTGTGGTTTGTTTTGTAAGTTTCTTATTTTCTTAAACTTTTAGATAGCATAGTAAAAGTTCATTAATTGGCCGTTCCACTTTTGTGAGCAGTTTAAAATTCGGATCAATATCCTCTAGTTCTAATATAGCCGCATTCACTTTCGAGAACACACCAGCTAATTCCCTTACAATGAACTTCTTTTGTACTTCTTCCATATTTTCCTCTTCCACGTGCTGCTACGCTTCCAGTTCTGTAAAATCTTGGTTAGTTAGCTCTCCTTCGGTATATTCTACTATTCTTCCACTTGAAATATATATATTCATAAATGTATGATATATTCTACTAATTCTTCCAATATCTAAAGTAAGCACATTAATAAGTTTCACAATTGTTTTATGTATGACATCAATATGCTCATCTTTGTCAAACCCTTCAAAATTATTTATGAAACTTTTTAGGCAATTTTTCCATATGCCTTGCGATACACTATTCTGTCACTTCCTTCCAAGCTTCTTTATGCAACGTAAAATGTTGTACGATTTCCAAAAATTATGATGAGTTACTTCATTTCTTTCTGTTGCTGCTATAGCTTTGGAAAAAGTTGTGCACAAATAGTATGCTTTGAACATAGCTATAGATTCCTGGTCCATTGGTTGTAACATAGCAGTCAAGTTTTTAGACAGATACACTTCCTTTACATCTGGGTGTAGATCATTAAGATGCTGGGGGTGGCCTGGGACATTATCAAGCAGGAGGATAATTTTAAAGGGAACACCCTTTTTCAGACAATAATGCTTGACGAATATGGAGCAGTTCCAATCGAACCAATCCCCAAATAAAGCTTGCGTCATCCATGCCTTGTTATTTGAACAATAGTAAACAAAATGGTTGAATTTACCAGGTCCAAGACACATGCTATCGCCTTAACTTTTTTACCAGCTTTATAGTCGTTTATGATCTTCATTTTCATCTCAAGATCGATAGCTATCCTTCGATTTTTGGTGCTTCCTTCAGATGAAGACATGCTCTTCCTATTCGCCAACATCTTGTACTATAGGGGGGCATAATAAAGTATAACTTTGTAAACTAAATACGTAGTTTTGGAAATTGTGAATGCTTTGTGTAGTGAATACTGACCGATTGTAGGAATGAGACTAAGACTGAGAAAGGGAAGAAAAAACATTCTCTGCGCTGGTGAGTTGGTCGTAAGTCCGAGCAGTCATTAATTAGGTAGGTCATTAAGTAAACAGTGCCTGTACATTTATATACACAAAACGGAGGTCTTTGAAACCGGTTGTGAACTCACAACAAAAAAAAAACAAAAACAGTGGTAATAACTAAAGAAAAAATTGTGTTTATTTATTTCATTAAAAATTAAATAAAAGCAAGACTAAAACATTAACCCTTAACTGATTTAATCAGCTGAAAGAAAGAACTTCGCATAGGGACTATGAAGAGGTTGATAAAGTTATTTATGTGGGACACTAATCTCAAAAAATGAAGGTTGTGAAGCAGAGATTCGGAGACGAATAGGTATGGTTAAATCTCTAATGGTCAATTTGTAAAAATACTGAAAAATCAGACAATATTTCTAAATACTAAAATTTGTTTGGTGAGAACCACAGTTTTCTTCATGGCATTTTATGGAGTAGAAACATGGGCGCTGAGGAAAAAGGAAAGAGATATGTTGGATGAATGTGGTGTTGGCACCAACTGTTTTGCATCTCATGGACTGGAAGACACATCAATGTGTCCATCCTTCAGGATTTATAGGTCAAAGAAAGGTTGTCAATGACATGCAGGAAAAGAATACTGCCATACTTCGGACATGTTGCTAGAAGAGATGAAGACAGTTTGGAGAAGCTGTTAGTTGAGGGACTACAAACAAATCAAATAGATGACTAGTTCCTTATTGAGTGTTGTAGTCATCATGCCTTAACACCGTAAGTGGAGGTGAATCATCTGCTCAATACCAGATCATCAGGGGAGGCAAATCATCCACGACAGCAACATGACTAAGAAGAAGAAGATACATGCATTAAATTAGTCACCGAATCTTAATAGTTTTTCACTGATTCTTCATAGTTAAAAATCTTTTACAAGACAGAGAGAAAACTTCATTGTTTTTCAACAACTACCGTCTGAGAGGAAGGATAAGGATTAGATAATTTTGAATTCCTATGTGCTGAAAGAAAGAAGCAAAAATAGGGAGAATATTTGGTGCTGTAGCCACCATAAGCACTTCCCTTAGTACCTTTCTCTTCTCGAGTTTTCTAACATCTAATTTGGTGCTAGTGATTGTGAGGAGTATATTATTTTGAATAAGTCAAAATGGATAAAAATTCCCAAAAGAACTAGAGGACGCCATTCTGATCAAGAAGGGTGAGCCTTGCAAAAAATAGAATCTTAAAATGTCGTTAATTTCTGTGCATTCGCATAGAGCGTGTCAAAATCAATATGAATCATGATGTTCTGTAATGTTCTAGAAGTAATTTCACGTGATCTAAATAATATATTTTTTTTAGGCGGCTTCGGAATCGCGGCAAACGGATTGATCTTTCCCAGACACCGGCATCTGCAGGTGCGCTCCTCTGTCACCAGCACCCCCACCCTTCCGGAAAACTATATATTCTGAGCCTTGCGGAGCGGGCATATCTGGCAGAGCGAAATGCTGCTCGGTTCACGTCCGCCTGTTTTATATCCTAATTCTTTTAATTAATAATAATGGCTCGAGCCTAATTCTAAACTCTTATACATTTGGAGTCTAATTCTACGCCGAGATTTCTCTTCTATCGACACTCTGCATGCTGTGGCGTCATATTCCGAGACCGTAGTCATATTTCGAGATCATTTCACGTTCCTCAATTCCATCAACAAGATCTCCGCCGCTCTCCAAGCGGGTGCTAGGACAGGCCGTCTTCACGGTCGTCACGGATCGATCCGCAGCTCCAGCTTCTATACTTCGCGTTCAAGTGGTATCCAGACACGAAGGATTTGTGGTGCGCCAGGACTATTCCTATTACGTCATTATAATCTTGAAGGTATTGTGATCCTATCTTATATGTAATTCTTTGGTGATTTCAAATTTTACCCTACCTTACTTCTTTTGGTCACGACGCTTCCAGAGGGATCGTTAGAAATAATCTTTAAAGTTAAACTCTTAAAGTGAATTTATTAGAGTCAGATTCTTATTCAAATTCTAACTAGTCCTACCGGGATCATTGATCCGGTAGTGATAATAAATAATCTAATTGAAACTATTACTATGTTTCATTGTTATTATTACCCTTTCCTCTGACGAATGCTGTGAGAAATTCTAGTATTGTTGCCCGTCAAATCTCGAGACGAAAGAGATCTGTGTTCACTTTCTTTTACCGATGAGCTAACCTCGAGTTATGATTCATTCCGATATTCTTGAAATTAAATTATTTAAAACTATATTGGCCTTAAGTATGTAAAATCGGAAAACAGTCTAGCATGATCTTTTTATTCCAATTATGATGTTTAGTAATTGAGTTATTGCTATTATGTTGTGAAAATGCTAATTATGCAAATCAAAGATACTTTTTCTTTGCTTGGGCAATACGTTATGATGCGACACTGGTTTGTTACTCATGAAATATCACATTTATCTTCAAAATAAATGATTTAAGTAATATTTAGATAAGGACTAATCTAACACTTCAAACAGTAAAAATATGAAATGTTATGAATGATGTTATTATGAATGATACGATGTTATTAATGAAACTCTATTTAATCTGTTAATGATTATTTTGCTTACAACTGATCTGATAAAACACAAAAAATAAGTTTTAAAAAGATTAATTTTCCTTTAAATACTCATGACCAAGTGGTTTTGGCAAGTTTAAATTAAGTATTAAAGATTTCTAACCAAGTTTTCTAACGAAAGTTCATAAATATAATAAAAATGAAAGTGATTACTGTAATTTTTTTAGTATCTGTTTTCAGTTGCGTGTAAGTAAATAATTATCATATTTATTAGATTGTTTTATGAACTTTTGAATCTTAAGAATAATTTCACAGTTTATTTTCAGTGAAAAATACTTTAAAATAAAGATTTTTTGTTCTCCAAATATTTTATTTTCTTTGTCGAATAACATTATTTCTGTTTTATCTATCCAAGGTTTTTTTATTTTCTTACAATCTAAAAAACCTTAGATAAAGTTTTGTATGCAATATATTTTTTTATTTACAAGATTATTCTATTGTTTTAGTAAAATATAATTTTTTAATTGTAATAATAGATATCAAATAACCGATAGATACATATTTTGAAAATGCACAAATATTATTTTTTAATATTGTAATAGTATTGTAATTAAAGGATTAAAAAGCATTTATTTGAACAAACTTATTTGATTTATTGCATTGATATACATCACTTAAGTGTCCATGGGAATATTTTGTAGAAGATGTGTTGTTAACTGAAGTTGTTAGAATAAAAGGAAAACTTTTTACATGGAGTATGAATAAAAAGGATTATTGTTATAATATATAATATTTTAAAATTTATAATGCACCAGAGAAAGTGTGGTGTATCAACTTATTATATATTTAAAAATATGCAAGCACGCAACCTAAAAATTTGATTTGACACAGAGTCCATTTTTTTAAATAAGCCTTGTCCCAAAGCCAATCAAGTATCTAGCTTCAGTGTACATGTGAATACATGCACGCTTTGCTGCAATCACTGTAAACTTTGCGCTCCTCACACTTGTGTTGGAATTCGATTAGTAAACAAAACTGTATATTTCATCTACAAACTTTTGACTTTTTAACCCTTTAAGTGCCGGAAGTTATTAGTATGGCCGTATCCAGCAGGCCGGGATTTTTTCAACAAAAATAAAACCTAAAAAAAATATATTTTTTGTGTACAGATATAAAGGATATTATGCAAACTTACTAAATATATACACCGTGGGGCGTTTGAGCTGCCGTTCACTCAGAAAAACACAGTTTAAATATTTACAAAATGTCAGGGTTGTCACAACTTAACACAGAAAACACGTTTACTTATAAATATAGTGGAATATAATATACTTTGTAAACTAAAATGAACAAATTATCTGTATGATGAATAATAAAGCAAAAAAGGTAAATAAACTATAAAATAAAACCGTAAAAAGTCTATATAAACGTCGTATTATGCCGCAAAATTACCGCCAATAACCAAATAATACATGAAAACACACTTTGTAAATAAATACTTTGAAAAATTAACAAAAATAACGCACAAAAATTAAAAATCAACGCGTTCATTTTGTATGGCTGGCCAGGCGACCAATGAATCGGAGAACGCGTCAACACGCTCGTGGCAGTGAACCGGTTAACATACGAGTATATCATTTAAAAAAATGTGAAAATATATGAAATCAATTAAACATATTTGGAAAAACTACTGAGCAAAATAATTTAAAAAATAAGAAAAATTCTGAACATATAAGTATATTTTCCATAAATATTAACAAATTCTAAAAAAAATTGATAGCACTTAAAAAGTAATTTGTCTCAATGGTGAAAGTATCACTTTTTCCAATTTTATCAATCACATTCATGATACATGCCAAGATATTTGTATTAAAATTGGTAAAAAACTACAAAATATGCATATTTTTTTCATATTATGAATACAACTAAGCCAAATCACATTTTTGCTTTTTGGATTGCATTTTTGTTGATTATTTTTATGTGGGCTGCATTTATGTTGATTACTATTACTAGTTTGGTGAGGAGGGATTTGCAGCTTTAACATTTTATACTCAAATCATTTTCAATATTCTTGAATAGTTTTAGACCTATATTAAAAAATAAGGGTTATTTATCTGGCTTCCATATTTTAGCAATATTTTATAGTGTATGGTAAAATTCCATTATTTCGAAATACAAGGGATCAAAAAAATATGCGAATCTTTGATAATTCAAAATATGTTAATACATCATAAAATTTGTAATAAATGCAAAACTCGAGAAAAAAGGTGCTAATTTCATGAAAAATATATTTATTTTTGCATATTCCTGGTAAACATATTGAAAGCAGGTAAAGACTTTTTGCATGTAAGCAAAAAGTCGAGCACTTTGTAAATTTTCCACATTTTTGTTATTTGGGAATTACTCAATTTAAAAAAATGATTCATGATGTGGAGGTCTTGGTAAAAATTTCATTGGCATGCACTGTACACAATCAACGCATAGGTGTCATCCAACCACACTATGGACCAATACATTTGTTTGTTAGTAATTACCTGTATTATACAATGGTTATCATTTAGTGTAAAATCACGTTGACTGAAATGTGTTTGTTTCATATTTAGCAATGTGTTAGGCCTTGCCCACACTAGCTTGGTACTTAGAGCTACGCTGCGAGCTAGGTGACATATCCAAGCAAACCAACGCACCCCATACTATCACAATGACCATACTGCACGCTTCGCGCCACGCTACGTGACTATTAAAGTCCCCTAGTCTATTAGTCACGTAGCACCTAGCTTAGCACTAAGCGAAGCACTTCGGTGTGGTCTTAGCCTTAGGGTTTAAAGAAATGAATGAAAATATATAAAAAGTTTGTTTTTAAGGAATCCTGGACATTAATTTGATTTCTTTTCAGCACTTCAGTTAATTTGACATTAAAAAAAAAATTTCATACACCAGTTTCTAATAATTTTCATCCATTAATTTTGATGAAAAATGTTTATTTAAATATTAGAAATTTTCAGTTCACTATGAATAGTTTAGTTACAATGTTAGTTTAATATAAAAAACAATAAAAACAAAATAATTTATTATAGAATAGTATTAATTAACTTTTGTATCTACTACTTTTTCAGAGTGACAACTATCTCAGCTGAAGAATGTAAGGGTCCAAATGAAGAATACAGGGAGTGTGGTTCTCCATGTATTGTGACCTGTGACAATTATACTGAAGAGTTTTTTACGTGCGCACCCGTCTGTGTTGTTGGCTGCTTTTGTGTTGCTGGATATGTGAGAAATGCAAATGGAGTGTGTATAGTACCTTCACAGTGTCCTCCAAAAAGGTATTTAGTACTTTTTATTTTTACAATATTCTTCTTGGTAAGACATGTATTTCATTAACAAGGTTACATCCTCCATGAAAATATATTTATTTGAGACACCTATTGTCCGACTCAGAGGTTGCGGGTTTGACTTCTATTAGTACCCAATTTTTTCACAAAAATTTTAACACTTGTTTTCACTTCAGATCTCTTCAACATCTTTCTGTCTAGTTGTCAGAGATTTTCTAGCCTGTTGAAGGAGTGTCAAGTCACATTGTTAGGTTGCCAGCCTGAAGGTTTTTTCACATTTAGTACATATTTTTGTGAAGAAGTCAACTGGGAATTCAATCATTCATCATCATCACTCTATAAGTATACAGGGATACCAAAAATACTTGCATTCAGGCCAGCTCACATTATGGCCAAGCTGTGGCAATATTTCTTTAGAGGCAATCCATGGCTATTATAATAATTTATTTTAAGGGTTTTAGGGGATTAACTCAATGACCCTGTGGCTTGGAGGAAATCCTCATTATGGATCGTCCTGGAGTCTTATTTGCGGATATATGCCTCATACAGACTACTGAAAAAGACAACCTTAAAAAACTAGAGGTCATGTATTCTTTGCCCTATTACCTTACAGGTGAATCCAACTTATAACATATAACCACATTAAAACTAGAGGTCATGTATTCTTTGCCCTATTACCTTACAGGTGAATCCAACTTATAACATATAACCACATAAAAACTAGAGGTCATGTATTCTTTGCCCTATTACCTTACAGGTGAATCCTACTTATAACATATAACCACATTAAATAAATAGAACTAAACATGTCTTGATGTCAAAAGTTGTTGTAAAGCTAGAAAATAAGTACATATATGAAAAAGTAAAGGATCCAAAAAGGGGTTTCCGAGTCATGGTTTTCAAATTCCGTCAGATTATACTGTTCACAGCTGAAGTGAAGTACTACAATTTTACTAAAAAAATATTAGCAATAAATATTAAATAACCAAAATGTATGCTCTTGCTAAGTTACTCCTTGTGAAAAGTACACATATAAATTGTTCACTGAAAATATCTTAATATTATTATTGGTTTTTATGAATTTTTAACATAAGATCAGGAATCCTTTTTTTTTAATCTTATTTGAGCAAAAATATTTGAAAAGAGCTTTCATAGTACGATTTATTGATCAATTATAAGCCTTCTTTATTTAATATTTAACATAGTCTTTTTTGTGTCTTTTCAGTCTTATTCTATTCCAAATGTTTCAGCAGTGCCTTATAACATATATCAACTGATCATCAACTTTTGAGTCAGCAAACATTTCTAATTCCAATTATTGGTTACCATTTGAGTGATTTTTTTGTTCATAACCCTTGAAATGGGCTGCCCTGTTCCATTTCAGTTACCCTGCTCTCTTTGCCACTGTCAACTCAATAATTTTAACCCTTTTGCTGATAAATTTTGCTTTTTATGGTTTACTTCCAGTGCTGGTTTATTTTTGAAAATCAAAATATCTTAATTTATTGATTCTGGACTTTTAAATATCGTCCGTTAAGAGTGCTAAACTGTTAACTCCATTTGGGTGAATTTTTCAGGAGAGCGAAAAAACCGATTTATTTTTATATGACTCACAGGATAAAGAGATTGAAAATCCCGTTGGTAGATTATTTTATTACCAATTATCTATTTATGAAATAACCCATCAACAATTATCTATGTCGGAATTATAAGCAAAAATGGGAGCTAGCAAGTTATATTTTTTGGAAAATTCGTTTTTTGTTGCTGTTTTCCAGGAGTTAACATATTATATTTTTAAACAATAAATAGTGCAAATAGAAGTTTTATTATAAATTGAGAGGAAACACACACATACGAGTATAATCATTAATGAGATCTTTTGAGAAACACAAATGTTTTATCATTAGTTATGTGGCAGATTGTCATAAAAATCTCTAAAATCGGAGGAAAGAGTTTGCTTAATTAGCTGCAAGTCTTCATATTTTCGGGCGCTGATTGCAAGCCTGTCTTGGTGCAGTAATTCTAATTCACTCCAAGTGGTTGGCTGCACAGAACTTTTTCTTTGAGATAATCCGTCCTTGGCATGCTTTAAAAAGTGACTGAAAAAACTCTTAATTTCTAGTCAGTAAAATAACGTATTTCATTCCTGATTTTTTTTCCTTTCCTCTCCACCATCCCTTCCTTTCCTTTTGATTGATAATATCTCACTTTATATGAAAAAGAATGTTCGGGTGACTGTCCGTCTTTGTGGAGTTCGTGGGCATGTGCTCACGTATATGTTTGTGGATTTCGAGGGGATGGATAGTCATTTGAATGATTTATGCGACCACGTAACTTGCTTCATTTACTTTTGTCTGGTTGGTTGGAGGAGATTGCCGCCTGGCAATAAGCCCGCCAGATTGTATTTGCAATAAAAGTGTTAAATAAATAAATAAAAAATAACGTCCAGAAGTCTTTAAACCGTAGTTTGTACGAAATATTTCCTGACGGCGAATACATGAGCGCACGGATATCAGTGACCTTAGGGTCTCCTGCAGATCGCCCCAGACAAATATTTTTGTAGCTTGTCCCGCTGTCGAACTTTTTGAAAAACGTGTGTTCTAAATAAGTCACTTCAAATGGATTTTTGCGAGCTTTTCAATCACTTGGATGTAGTCCGCAGGAACGTTGATAATTTTGTTTCACATTTTACGTTCTATAAGTGAGTGTATATTACCCATCTCCATTTGAGTGTGCCCAACTTCGAGGTACTTCTGCACTATCGTTATATTATTTGATAATGCAATGTTTAGTAGAGCGTTTGATAGGGTAACATTACAATTTTGATAGTCACATCCGTCTGAGTAAATAATCAACTGCACATCTTCTCGTTCCACAAGAAACAGTAACCATCTTTGTTTATTTTGTTGTAAAAGCAAATGTTTTGTACTTGCAGCTTGGTTTTGTAGTACAGCGCACTCACATTCGATTTTGGGGCCATTAAAACGGCTTGCATATCTACTGTAAATACTAGAGTTTGTTTTTCCTTATTTTTTCTTTTTTCTTCTCTGGCTTCTTCTTTCTTCTGTTTATGTAGTTGGTAGGTATTTACTTTCTTCTATCGTCCCCACTCTATACGCTGTACATTTTTCACATTCGTCTCTTTTTGGACTAAATAAAAAAATATTTTTCGATGACATAGCGTCGAAGAAAACAGTTGAGGACAATGGCTGCGTGTTATGCGACGTGCAACAGTCAGATACATAAAACTTGTACAAATCCATTTTAGTTTGCCAGTCAGGGTGAAGATATTTTTTAGATGATGAAGCGCGGCAGTAATGAGAGTCCATTACAGGTATGGAATCGAAAAATTCATTCAGAGAACGTTGTTTGTCCACATATGGGTTGGCTCTCCCTTTAGGAGCTCTACGCTGACCAGGTTGTGTTTCATTGTATTTTTCCAGGCTATTGCAGTCATTCTTCCGATACACAACGTATTTAAATACATAGTTTTGCATACCGTGACATCCTCATTCAAGCCATTCACCTTCAAGTGGTACGAAAACGATTGTGATCTTCGAGATATATCCGAGTCTTTTCTATCTCTTGCACGTTTTATCGGAAGTGATTTTACAGTATCATCGATGTATACTTTTTTTTCTCCCCAAGAATAGTTCCTCCAAAATGTTTTAAAGATTCCTTTCCTTCTGCCTGCAGTAACCGTAGCACACTTAATCACGCTATTTCTGTTCTCACATTTGCATCTACCTTTCATTGACTTCGGTTCTTTTACAGCTTCATACACCTATTGTGGCTCTTTTTTTACTTTTCAACAGCGATTTCGGTCTGTTACACGCAATTCGAAGTTTGACGCTTCTATAGAGTATTTTTTTCTCTTTCTATCCATACCAAAATGTCATTTTGTCCAAAAATGGAGTTAGCAGTTTAGCACTCTTAGTCGACGATATGCTGCAACACTATCAGATCAATTTTCTGAGTACACTAAAAATTTAAGGCAGTGATGGTACGGCCATATAGCCCAGTTGTATACCATCGCTGATACCAGTAGCGAAATCTGTTAATTATTTTACGGTCACTTAAGGAAGATGATGCTGCTAGAGAATCGGCCAATTTCCATAAAAAACTCAGAATGTATATATTCCATAAAAAAATCAGAACTACAATGACTAATTATTGCAATTTTTAATGAACAATGGTTTTGAAATATGGAAGGGTAAAGGGAGACAATATTATGAGGTTTATTAATCTGAAAAATTTATGCAAAAATTTAAACTCTTGAGTCTAGTCTCTAATGCTTGCAATACTTACTTTTTTATGAAAAATAATTATATGTTTTATTTACAAAAAAATAATGTTTATCTTTATATTTTAGTGGAGAAATCAACCATCCTGTAGTGGAACCAGCCTATCGTGGAACAGGGATCTGTACACCACCAACTTCATAAATTTAATGTATAATATTATTAACTATTATTTATATATGTTTGAAGTGATATGACTTGAAACAAAAAAAATAAAACTATAATATATGCATGTTATTAAAAAAAAAAAAAATCATAATCTTTTTATAAATAATAAAATTAAGTGAACCAAATTCATTAAGATGTTCTGGTGAGATATTTATATGATAAAGCAAAAGATATAAAAAAACTTTTTGATAATACTCAATCTTTATTTCATACTTTTAAGGAAGCATTACTGGAAATCTGATTAAGGGGCTGCGTAAATAAAAATAAAAAATCGTTAAAAAATTATTGTTCTTACCATGGTTTTAAGTTCACTCAGGCATTGAATTTCCACAAATATGAAATTCTTCTAAGATATTAAATAAAAAAATTGATAATGAAACAAATTTATTTAAATATATACTGTGCAAATTATTCCACACATTTGTAATTTAAAGCCATGAAGCGGTGAAATTATTTGGAGAACCACTCTCTACTAATATCATATGTGAATGATTAACGGAAGTTACTTAACTGGAAATTAAAATACTAAAAATCTTTACACATTTACATTTATATATTTTTAATAAATTAGTGCCTCTACACCATTGTAAACATCACTTCCCACTTATTTTTCTAGGTTGCTGGCTGTATCATTATTTGTCAAAAAGAAAAAATAAACCATTTTTGTATTTAAAATACATTTTTTGAGCATTTCGTCACATTTGCAAGATGAATTTGAGTCTGCTATATGTGATATCTATGCAAATTTTCAATACGCTCGGGAAACATACATTGACAACTATCAAAATAATTAAATTGTAATATTTTAATATATTGTATCAAACATTGGATTTAATAATTTAAGATGATCGAGGTGTGAAGTATAGAATAAATCTTGGTTACTGTGAGAAACTTAGTATTTTTAAATTGTTTTTATCCTCATACCCTCGAACACTAGGCGGTAAAAATGCCTGTGTCATATGTTGTTTATAGTTAAGGCATTAACCTTGTGGAGGTTTAAAGACATTGTAATTTATTTTTATCAAACACTGTTTATTTCACTTTTTTGTGACGGTATAACCCTACCGGTTTCAAGGCTTTCACCTCATCTTCAGGGGATCACAAACAAGACTTGTTTATGCTCCCCTGAAGATGAGGTGAAAGCCTTGAAACCGGTAGGGTTATACCGTCACAAAAAAAAAAGTGGAATAAACAGTGTTTGATAAAAATAAATTACAATGCCTGTGTCATTCGAGGGGAGTAGCACAGCACGGGTTTCGAACTGACAACCTTCCGCACGGCAGTCCAGTGCATTATCCCACGGCCATGTACCTCATTAGTTTTAATGAGTTACGGACATATTGTTTTGGTGACTTGTGAACATTTGAAATCACAAGTTCCTACAGGTTTTTTTGCACATCATATAGTCTGTAGATATTATTTTTGAGAATAAAATATTCATCAATAGCAATTGTAAATAAATTATCTGTAATAAATTGTAGATAAAATGCAAGTTTTGTAATTTATGCAAATATTTATGATATAATTTCAATTATTGATAACATTAATTGATACTTTCATGTTTGAGCTACATATGAGTACAAGTATAATACTCGTATGTTCAGTTCACTTCTTTATTTAAAAAATGTGAAGTCATACCGCAAAACAATATTTTAAAAGCTTGCAAGCTGGATACCATAACTCAAAACTATACATAAGTCACGAGTAGCTTGCCATTTCATAAACAGTTATGTATTTTGAGGGCTATTTTAACATTAATTTAACAATGGGTGTTAATAAATAACTGCTAATACTGATCACATCTCCAATGAAAATAATTTATGTGTAGAATACCAGTTCAAATGATGAAAAGTAATTTTATTGCATAGCATTCAAAAGCTTGTATGTTTTGAGAGTGTACCAAAAAATATTAATTTTATTTTGCAGAGGATTCAGTATTTGTATGAACAGAGGATTAGGTATTTGTAAGATTTAAAATTTAAAATATCAAGATCTGCAGTTCATAACAGCATAGTAGTGCCAACATTGTATGTATGGGTTTAAAGTGAAAAATTAACGAAAAATTAGAGTAAATGCGGTAGAAATGCATGTACTGAGAAGGATATGTGGTGTGTTGATGTATGACAGGGTAAGAAATGTAATTAATCAGGATAAATGTAAGACAAATAAATCCACACACATTCTTGTTCAACATTTTACGTCCCCCAAAGACTTTGAAGTTCTATAACATTTTGGAGTTCTTTTAATTTTTTTTATGTCACCCTGGTTATAAAATATTGGAACATGCAACTTTTGTTACTTTAAATCACTTGGTACTGTTTGATCTAATTTAGACTCTACTCTTAGTATATAAGGTCGGTATATCATGTACTAACTTATATTCAGCACCACATTATTTCAATCCATTTTATAATTTGCTTCGTATCAATGCTTCTCCATTGTATTGTGCTGTATACGAGATATGATCAATATAAAACCGGACTGGATTTAAAAACATCTTTATTATTAAATAATTACATTTTGAGCTGCATAGCCTTCAAAATAGTCTACTCCTACATTAATACAGCAAATCCAGTATTTCTGCTATGCTGCAAAAGCCCCCACAAAGTCTTTTGTTAAGCTGGTCAAGCACAAGTCTCAAAATCCGCCCCTTTAGCTTCAACTTAATTTTTGGGAATAAAATGTAGTCGAACGGAGCCAAATATGGTGAATAGGAGGACGTGGAACAGCAGACATGATGTTGGTCATGGTCGAAAATTCTTGAGTTTTAATCTATGAGTGCGCCGCGCCGGTGGGTTGTCATGGTGGAGAAGTCAGTTCTGATTGTGCCAGAATTCTGGCGTTTTTTTATGAATGCCCTCTCTTAAACGCCTCATGACATCAAAATAGAAATCACCAGTAACCATCTGTCCATCTGCCCTTTACATCAAAGAAAATAATCAACATTGACTTTGTTGTGCTTCGACTTGTCTTGCCTTCTTGGGACGTGGTGAGATTGGACTTTTCCACTGCGACGACTGTTGCTTTGTTAGTGTCATACCCATACAAGTAAACCTCATCACATGTGATTATCCTCAAAGTGAAAGTTAGGTCATCATTGGCCTGTTGAACAATATCTTGGCAACTGTTGACCCGATGCTACTTTTGGTCAACCATCAGTAGCCGGGGAACAAATTTGGCCGCAGTGTGATACATGTTCAAATTGTCCGTTAAAATTAATTGCACTGAACCATGTCACAAACTTCTCTGATTGTTAATCATCGATTTGCATGAATAATTCTCTGAATTTCTGGCAGTTGTGCTGATACAGGGACATCCCGACTTCTTATCATCTTTAAGTGACGTTTGACAAATTTTAAACCGCGAATACCACACTGGGTTCGACTCATGGTTTCATTACCGTAAACTTGGCGAAGCATTACAAGAGTCTCAGATGCTGTTTTCCTAGTTTTAAATTTTGCACTGCTCGAATTTTGCATTCATCTTGGCCATTGCAGAGGGTTAAAACACGTGTTAACAAAATTGTTTGCGAAATATGTATGGATGCAGACATCACAAAGATTTTTAGTAGACTGAGTCACAAGACTTAACGCAATTGACAACTAAAAGCATTAGTCTTTACTCCCTACTATCCCGGCAGCATAATTTCTCTCCGGTTCTATATTGATCATACTTTGTATAATACACCATGTTGAAATTCTTCGAACAATTCCAAAATTTAGTAATAAGCCTCAAGTACAAAACCACATAAAACTTTTCTTTCATATTTTCTTGAGTATCAAACGAGGTGGTCTATACTATATATTAATGAATTTAATGAGTAACAATTTTTAATGTTTCAACATTAAAAATTGAACTTACAAACTCAACAACAAAGTGATTTAAGTACTTCAAAATTAAGTCCCAAGTAATGAATTGTGAATATGGTCATCAAATATTTTCGGCAGAAAATCTGAATAAAATTTCATGTCATTCCTTGATTTAAATCCTAAAGAAGCAATATGTTATAAAATCAATTTCCCACTTGTGACAAATTAAGGTTTGATGAAGATATCAATAAAGGCAGTGAAAGAACTACTAATTAATAAAAAAAAAATTAACAAAATAACATATTTTAGACAGATAAAGAACAACTATTTTCTAAGTATATGATCCAAGTTTTATGTTACCTTATTAGTTATTCTATGTTTAAGTGTATCCACATGATTTAGTCTGAATGTTAGATCCCAGACAGTAACTACAATAATTACTGTCTAAAGTATCTGGTAAAGGTGGAATGCATGTTAGTTTCAAAGACTTTAGGAGTTTTGGTTTAGTCATCAAATGTAAGTATGTTTTCTATGTTAGAAAATATGATAAACTGTTGTTCAAATATGTACAAAAACTGTAATTAATATTGTATAACTGTCCATCAACTGAACAAGTGTGTTTAGTGAAAAAAAATCAATAACTGATGTAGATATTTGATTTCAACACAGGGTACAGTTGATCAAATATATTAATCAAACATTAGTGTTTGTCATTTTCAAATATAACCCTAATTTTACTACTATGGAATAAAATAGCAAAAGACACGTCCATGATGATTATTTAAAAATATCAAAAAGATGGATAACTTTTAAAAGTTATATATTTTAAGGGAGTTTATGTTGCTTAAAGCATATCATTATAAAAATTTTCATTCTGTTTGAAAAAAAATATGAATAGTTTTTTCTGCAGTTTTTATTGTTACTTTTATTGTTACTTAATCAGGCGCCAATTATTGAAATAAAATTAGACTGATTGTTAAATTTAAATACTAATTAACTTAAAGGATGATCTAGCATAATTCCTGACTGCCTATAAATATTCTGTTTTCAGAATATTTATATTATAATTTTGAAGGTCTGATATATTTTATCAAACTGGTTGTGAATATTTTAAGATTTGAAATTAATCTTTGAGATTCAAAATGTGCTAGTGTAAATCTATATGTAATCCTGATTAGCACGAAAAAGGTTTTAGGATATTGCAGATTCTTTTTATTTAAACAATAAACCCTTACTCAGTAGAAATCACAATGTAAAGTAGTAGATCATGGTACTTGACATTAATACCATCATAGATTACTGTGTAAGTCAATTTGCGATGGGCATATCCTGTTGCATCAAGAACAAGGAGTTTTAGTACTTGTAGCTTCTCTGCATTTTCTTTTCCCACTGGGTCCCTGATAGCTAGCAACAGTTCTATACCATTTAGCTCTATCCGCTTTTGTTTGCTTCCAGTTATGTTGATCATTAATGATTTTAAGAGTCTCATGCAGTACATCCGTATACCTCTTTCGCTACCCACCGTGCTTTTTTCATTACATTTATTTTTTGATCAAAATTTATATTTGCCATCAGATGTTCTCTTTCATAAATAAATTATTATGAATACATCTGCTTCCTAAATGGATTATGAAAAAAAAAAATGACAAACTACTACTATAAACTTCTACTACAGCTAATACTATGTGGAGGCCACAAATTCACTCAACTTAGCCCAGCGAGCTACAAGTTGCCTTGCTGCCTTTCGAGTAATGCTGCCTTCTTAGAGTTTTGCCTGTCTATATACAGTAGTCAATAGTCTACCAGGGCTGTGGTAAAGACACCAAGGGTAGAAGGTTCTGCTTGCATTTGCAGTATGTGATCAAACCAGCATTGTGCTGGTTTGATCACATATCTACCCATGACCATCTGTAAGATGATAGGCTGATTTTCATGAAATTTTTAATGCATATTTGACCTCCATGGGTAATTGATAATATACTTATCATTTGACTCGGGGGTTGTGGGTTCGATTTTTGTTGGTGTCCAGGTTTTTGAAAAAAGTGTTCCAATTTGGTTTTCACTCAAGGCATTTTCAATACTTTTTTGGTTAGTTGAAAAATATTTCCACATGGCTATAAATCTGCTAGGTTGTATTGTATATGATCAAAGAAATATAATTCTATCTAGGATGAGGCTCAATTCTTTAATGAAGCTCAGAAGTCTTTGCATTAAAGGCAAAGGTCAAATAAAGGCTTTCAACTACATGCAGGAAGATAATGCTGTCATTCTTTGTACATGTCACCTGAAAAGATGAAGATAATCTGATTTTTTTTAATATAGGTGGTGATTGGAAATGTTGATAGGCAATACGTAAGAGGATGGACTTCAACAAGATGGATTGAAGACATGATTTCACTGAGCGCAGCACTCAACATTGCTCAGGACCGGGAAGAGCGGTGGTGAATCCTCTGCTTAGTTCCAGACTGTCAGGGAACCATGACACACAGCCACATGAATTACGATTAAGATGTGTTCTGAAATAAGATAAAACAAATATTTTGTATTTTGTGAAGAAAATTTATTAAATTCATAGGCATGTTAATACAGTAAATGATTTTAAAAGACGTTTAGCCTTTTCGGGTTAATTTTCGATTTTTATTAAAAGTCTTTGGTACTCTAAAAGTTTTCCTCAATATTAGAAAACATGACAATTAAAAAGGCAATTTGTTTATTGGTGATATTTATTTTCCACTGTATTTTTTCACTGTATGTAAGTCAAATATTGAATAACTTTTATATTTTGTGATTTCTTACTGGCTTTAAATTTACATAAAGTAAAATTATTTAATTGTTATTGAAAATAATCTTATAAATAATGTGGAAAATAAGTTTTGACTCTCGATTCTATTAACTTTACAAAACCATACATGAATATGAATCAAGTTAAACAATTTCTTGTACTACATTAAAAATTTCTACTATATTACTCTCCCTGTGGACAGTAAAACCAGTGCGGTTTATTTCCATGGGTTAATTTGTTGCAAACAACTTACTAGTTAATTAAATGTTTGAAAATGTTCACAGCTATTTTCTACTTGTTTAAAATTTTTTTCAGAGTTTTTGCCATGATCAGTTGGTTTAAACGATGACCAATGTTTCGCAGGGTTTCCAGCCTTCGTCCTTAAGACAATATAAAAAAAACATAATTAAATATTATATTTGGTAAGGTTTTCTCAAATTGCTCCGAGGATAAAGGTTGCATCTCCTTTGAGATTTTTACTATGATTTAAGCCAACTCAATATGACAGTAACTCCAAAAAACATATTAAACTAACAATCAAATGTTTCAAGGTGTGCATGTGAAAAACCAGACTGAGACACATTTTTATCATCTAAACTCTCAGTTTTTCTTTTGTAGTAAAATTGTATAGAGTAACATGTAAACTTTTTAATTTTCAGAGCACTCACTATATCTACTAAGGTATGTGCTGGACCAAATGAAGTTTACAATGAGTGTGGATCTGCTTGCCCGGATACATGTGATAACTATGGGGAACTAAGAATGTGCACATTACAATGTGTTGTTGGGTGTTTTTGTAAGGAGGGATATGTGAGGAATGCTCAAAACATTTGTGTACTACCTTCAGAGTGTCCTCCAAAAGGTATTGTTTAAATTTCACATGGTATTTTTTCATACTAAAAATATGAATATTGATGACACATAATCATAATATTACTTTGATTTCAAAATTATCCTTTTTTATTTAAACATCACAGATAGATTTTCATAAATAGTATGTGCATATTATTCAGAAAAAAATGGTTAACCAATATAAATTTAAAAAAAAGTTGGTATTATCCCAAACTTGGAAGAAAGTACTAAAAGTAAATATGTTTTTACTGATGATCTCCATGACCCAGTTGAAAAGATACTTGACTTCCTCTCTGGGGTTTCGGATTCGATGGTACCAAACAAAAGAGTCATACTCCGGTAAAAGAGTTTGTCTGGTAACAATACTCATATGCACTAAGTATAAGTGCGAGAGTGTTGCCAACAATTGCAATGATGAACAGCAAGCTTTATTCTCTACTTCAATAGTTCTAAACACAAAGCTCAATTAATGGGGATGAAGAATCAATTAGTTTAATTGTAACTTTGTTAGATAAGGAGATCATTTCAAGTTTAAACATTTATCACATATCGAAAGAGGAACTTTACACTAATTCAGCAAAAAGGTTTTTGAAAATATGTTTCATTATGGAACATATACAACAGATTTATTTTTACATCTATGAGCATTTTAGTATGCTAAATAATACCTATTTGTATTTTGCTTGTATAATGCTGTGTCAATTTTTTTGTTGATCATTTTAGAAAGAAAAAGCGATTGATATTGTATTGCCTATTAGTTGTTGTTTTTCTCTTATCATAAAAATATTCATTTACCAATTTTTGGGTGTTTTTCACATATATTTTCACAAATCTCATTAGATAAAAAAATTATATTGGTTTATTTTAAATTAATTTAAGATTTTTGATACTTAACACAATACATATATAATTTATTGAACAATACTCCTTTTGAATAGTTGAACAATTTAAATTAAAAAGAATATAAATTAGCATTCATTCATTGTCTCACCCTCCTCCTTTCTAGTCAGGGTTGTAGAGCGTAGATTTAACTAGTCCATCATTTTTCTGAAACTGTTCAGGGTGCTGAACTGTTTTTTTTCCTTCTGGACTATGGTTCGGAAATTATAGGATAAGTCCTGTTAGAGCTCACAAATTTGCCCCAATACAACCTTGTAACGATGTTCAGTAATTTTAATTATTTTATCAACTTTAATATAAGCCTCAATTCTAATAAATAGCAAGTTATTCAGGTAAATACATTACATAAGGTTGTATTGGGGCAAATTTGTGAGCTGTCACAGGACTCATCCTATAATTTTCGAACTATAGTCTTGAAAATTTCCCAAATAATTCTTATTTCTGGCATTTATATAAAGTGCCTCAGCTATTTGTATTTATATACTGAATTGTTTAAATTTTTACTAGCAGGGGTTCAATGTTCTTCAGATTTTCATATTTCTTCTTCTATCTATGAGCCACTTCTTTAATATTTCGTGAAAAAAATCTCATCGCCGCTGCCTCAACTTGGCACTGTTATTTAGATTCCATGTAATGAAATGCTTATAAGCAGGGGCGGCTCGTGACTTTAAAAACAGGTGGGGCATGATGTGGCTGAAGTGCCCCCCCACCCCTATTTAAAAAAAATATTTACTGTATCTATTTTTAGTACAGTGAGGTCAAACCAAGAAAATACTAAGAATTATCAAATCTTTTATGGAGAAATTAAACAAAAATAATTTTTATTTAACATACATATTAACATTAACAAAACTATCATTATAAAAAAAGCACGTATTTTTCACAAAATCAAATGAAAATATTTTTTATTAACGAATAAAAATTAAATAAACAAAACTCTCATTATAAAAATATGAATTTTTCACAAAATCAAATGGAAATCATTTTGTTAATATAAATCATGAACACGAAAAACAAAAAATAAACATCGTTCATTACAGCGTGGGGCAGGCGTGCTCCTGCCCCAAACAGACCTTTACGCAGCAAAAGAAAAGCCACCTTCTGTATACGGTAATACGGAACTTTTCTCTTTTCCTCCACTACCTGACCAAACACTATCGGGTCTCACGTCATAGCGACAGCTAAATTGAAGCTAACGACCACGTGACCACGGCAGAGACAAGACTGCCCCGCCGCAACTCGTTTAGTTGCATGCGTCCATCGTATTTCGTACTTCGCGCGCATATATATTTCACACCAGTAATAAGTTAATATCGTTTTTTTTTTTCAAATATTTATAAATCATTACGTGCAAATAATATTCCGAAAAACTAAGAATAATTACAATTATACCAATAATAAAAACACGTTTCAAAAATATTTCAGCTAATTATTATTTTTTTATTAGGAGAAATGTGTGTGGGGCAGTGCCCCGGTTGCCCTTAAAGACGAGCCGCCCCTGCTTATAAGTATGAAAATGTATAAGTATAAACAGTGCCCATGAATGAGAATTGGCAAGAACATAGTCTTGTAATATTGAATCATTGTTATAATGCTGATTTTTAGTTTTCGGCCTACTGAGCGATATAAGGAGTAGATTGCTCATTCCCTTTACCAGCTACTGACCGCTTCCAGTCTCCAATTCACCTTGTTATGCATATTCTATTCCAAGATATGAGTTGTACTTCTTCAAATTATGTCTCAGAAATATTATATTCAGGCGTTTTTTAAGCATAATTCCATTTTTACAAATCTGCTTCATTTGTTCATGACTTTCCAGAGATTATCAGCCAACGATAGGCATTCTATTCTTAGATCTTTTATGGGTATTCAATATGAAAATGCACCACTGTGTCAACTTACTATATTCATGTATATACGAGTATGTTAACAAACAGGAATTGTGACAATGGACAGCCCCATCCTAGGCGAGTTCATACCATAAATTCGTCTGTTCTGTTGTCATTCACATGTTTATGGTTCAAGGTATTTAGATACAGTGACTTAATTGCCATGAGCAGGTATTCGTTCATTCCACATTTTTAAGGGTACTACAGAGAATGTATCTAAAGATTGTATCATATATCTTTTCTCGGTCAATGAATGCGATGTGAAATGCAATTCCCTAGCAATTTATATCATATTCATTTATAACTCTTCTCTATGGTGTAGTATAAATAACTCATCTACCATCTCTGTTCCATGCTTGAAGTCACAATGCTTCTCCTGAATCAACGGATTACAAAAAAATCTGATTTCTTCTCTATTATTACACGTGATCCATGATATATCAACTGAACATCATTGCTGTTTAGTTGACACATTATTTCTGATTTAATCGCCTCCTTCTTGTGTATTTTATCTTTTTAGGTGACTCTGTCTTTTTTGTACATTAATGTGCAATGTTTCTATGGTTTTCTACATTTGTCAGCATATACATTACACGATTAATAAGAGGAATTAATGCGATAAGAGGAAAGCTATGGAAAATTTTGAATGAACATGGTGCTGAATTAAAATTAATATGAGGTATTGCGCCATCATACACCGATAGTACAGCATGTATTGGAGTGAATGGTGCCTTGACTGAGTGCTTTAATATTTCAAGAGGGTGCATTTTGTTACCCTGGTTGTTAAATGTTTACTTAGTCAAAAGGGCGCGTTTTGTCACCCTGGTATTTTAATATTAATGTATATATATATGTCAAAGAACTTCAGAGGTTAATGGGCGGAATACAAATGTGGAATGAGAATGTATGCGGATTGCTGTATGCTGATGATATAGTGGTGTTGGCAGATAGTGAAGATACATTGTAGAGTTTGACAAGTAAATCGTATGAGATATGTGAAGAGAAAGATCTGAGAATGAATGTTGCAAAATCTAAAGTAATGATGATAGAAAAGTGTGACAGGAAAAGTAAATGCAATATATGGGTGAATAATGAAAGATTGGAACAAGTTGAGGAATTCTGCTGTTAGGGTACTATTTTCTAAGATAATGGAAGAGTACAGAGGGATATCAAACTGTGTGTAGCGATAAGAAACCAAGTCAATGGGGCATTTAATTTTTTCGAACCCGACAGTATCAAAATCTGCTAAGATAAAAGTCCAGAACAATATTTTGGTGCCAACTTTGATGTATGGGAGTAAAACATGAACTTGAATGATATTTTGAAAGAACGAAACACAGAACGTCAGGGAAATTGTTGAAGTTGTATTAGAAGGTGTGTGTATGTAGAGGATGTGTGTCGAGTTAGGAAAGTCTAGTGCTCTGTCCTCTCTGCTTACTCCAACAGGGAAATGGCGTGAAGGTATGTATGTTATTAACCCATGAATAAAAAATTTTCTTCATTTAAAAATGTAATAGGGAGGTTAGGCAGTTTTTGCCAAATAAGGGTCCATTTTTAATTCACAAACTGTGTTTTTTTGTAGACGATCGGATGAAACTCCGTCTGAGAAACAGATCAAGATCATAATTTTTTCAATTTATGTGTGGTTTAATCTTTACAGATTTACATTTTTATAGAAACCATCTTTTTGACCCGATTCTGAGTTCATGTTATTACACTTTCGTTGTATATAGTACAACCTGGTTGGCTTATTGCCATGTGGCAATATCTTCCAACAAACCAGAAAGATGTTAATGAAGCCTTAAGTGAAAACCAGACTGGAATCCATTTTGAAAAAATCTGGCTTCCAGCACTAATTGAACCCGCATCCTTCGGGTTGGGAGACAAGCATCTTAGCAACTAAGCCTTAGAAGTTGTTCCTGTGTGGGTGTGTGCAGATATATTGATGTATTTTTTTATTTGTATGATAAGACTTAGAGGTCCAAATCCTGGTCTGCCAACTATCCAATATCAGTTATTTTTATATTTTCAGGAGGAAAAACCAGTCAACCTGTAAAACAGACATCACAAAAGAGATGGATAAACCGTGTTCCACCTAAATATTCTCGAGTGCATAAACCAGTTGCGAGGTTGTGATGAGAAATATTAATGAGATTACACAAATAAAGTTTAAATGTGTGCTATTAAACTATTATTGTATGTATTTTATTATGATTGATTTGTAAAGGCATAAATATTTCCTATTTTACTTAACTTCTGTTGTTTTTTTTAAATAATATTTAAAATGCATGGAAAAAGTAAGAAGACTTCATTTTATTATGTGTAAGAAATTAAAACAAAGTGAAAAATATAACGTGTAGAATTTATGTTTTTTGTGTAGTTTATTTTGAAGAAATATATTCATCTTGTTAAAATATTTGTTCTTCAAATTGACACCCCTTTTTTGTGGCAGATTACATTCCATTGGTAAAAAAAAATAGTGTCAATCACAGGCATAAGCTGTCAAAAATGATCAAGAGTACGAGTACATATTTTTGAATTTTGCAAACTAATTGACTTTTCAGTGTACATGTATCCCATTTTAAGACTTCAGTCGGTGTTAATTTATTCAGAAATGATTATAATCTGCTTATGTATAGTATATATAAAAAATAAAACACTCTTGAGGTAATATTAAAGGTCAAAAGAAGTCCTTACTTCTATTGCATTTTATTTTGTTTTTAAAACAGAATGGTAGAACGCTTTGCCGAGTGTTTCAGGTTTGATGAGTATCAAATGGTACGGCTATATGTAAAATAAGACACATGGTTCGTCTTCTAGCCCAAGAGTAGCCTATAATTACTTTAGTATGGGTGAAGCATTGAAGAACTCCAGATGGTAGCTAGCTAAGAGCTGTTGCTAGTTATTCCATCAACCAGTATTATGATGAGATTTGTAGTCTTGGCCTAATATGGGAAGACTTGGAGTGCTGGGCTGAGGACTAGCCTTGAGATATTTTTTGGTATCCAATGAGGGCCAAGGAGAATATGACGTTTTCAGAAGTCTGAAATGTATTCGTAAATAATACTCCTTAGAACTTCCCTCTGGCCTCAGGACCATTGAGTTAATCTCTCAATGCCTTTAACAACAGTCATATATTATCTAAGAGCTGGTGTGACCATGGCCTTGAAGGTTGTAAACTGCCTGACTGTGGAGGTGTTTTATGACTGTGTTTCTGATGGTATATGTCATATAATGTATATAAGTAGATAGAGGTGTTTTATGACTGTTTCTGATGGTATATATCATATAATGTATACGAAAGAAATGCTAAAAATCAACTGAATTTGCCAGTCTGTCAATGTTTGGAAAAATCTTTTGCAATTGTACATTTTAACTTATATCAAGGAAAATTTTAAGACTCAATATAAAATATTGTGTCCTTTCGAGTGATGAAAACGTTTTCTATAAAACTATTAACTTTGCTGTCCTGGATGGTCTGTTTGGTAAATTAAATTGTTAGTTGAATGAAATTTATATCATATAAGTCAAAATTTATGTTTAGTATATCAAACTATAGTTAAAGAATCTAAGAGTTCCAGTTATGTTGAGAAATGAAATAGGTCAAAATAATAAATATTGCGCTGGTTCATATTGCCCATTGCAAAAAAGAATCCGTTTTTTTATTGTATAGATAGGCTACCATTGTAAATATAGGTCATTGTATAGATAGGTTGTTGAAAAATGAGAACTTCTTCAATTTGGAGCTTTTAAACTGAAAATAAACCAGGAGTAGATCTTTGATAGATAAAAAAATTAATATTATGTTACTATCAAATATGTCAAACGTTTTGATAATTTTTAAAAACCAATTAAGAGTAACTTAAAATGAAATGTTTTATTCAAATCCGGAAAAAATTATGTCGTATTAAGCAATGGTTGTAACTAATTAACAGAAATTATTTTCATTTCAATATTGTACAAATAAATCCAGCAATTGTATTAATTGAATTTTGATAACAAAACATGTTTTTAATTTTTTGTTCTCACCAATAATACATTGACGACCTCTATTGCCTAGTTGGCCAATATACCAGTATCCCAACCAACGATAACCCTTTTTAATTTCTTGTAATTATTTTAAGTTTTTATTCTGAAGTAAAAACAACTCTCTTACATTTAGACATGGTTACTAAGGATTAGAATTTTCAAAAAAAAAAATAGAACAGTGGAGTGTTCACTTGTTACGAGATATAAAAACTGATTGGAAATTGACACCACAACTCAAAAACTTACCAAAGAATATTAAAAACTCAAGAAACACATGAAATTTGAGCACACAGCTATATGAAACGAAAATACAAAATGGAGGAAATAAAATGTAAGTATAATTAATTAAAAAAATCAATGATAACTATTTAATCAAGCATTATGTATGTGTAATTAAAACTTATAATTTGATGTAATGCGCCTGTCTGTTTGCATGAAAAGTGTACACTGAATCTAAGCGCGCCATAATATAATTAGTCACAGGCTCAAATTTCTAATCGATGATGTGTTTGCAATTTGACCGGTTAAATTTTCTGCCACATATTATGTAGTTGAATGAAAAGTTATTTTTATGTTTAAAATTTATGTTTTGAAATATTATTAAAAAAATTGGATTTTTTTTACTGCCCTGGTTAATCTGCAATCTGGTTAATGTGATTCCATATAATCAAGAGTTTACTGTATGATGAATTTGGTACCTGCAGTCAGTAGTACTCTCAAAAGTCCTGGTGGGTTTGTGCCCTAGAACTTGTTTTGGTTATAATTTTTCTATGTAAATTTGACAATTAACTTCATTTGATAACAGATAGATGGCCTTAATTAAACTGAGTTCAACTAGACTGAATACATACCAATATTTAATTATTCAACCAGATTATCAATAATTATATTTTTATCAACATAAATATTCATTGATTACTAATATTTTATCATCAAGTGGTAAATGAATTCCAAAATGCAATATTTATAATTTATATTTTTGTTCATTCTAATTGTATATTTTATATCTGAAATTTATTTCAATCTTTACTAAAACAAATGTCATCTACTATGTTATATATAAATCTCTTGTAGTTCTTAGCTATCTATTGTAATGACTGCAATTTTACTGAGTAAACCTGTAATCTGATATTGATGGTATGTTGTTCAAATCTTTCCTTAGTTTTGTGTTTTAGAATCAAACATTAACTTTTGTATTTTTATTTTGGTTAATGGTATTTAATAAAACTATTTTTTACTAAATCAATCAAGTTGCATGGTTGCACATTTAATAGCCAGTTCAAATTGTGTTATTATTCTCTTCTAATACTACAGGTTTTTTTCCCTCTCAGTTTTCAAAAGTATCAGAACATCTTAGATTTCAGTCAAAATTGTATTGCTTAATTTTTTTCAATAAATTCGGTTTATAAAGTCATTGTCACATTAAATCAGTGGTATTATTTATATAAATGGTTTGGTTATTAAATGTTTGGAAAATGAAAAATCACAAATATTTTAAAATCATTATGACTGAATGGCTTTATATAATGAAAGATAATCAAACAAGGATGTGCAATGTTTCTAAGTTCTTCAATATTTATATTCACTCATGTGTAAATGAGAAGAAAAATTAAGAGAGGGGTTAACATGTCAGATTAGGTTGTGAGTGCTTTGTTATATGGTGATAGTGGCGGTAAATAAAAATGATTTAGCAATGTTGGTTGAAAGAAATGCAGATTGTTAGGAATAATATTTGATAATGAATGTTAATTAGTTGAAAGTAATGGTTTTTGAAAAGGGTGATTCTATGAGAAATTGCAATGTATTGATAATAAGTAAAGATTAGAACAGGATGAGGAATTTTGCTAATAGGTAAGCATATTTTCTAGAGATGGTAAGATATTGAAAGGCATGTTGCTGCAGGTAACAAGGTTAATGAACCCCAAAGTACTATTTTTTCCAATAAATGAATCGCTAAATCTTCGAAAAATTTTGTGCACAGTGGTGTGCTAGTGCCAACCTTAATTTATGGAAGCATTGTTTGGGCATTGAAATTGAGTGATAAGAACAGAATAAATGCGTGTCTTGCATAGAATATATGGTATTACAATGTTTAATATAGAGTAAGAAATTATCGGATAAGAATGACTGTTTGTGTAAGAAGAGTTAAGAATAGACATGGATGTTATAAGTAGAATTAAGAAGAGTCTTCAGAGGGTTTGGCTACTTTGAGAGAATGAGTTGTGAAACACTTATGAAACAATATATACTTGTCTGGAATGAACAGAGAGTGAGACAGAGGTAGACCGAGGAAAGAGTGAAAGGGGAAGATTGGAGAAATTTTGTCAGAAGGAAATGTAAAAAGTATGAAAAACAGGAGAGCATGTATGATGAGATGTATGGATTTGGATGAGGCGAGAGTTGTTTGCATGAATAAAAAGGTGTAGAAATTTGTCCTCTTTGCCTATTCCAAAAGGGAGATCGCATAATGTTTTAATTTTAGGCCTTTATAGCTCTTAGCTTGACATAAATTCTTTGAGGTAGAATTCGTCTTCCCCAAAGAATTTAATTTATGAATTTATAATTATTTAATAAATGTATGTAAAACTATTTATGTATTTCATAATATGGGAAATATTTCTCGATGGAAAATAATTATAAAATTTCTAAATGATGAGTGAATTAAAAAAGTTAAAATTTTCTCCATTTTATGACAGATAAAACCCTTTTAATGAGACTTTGAGATTCATTTGATCTTGCTCAAGCATTAAAAATGCCATCAAGGACAAAAGTGTGTTGTAAATGAGAGATATGAACACAGGTGTATTGAGTTTGTTCAAGCTGTAATACCAGACATACACGCTCTCTATAGCAACTATGTATCAAGATATTCAGTCAAATTAAAATGGTGACCAGAGTGATTTTGGTGATTTTTCAAATATGTTGGATATTATTCAATATAGGTAGACAATTTAAATTTATAATCAAACTTATTGACATAAAAAAACGATTAGGCTTTTAATTCATAATTACTATTATTATATTATTCCTTAATGATTACAGTATGACATTATTTTTCTCAATGAAACCTGCTAGTGATGAAAGAAATGAAATATGTTATACATATAAAAAAAAGTCTTACCTTATATAACATTATTTATTTGAATAGCAAATTTTTTGAAACTTAGATACATACATACATACCATTACGTCATACCCCGACGTATACAGAGATAATAAATTTCCATGCCTTTTTTTCATGCCAAATTTCTATTCATGCTCACATTTCTCGCCTCGCCTTGTCTACATACATACGTACATGCTCACCTGTTTCTCAGTTAAAGTTTCTTCAATCTTCTCTTTTCACTCTTTCCTTGGTCTGTTTCTTCTTTGCTCTCCCAATCAGTCTAGAACCCACATTAAAAAATCTGGGTACTTATGAAAACTGAACTGGAAACCTCCGAAAATTTGCTAAATTATGTGCATTTAAATAAAAAACTTATAAAAAATCCCTTTTACTCCAGATTTGATTAAAATGTTCTTTTATTTCATAGTTTACTTCATACAATTTTTATCTAAAATGAAAAGTTTGTGTTTTTACTAAATTCTGACTATTTAGTAAAACATAAATTAATTAAAAATTATACCAAAACATAAGCATTAAATTATCGTATACATTACACGCACTCTGTTTATTTCAGAGAAATATATATTTATTTCATAATTCATTATCTCAATGTGGCCAAACCATCTCAAGATTAAATTTTTTATTTTACGAGTACTTAAAACATCCGTCTCTAACAGTCATCTTTTATCAGATAATTTCTTACTCTATTAAACATTGTAATACACTTAGTCTATTCTTATCACATTTTATAAATGCTCAGGTTTTGCTTCCGTACATCAAGGTTGACACTAACACACCACTGTGATAAGGATGGGCGATCATAGACACCCAAAACGTGTTTTGTATGGGGAAGTAGTGGGCAAAAGCGAAGGACTGGTGGGCAGAGAAAGCACTATAAGGACGGTCTCCGAGAGTCGCTGACTTTGTGCAGAATGCCTAAAGACTGGGAGCTGGTAGCTTGAGACTGTGAAGGGGGGAGAGCTGATTGTTCTCAGGCTGATGGTGTCTCAACTGCTAGATGTATGAGAAACAGTCAGCATTGCCAGACGACTCAGCAGGATCAGGATGTCTGTGACATCTGCGGGATGGAATGCGCATCTAGGACCGGGTTGTTTTCTCACTGAAAATTATATGATCGATTCGGAAGAGCAGCTCAAGATTGACGTTGGAGTGGCGAGGGGGTCCTCGACTACGAGGCCCAGCAATGACGATTGTGCACAGTGATATTTAAAGATTTTGTGATTGATTTTTTGGAGAAATAACACTAAATGCACTATTAAACTTATTACCTGTAGAAACACACCTTTCAACATCTTTTTCTATCTAACCATCTCTCGAAAATATAATCCACGTATAGCAAAATTCTTCAAGTTGTTTTAATCTTTCATTGTTTACCCATATATTTTAATTACTTATAGAATCACCTTTTTCAATAACTATAAATTTTGAACCATGACTTAAATGAAATTTATAAACAATTAAATCAAATAGAAAAGCTCTCTTAATTTTTTTAAAAACATGTTTTATATTCTATAACACTTATTGAGTAATTCATACTAGAATTCAATGTACATTTGCAAAAAGGATCCAATCTACATTCAACTTACTTTTGAGATTATCAAGAAAATATTGCTTTGGTTTATATGATATTGTATGGGGGATATTTTTATAAGATGACGGAATACAGCTATGAAATACACATTTTGTTGGCTTGATATTTTCAGACATCAATGATATTGAATAAATCTTTCTTTGATAATCGAAATAAACTAAAAAAATGTGTTTTATGGGTTGGGTTCTCAATTGACCCTCCGTCGGGAGCAATACAAATCCTAACACGTTCAGGCGCAACTCATTTGTGAGGTTAAAAATTAAATTTCTGCTTACGTTTAAGGGAAAGCTTATCAAACTGAAATTTTCACTCAAACATGATAATATAACATTTGTACATTTTTTGCACTTTTCAATAACAAAATTTAAAATTTTGTCATGTTGTTTTTTTTAAAATAGAAAATAACCAGTTTACAACATTCTCAGTCTTTTGTTGGCAGCTTATCAACACAACTAATGCAATTCAGTAACATGATAAATTTTTTCAGTCATTTAATACCCACAGTAGGTTTGTAAAAAAGATTTAGCACAATAAAAATTATGTGGAATTAACTGTCACATCTTCATAATGTAGGTGGAATTAACTGTCATATCTTCATAATGTTCATTCGTGTGACGAAAATAAAAGCAATAACTAACATTAGAGAACACTATGCTAGCACTTTTTCAAATATAATTTAGAATGTAAAATTCAAATTCACTTATAAAACGTCTTCACAAAAACAAAAGTGAGTAATCAAAATATGATAACAAAGTTATTCCTGATCAGGCTCACATTGAATATTTTCGAAAACATTCTTATAATAATTTTTACACACCATGCGTGCATGTTTGTATTCATATAGTAAATAACGATCAATAGCATTAAATTAGGAGCTACAACATAAATACACGAACTATTGCAGGAATATAAAAAATAAATATTGAGAAAAAAAATTGAAATTTTGGTAATCAAAAATACTTACGTAATCGGGCGCAACTCATCGAGCAGATTAAAATGTCCATCACAGAGACCAACAGTACACTGGATAAATAACAAAGATACTCTTGTGTGAGGTGTAGGGAGTCAGGAAGCTACTATAAGCCTCACCTCTATCGGTAAACCTCGCTCATTGGCACAAAAAAAAACTAGGTACCTCATCTCACAGATTAGATGCGCCCGCTCAAGGGCTAAAGAATAATATTTTGTAATACTAATTAACATTAAAAATGATATAAATATGGTTTCATTAAGAAAAAAATAATTTCTTTTTTATAGTAAATATATCAAACCAATTTTTTGATATCAGAAGGAAGAAAAAAATATTTAGTTCATGAAATAAATATAAAAATTAACTAGTTGTAATTCTTCGATCTTACAAACCAATCCCAATTTGTAAAATATACATGAAATAATACAAATAACGCAATTATCTCTCGCTAGTTGGGAGGAATGTAACATATGTCTAAAAGTTTCATCTTCGCTCTGTTTTTGTTTCTTGTACTTAGTGAGGTTTTTGAGATCTTCATCAGTCAATTCTCAGAATTAAGATCAGAAACACTTCAGCCATATGTACACAAATGTTGATGCTAATAATTTTTTTCCTATAAATAAATGTGTATCACACTAGAAACATTGTTTATTAAAATTTCACCCATCACCTTGTATGTCACTCGACACTTTTCTGTTTAAAAGCCACATTTCAAAATTTTTGCTTTAATCATATTTTTATACTTACAGCACCCTCAAACCAAATGATTGGTCAACCACGAGGAGCAGATCCATCACTGATGGGGCCCCCACTTAGACCACCAGGTGCACCTCCAATCCAGATGGGAGATCCTCGTATGGGTGGATACAATCCAGGCTTTGGTAATATATAGCAAAAATTTAAAAAGTCCTTTATCGGTTAGATTTAATATCCTTTATAATTCAATGTTAAACAACTCTCGCTGAGCATCCCAATATCATGAATGACTTCAGTTTCTTCTTTTATAATATCTGCCCAATGTATATGAGAGTGACAAGACTGTATGACACCTGTTCGAGTTGCAGTGTGACTATTTCGATTGTTTGCAATATTTCGACACACCTTATATGATCAGTCCATCTAATGTTGCCTGTGGAACATCTAGGTTACTGTTTATACAATATGTCCCAAAAGTCACCAAGGGATTTAAGCATCTTTTGATTTCTAATTTTTTATATTACTCAGAAAGTTCTAAAGTCATAACATTACCCATGGAAATTGTTGAAAATAACCCATGGAAAGTGTTTTGTGTAAAACTGTTATGAAAAATAAAAATAAAATAAATAAATTATAAGATTTTTATATCCCTAGATAAGTTTTGGGATATCCTGTCTGTATATATCAAGTGTTATCCGTCACTGGATCAAGGAAATCCTTAAACTATTAAATTTTCAAACACCTGTAGATATTTATTTTGTTTCTTTATAAGACAGTGTGTTTCTTTATAAGACAGCTCAGGGTCACACAACACAATGAATTTGATAATGCAGTTACATATTGGAAGATATTTCTATTTGATAAGGTCTCAAAGGGTGTTAAAGCCAAAAATGTAGACATTAAACAGAAAATAGAAAGGCCATTTTATATGTATAATAAATCCAACCTTATGTTGAAATTACTTTATTTATTGTGCCATTTATAAAGTTTTTATTAAAATTAAACATAGTGTTTTCAATTCTGCAGAATCATCTTAGTATGAATAAGATAAGTGCAAGATGGGCACCAAAACTCTTGAGTGCTGTCTAAACCTGTTGAATGTTGCAATGAATTTTGAATGCTCTGTGATAGAAAAGAAATGGAAATAATTTAACCAATTATCAATAAGAAATTCTACTAATTGAATTCAAAGAGACAGACACTATGGTTACTGGCAAGTTTAATGCATCATTAATATACAAATTAAAGGATGCTTTAAAAATAAAAAGCTGTCACGAGACATGAGATTATTGCACGACAATGCACCGTTTCATACATCTGTTGCTGCGAAGACTACCTACCATTCAACCCCCACTACCCCACTAGGCCCTCATGATTTTTTTTTTCGAAAGCCTAAATACGATTTATGGGATTTTTTCAAAGTGATGAAGATGTGATGCTAATATGTACGAGTATATGGAATGCATTTTTTTATTTTCATATTTATTTTGTAAAATTGGTTTTTTCACTTATTAAAAAAATTAAAAGCTAAATGCAATCACAAATTGGAAGGTTTATATAGAATTTCTTTCTTGTTAATCTTCTCATGGTAAGGTTTAAGCTTTCTTACTAAAATTGTTTTCATATTGTTGACACTACGTATTTTAATTCAAAATATCTGAATAGAAAACATAAAATATTAAAAACTTACCTTTCTTATTTTTCTTTTCAATCTAGGTCCTCAGAATATAATAAGATGTGAGGATATCCTTGAAATATTCCTACCATGTGGTCCCAACTGCCAACAGAAATGTATGGATTTAGTCGAGAAGTCTACTTGCAAGAGAAAACGAGAATGTGTTAGGGGTTGTTTTTGCAGAACAGGATATCTTAGGAATGACGAAAATAAATGTGTTCTGCCAGAAAATTGCTTTATAAATAGAGGTAATGGGAAAAATATTTTTTCAAACATTTAATGATTTATATCTACGAGTAAATAACACTTCAGTTATGAATTCAAGATTTTATTTGAAAAATCATAGTGGAATCCTTTTATAGGATTTCTTTAGCAATTTAACCCGAAACTGGAAGTTAATAAAGAAGATTATTTAATATTTTGTTTAAAAATTAGTACAGCAAAACTATTTTTTGTTTGTCTTTCTTTTGCTATTCAAGTAATTTTTTAATGATCAACATATCAGTATTTTTTTATAATATTATTAATTATTACTGTGTTTATGAAATATCTAATATATGTATTTTTTATTTTCTAGCTAAAATACCCAAAGGTGAGTCATAATAATTACATCTATGCGTGAATCTAAAGTTTTGGGTTACAAAAAATGTATGTATATTTTTTAAGATTAAGTTGATAGTTTTTTTTTTAATAATTAAGGTTTTATATAACTCAATACCCTATTGATAAACATTGATTCTATTTTTGATAGCTAACATTGATTGATTTTACTGAAAAGTTCAAAATGTTTTCAGCAACCAAATAAAACTAATGTATTTAATTTATAATTTATATTACATTATATCTTTAAAATAATATTCATTGATAGTGTGATAAGCATATTGCACTTAAATATTAATATGATAGCTATCTGTGAAATCTTAAAAAAAGCTTTATTTTTTTCAAATTCCATTTCAGCTGCTTTATGTACTTTAACAGAAGTATTTGATGAGTGCGATGGCAATTGCCAAAAAACATGCAGCAATCTTAACACTGAGCTGAATTGCCCTGAAAAATGCCAATCAGGATGTTTGTGCAAAGAAGGATTAGTAAGAAATGAACAAGGCAAATGCATACCACCACAGTTTTGTCGGAGCGCTTTACCAGGTAAATTTAATTTCAAAATAACTTCGATGTCATTGCTCAGTGCTTAGCATGCTTGTTTAGTACTCAGGCTTCCTGGGTTGTATTGTCTGCAGATTTACTTTTGGACTGGATTTACTTGACCTTTTGAGCACTTAGTAGCTGCTTGACACAAATTCTTTCAGGTCAATTTCATCTTCATAGAATAAATTTATAGTTCCGAATCGATCCAGTAGAGCTGGGTTTTATAATACGGCTTTGTTGTTGTTGGTCCTGTGGCGTAGACTGGGTGGCGTGTGCAACTTTAGGAAACACTTGAAGACATCTCTTTTTGAGAGGTTTTATAAAAATTTATGATTTTATATGAATACTAGACGTACCATATATGATACACTACACTACACCTGAAGCCAAATGCTTACTATCGAATATCAGAAGTTCTACAAAGGTTTCTTTGTAGTTCATTTTCTCTAAGTAAATTTTCTGCTGTTTATATATAATTTCTGCTAAGTATGCTTTCCTAAACACATATAGTTGTAGGGAAGTACCTAATCTAATGGCCGTAGCCGCCACCTTCCTATCCTTACACTCAACTTATGTATATTTATTTTGTAATATTTTAATCCGTCAATAATAGTGGGTTCAAAATCCTGAGTTAAAGCACTCTTTAGGAGAGTCTGCTCTCAAAATGGAACTATATAAATTGTTCTTGTATTCTTATTTTCCTTGCACCAATTTAGTTATTGTGCTCAATTGAAAGTCTTTCTTGTACTTGTACAGTTTCTTTATTTTCCCTATCTAAGTCGAGAGCAGCCCGCAAGACAGTTCCTGCCAAAAGAATCTGCTTCAGCAACCATTCATCTAGCATTTGAAGTAGTATATGTCCAAGCTGACCAATAATACTCGTAGATCAATAAAGAATATTAAATATTGTATGATATATCAAGTGTCTCTGATTTGAGTATTTCTAGCTCAGTCTAAAAATATCACCCTCTTCACTCTTTTTACGTAATCGTACACACTTTCAGTAAGCATCCATATTGTGTGGAACGCATTGCCATATATTGCATGGAATGTATGGCCATATACTCGTAGGATAAAAGGCAAATATTAAAACTTAATTAAGGATGCTGTGACAAATTTGTACAAAATTTAGCTTTAAATACTATTTTTTTTCTGTAAAAAATTGTAAAGATTTGGTATTTCGTGTTAAGGTCACACTTTGAATTCTGGCCTAAGATTCAAATAAGCTATTTTTTGTGGTATTTGTGATTTCCACACAGTTAAGTTTACCAGGGGTGATTAATGCAGTCCTTTTCTCACTTAGCACTTTAAGGTTTTATTTCACCAGCTCTAGCTGCCTTTCCTTTTATGGGAGACTTCATTGTACTTTGACTACCTCAATGGAAACGCTGATATGTTATCAAAATCCACCAGTGTAAAGTTTGGCTTTTGTAAAAAAACCGCTTGCTCTTTTCTTTTTGTGATGTATTTATTTCTTATTGTAATCTTGTTAATGTAAATTGTATAAAATAATACAAATTAAACAAGATTACATGGTCTATAGTTAAATACAATTTCAATTATTTCGTTTTTTAATACAACAATAAGTTTATTTTGTTTTGACTTAAATCACATTGCTATTTATTTTTAATAGAATTCAAAAATATTTCCTTGATTTTCAGCTCCTCAGTCATGCAATAATACATTAGAGGAGTTTCATTACTGTAAAGCCGCTTGCCAGCAAACATGCGATAATTATGGACAAGAGCTGGATTGCGAGGAAGAATGCCAACCAGGCTGTGTATGTAAAGAAGGGTTGGTTAGGGATGAAGATGGCAATTGCATATCTCCGATATATTGTAAAAATCTTCCCAGTGTTGAAGGTATTAGTACCCTGTTTTAAAATATGTTAAATTATTACTATACTGATTAAAATAATACGACACAGTCCCTCGCATATGGTACGAGTACATAGTTTAGAGAACAGATGGTTAAAAAAGGAAGCAAAACTTACAAGTTTATACTACTCGTATCATTAATAAACTGCAGAATTACGCCTGTACTATAAAAATAGAACAAACGTCGAGTGAACAGAAATATTGCAAACACAAAAAGCCCAACTAGATTTTATGTCATCCCAATGATACAAAATCTAGTTGTGTCATCCCAATGACACAAAATCTTGTTCACACATATTGCAAACACGAAAAGCCCAACTAGATTTTGCGTCATCCCAATGACCATGCAAGCACCATCAAATTAATCTATGGGTTTGATTGAAGAGCTCCATCATATGCTCATGCAAAAAGCTGGAAAGTGTCTGCGTTAAAATAAAATTATGAACCTAAAATAATTTGTTTAAAAAAATGGAAAAAAATGAGAAAAAAATCTTACATTATATTTCTTTTAGCAATTATTTGTACAAATATGAAGATGCAGAAAATAATGGCTGAAAACCCAAAGGTTCGAGGCCAAAACATATCCTCAGGCCTAATTTTTTATGATTAAAAAACAGTGAAAAAAAATATAGACATAACAAAGAGCAGTGATCATTGTTTTACATCATAAGCATATGTTAGATAGTGATTATCTGCTATTTTGAGATAACATTTTTGACAAAAAAAAATTTTTATCGTCGATGGTCATGGCGAAAATGCTTTTTTATTGAGTATTAGGGGCTAGAGATCACACTTTATTAGCCCTGTCATTGTATCGACATGACCCTAAATAAACGCGACATAAATTGTACAGTTATAAGAAATAAAGAAAGCACCAGATATTTTTATACTGTAAAACCTTTATAAACACAAAATAAATTGTATTGTACTCGTATTACATTTTCGTTGTATACAGTACAACCTGACGCGCTTATTGCCAGGGGACAATATCTTCCAATCAACCAGAAATATATTAATGAGGCCTTAAGTAAAAATCAGACTGGACTCCTTAAAAATATCTGGGTTCCAACTGGCATTGAACCCGCAACTTCCAGATTGGGAGACAAGCTTCTTACCAATGCCACGGAGGTCGTTAAAAATCACGAAATGCGAGATTTTTTTTGAGAATATACCATAAAATTCAAAAGAAAAGGAAAACAGGATAAAACTTTTATTTTACGTAATGAGTGAATTTACAAGGAATTCCTTTATTCTGTGAATTTGATTCGACCGTGCAACACTCCCGGCTGGTGACACCAATGCTTTTGTATGAAGAAAACACGTTGGTAAAAAGGTTAAATTTTAGGTAAAATGGGTGATGTCCGTTGATTCAACACCATTTTTACGAATCGTTCATAGATCTTAACGTACAAATAAAATAATATTTTCAAATGAAAATGCGTCAAGACGTCCTTGGCATGTGTGGAAATGTCATTGAAAACGTGTGAACGCATTCTGGGCTCTTGACGTGTTAAGAAGTTATTAGAAAAAATAAGTATACATTTTTGAGATTTAAAATTGGCTTTAATATTATTCACTTGAACATACTCGTAGAATATATTGGAGCTCTTTTTGGATAATGTCTGTTAAACTTCGAGATCGAACGAACCTGTTACCAGCAAGGTGACCCGCTCTCAGGGTTTCACCCGAAGTCTCAGGGTTTCAATTGTCTCTCCGGGTTTGATTATAATTTCTCCGGGTTACGTTAATTTTGTAATAATGTCTAAAATTAATTGAACCGTAAGTAATCAATTAAATGAACCGTAAGTTATCAATGAAAATAAAATACGTTTCATGTAATTGTCGTAAGTGAGCGTATAGCGCGTTGTGTCAGACTAACATGAAATATTTTTTTTTACTTCAGGTAAACATCCCAATTCCTCAGTTTCTAGTTTCTCTATTTTATAAAAATATGTTAGTTATCATAACCATTTTGATAGATTATTTTAAATTGTTCCTATTTTACTTAATTAAAACAAAAGTACATTTGTAATTTGTTTTTATCATACACTGTTTATTCCACTTTTTGTAACGGTATAACCCTACCAGTTTCTAGGCTTTCATATCATCATCAGGGGATCACAAACAAGACTTGTCTGTGCTCCCCTGATGATGAGGTGAAAACCTTGAAACCCGTAGGGTTATACCATTACAAAATTGATAAAAATAAATTACAATGTCTTTAGACCACCACAATGTTAATGCCTTAACTATAAATAAAGTATAAAAAGTACATTTATTTGAACATTAAAAGAAAGAAATATTTTTCTTTGTTTTTACTTGCTTGTTTGGTTTTTCTAAACATCTTGGATTTCCCATTGAAAAAAAAAAACATTTTTTAGTTACTAACAATCTCAGGGTTCACATTAACTGAAATCTGGCCACCCTAGTCATCAGATAGGATCATCCAAGACCAAAGAGAGCTAACAATTTTCTGACGGTGTAATCTGTTACTGCACCTACTTGAGGTGTATGGTCACGCGGTAACGCACTGGACTTCCGTGCGGAAGGTCGACGGTTCGAACCTCGTGCTGTGCTACTCCCCTCGAACGGCACAGGCGTATAATGACTTCCTATGACTTCCGTCATATCTATTTTTTCAAAAAAGAGAAAAAGAAAACATGCCGGTGTGCTCCGATCGTCTCACTTCGGTGTGTCATCGGATCCAGTGTGGCCGGCGAGTATGCTGGTGTGCAACGGCTTACTCACTTAAACAGGAAAAAAGAAACAAGAAAAAACTCCACAATACAGTTTCGCTTTCCAACTGAATTGACATTGGAATGGCGAGGGGACCCTCGACTACGAGGCCCAGAAATGACGATGACTGGACCTACTCAGTGAAATATGTGACCATGAAGCTTGATAAAAACCTGGATGCGTTTCAAAAATAATTCAAATTTTTTTCTGTCTTCAAAGTCATCAAACATTGGCAGTGGTTTAGCAATACACAGTGTTGAATTATAATTACTTATAATTATCAACACATTATTGAACTATAATTAAATTCATAATAACCAATTAACAATAATGATAATATTTTTTTCAGTAACTTGCACTGGGCCTCATGAATATGTTGACTGTGGATATCCTTGTGACACCACGTGCAGTCATCTGGGAGAGCCCTGCAAGAAGTTTACTTATGCATGTGTGAAAAGGTGTTACTGCGATGAAGGCTACGCTCGAGATCATAGAAACGTCTGTGTACCAATAAAAAAATGTCCATTATCTTCTCGAACAACATTAGAATTCTTTTTAACATACATTCGGAACTGATAATTTAATAAATCAATTGTTTGAGTGGATAGATTAAATAGCAGCAACAAAAGTATTATTATTTGGATCTGCGTAAAAGAATTTGATGTATATAACATAACATACATATACATAATTCATTGTTTCTTAATGTAAAATAAATATTGTTAATGAAATACTGAACAATAGTTTTAGATTACAAATACTGTTTTTTCACACTTCAAACTTACTTATTATCTTGGAATATTTTATTGGATATTTCTTGAACTCGTTTTATAAAATTTCAGTTCAATGAATTGACTAAGCAAAAAATGAATCGATTAAAAATTATGTGTGGTTCCAAATTAATTTTTTTGCGAAAAATCTTATATTGTATTGAATACATTTTTAAAAATATTTTTTATCTATTTTTATCCTTATGATAGCGTAAATAAAGTTTTTTTTTTAATATAAATTATTTTTTTAAATATAAAATATCCCATTGTTTTTAACTTTTTAAGAAATTTATTGAGTTAATTATCATTCTTTAAAGAGTGGGAGGCGTGGCAGAGGAATATCAAAGAAAGTATGATTGGATTAAGTAAATTAAATTTTGAAAGTAGGAAATGTAAAAAGTCAGATAAATTGTATGAGATGTGTGACTAGGAGTATGGATGTAGAAAAGGTGAAAAATGTGTGTCGTTATAGGGAAGTCAGATGTTTTCTCTTCTTTGCCAACACCACAAGAAGACGGCGTGATGGTATGTATGTTAATATATTTTTACTTCTATAATAGATTTTTGAATCTTAGTCAAATATAGTATTTTAACATTTTAGCCACTGTTTTTCTTATGGTCACAAAAGTATGCACACCAAGAAGTATTAAAAAATGTACATAATTCATATTATGTAATACATTATGTTTTATTCTATAATTTTTAGTACGAGTAAAACATAATGTTATTATTATATTATAATTAATTATAATAAGTTGTTCAAACTGTAGATGCAGTGATTAATATTTCATAGCAAATTTATTTCTATGTAACTTTTATTGAAGTATTCAGGAATTCTCTTCAGAATATAATGGTATTTGCTTTCATCGTATTCTGACAAAAAAGTATACACATACGAGTATATCGCACTTTTAATGCTGGACGGATTCCATTTTTTTGGTAAAATAACTTTTATTTTTATCTATTGTACATTATTTTTGAACAAGATATCGATATCTTTGAAATAGACAATAATGAAAAATTATCCGACCTCAAAAGCTCATGGCCAAAGTTTTATCAGCGACATCATATTTCAAATTTTTGATATAAAACTGTCATATTGCGAAATTTGATTGTGTTGCTCGTAAATAAATTAAATTTATAATAAGTAAGGATCAGTCATATGAGGTTGATGTAGTAAATCTCAAGTTTTTAGCAACAGTTGATTCTGGTTACACTGTTCTACAAATTTAAAATTTTGCTTTTTTCCATAAACGAAAGCATATTTACTTTATAGATTTTGGGGGGCTAAATAAGAAAACGACAGTTAACATTCTGGATTGGTTCCGGTTTATAAGATAAATGGGACATTTCTGTATTGAAATACAGGCGCTTTTGTTAATTGTTTTAATAAATACTTTCACGAGACCGAGGTGTATGTGTAGGCAGCAAAAATTTTACTGAGATTTACTAGCGGTTCACATACAATGTTTTTCGGGCCAGGTACAAGAGGTGGTAGCATTATTTTTACTTCTAATAAACTCTTAGTATGACTGTCCCACTTACAAATAAAGGAACAGTATTTAGTGAACCCGTCTCGCTGACCAACTACTGTATCGAGATAACTTCCAAATCGCCACAAACCAACCATTTATGTTTCCCTTAGATAATGCTGCTTATAATACGTTTTATTTTTTGTAGTAAAGGCACCACATTTGTCGACCTGTTTAAAGTTACATACAGGGCACATGGTATAATATTTGCGAGTGATTTCCGTTATATTTCGTAGCATAACATAAACACAAGAGCCAAAAAACAAAAGCAAATGTCGTTTTCGAATTCAGTACCTCAAAATCTATAAATATTGGTTACTCTTGGTTCTATAACATTTTTCATTGTTTAGTAGTGTTATAGGTAAATAATAATAATAAAATATCATTTTATCCAGCTGAAGATCCTAACTGAATGAGCTAAAGTTTCAGATTAAGCCAGTGTGTTGTTCTAAGAAGGAACATGCAGAAGGTATTTATTCGTGTAGGGGTGGTTATCAGGGGTGTATCTTAATTTGTGTTTTGCATGTCTGCAGGCAGTTAACGCGTATAACGCCGGCCCAAGAACCGAGTCTCGACTCCTGCTAACAGAGTCGGAATCCACAAGACTGACAGATATTCAGAGGGTCGATAGGTATGTCTGATGCAAGTATCGCGTTGAAAGAATAAGAGAACGTAAAAAACGATTTTAGAAATAACTCAGCTGATTGATTTCCTGAATGCTATAAAGGGTGCATCCTCACGTTTATGTCGTTAAAGAAACGCTTTAAAAGAGATGGTTGCATTTCGAAGAAAATTTTAAAAGAATAGTTAAGCTAAATTTACGAACCTTTTTGTGAGAATAAGTAAGATAAACTGTGAAGAGTGCATAAGAATGCGTTGAATTGACAACAGTTGTTCATCACGCTGATTAAAAATACCACTCAGAGTACCTTTCGTAAAAATATGTTGTTGACTCACAATTAGAGCTTTCAGAGAAAATAACTATAAGAAATTTAGATATCTCATCATTTTCAAAACATACTCCTCGAAGAAGTTGAATAAATTATATATTATCATTTTCTGTGAATATTATTAAATAGTTATATTTTGCAAAATAAATGATCTCCGTCTAGGTCAGTCCACAGTCTGGCACTTCACATCTATCAAATTCATGACAGAACTAGATAGATTCAATGCGAACTATGGCTGTTTCCATAGTTTATTTAAGGGCGTTGTGGGATCAGCTCAACAGTCTTAGAGCCTAGACGAGAACTTCAAGATGGGTAATCTTGAAGTATTATTTACAAATGTCTGCCTCTTATAGACTACCGAAAAAACTATCTGAAAAATATAAAGGTCCACATTGATAAAGGTTCAGCAACATGAATTGCATGAATAGTAAGACCTATTTGCTTGGTAGAAAGTATACTAGCTTACCGCCTAGGCGTCCCAAGTTCGCTTTCCACTGGATTCCAAACCCATTTAACAAGGATACCTTTTTTATCTAAATGTAGCTTAGTAGCTGGCTAGTAATCGATGATATAAAGTAGTACTATAAATTCCTAATGTTTACCTACTGAATAATGAATAAAAATGTAACTAATCTTAGTTTCTTCTATATACGAGTATCTATATACCACTAAGGCCAAAAAATTTCGGCCTAAACAAGTTAGAGCGTACATGGATGTATACCACACCAGCAATGACCATCGCATGGTTAGGTGATGTTATAGCTAAAATTTAATACCTCTCTCTACATTCAGTAGTATGTCAACTAGAGTCGATACAAGACGTATTGTTTTGTTATATTCTGAATTGTTCAAAATTGAATCTCGTGCGGTTATTAAGTTGTTTTCAAAAGGAATGAAAAGTTTGGAAGAAATTAAACGACGTTAAGATCCCATTTGCGTGCAAAAAAATTGAAAGATACAAAGAAGTGATCTCCGCAGTGTTACACCCTTTTTAGAACAAAACATCAGAACATTTTTTTCAGTAATATCGAAAAATTAAATAATCATCCTAAAAAATGTATGTAACTACGTACATATTGAAGAAAAAAATGTTTCACTGTATTAGCATTTTTATATGCTTTACTCGGAAACATCTTAACCTTACTTCATACATCTTCATGAAACATATGTCAACTGTCAGGTTCGAAATTGAGGTACTTGATCTTACTCACCCTATCAGGGTGGTATGTTCGCTTACGTGACTTGAAACCTTCGATAATATCAATCGCTCCTTGATTTTCCAGAGTACTGTACAATGCACCTTATGCAAGAGATTCGTTCTTTTATCTGTCAATTATCAACACGTGTTACCAGCATATCTCAAAGGGATAAATCTTTTTTCTCTTTGATCTCGCTGGTATCCATATTTTTACACCAACCAGGTAAACAGAAAATATCGTAGCTATTTTTCCGATGGCGATACAGACCAAGCTGGACTCTAACCTCTACTCTCTTTCATTTTACGTGTCCTACAAAGTATGATATCTTCATAAATATATATTCCTGATTATGTCTTATTTTTTAGCTTCCCCCTTTATTGCTATGTCTTTTGATAATTGATTACTATTTATCACGAATTTTATTTCAAATTTTTAATAAGTTGTACAGTTTTTACTGGAATTCTTCGCGTTTCAGTCATTTTCAACAACTATACGAATTGTCGTTTTATGCAGCTTACATTAGTATCTGTTTTGGAAATTTGATGGGCATTTTCATGCTATCAATAAAACATTGAAAAAAGGTCTGGTTCATAGCACACGGCGTATTTTGATTTTTCCAAATTCCTCAACAATGTTTATTGTTTGCAATCTGTTTATTAATTTATCTATTACTTTAGAATATTCTTGAAACAGATAAGGTGCCCCACTGTGCTTTCTGATTCTGTTAAAACATTATTTTTATAATAAAATATTATTTTGTATTATAATATGAGGACATCGCTTCACATATTGAAAGTTGTTGATTTTCTATTCGCTTTTCAGATATTCTTATTTTTATATTAAATAATTTAAATAAATAAGTCCTCGGTCAGCCAACACACAAAATGTTAGCATTATCATCGTACTATTTGAAGTTTAGTTATACATATGTATATATGCATAGCGCATGGTAAAATAATTTCGCAATAATAATGGGAATAAATAACTGTAAAAAGCTTAATTAATATCTTATTAATTATGCCCTCCTCCGAACCGTCATTAATAATTGAATGTTTTTCTGTCAACTTTAAGACCCCTTGTTTGGCCACACTTTCAAGCGAGCAATATCGAAGCCCTAACTAGCGATTTATTAACATTTATTGTAATTTTGTGGTTGTTCCATACGAACTATGCCATTTTTGCTATCGCAACTCGTTTTATTTTCGTTTTCACAACCCCCCCCGTCATTGAAAAGGCAGCCCAAACATACAAATTGGACATACACATGCAAAAAAGGATAATTTATTTTTATTTAGAATTTCTGAAAAGTTTACTATGTTACACTTACCATATTGGGTTGTCCAGAATGTACGAGTAGTTTCGTATTTGTCAGATAGATGCTGTTAGGACAAAATGTTCGTTGCTTACTTCATTCCAAACGTGATGAATGTATATTATTATGAAATATAATACTTTAGAAAATGTATAACGCCAAATAGAAAATATATTCAAACCACACGAATTCTGTCTTAAATCTGAACATTTTATCTCTCTAAAACTCCCATTTTTTCTTTCCCTCTCTATCGAACTGGTTTGACTTCGGAAAATAGTAACAAGTGAACGAGGATTTATTGCCTGCTTACATGTATTATTCATTCAATTTTCCTCATCTGTCAAATCGAAATTTTCAATAACAAAAAACGAATAAAAATTTTAAATTATTTAAAAAAAAATACAGTCTAAACTTTAAAAAAATATACGAACCATCCGAAAACGTTCCACGGAACCCAGTTTGTATCGTCGTCGTTGCTGTTGGGCCTCTTAGTCGGGGAGGGGATCCCCTCGCCATTCCAGCGTCAATTCAGTTGGTAAGCGAAGCTGTGCCGTGGAGTTTTTTAATTGAGTGAGCCGTTGCACACCAGTAAACTCACCGGCCACACTGCTGTACTGGATCCGATGGCACATCGAAGAGAGAAGGTCGGAGCACACCAGCATGTTTTTTTTATACTCTTTTTGAAATAATAGATATGACCGAAGTCATAGGTATCCTTATTACCCCGAGTACTAGATGGAAAAAATGTCCGCATTATTCGAGGGGAGTAGCTTAGCGCGGGGTTGGAACCGATGACCTTGCGCATGGAAGTCCAGTGCGTTATCATGCACTAGTTTGAATATGATTGCTCTAGAGTATTAATGATGATGAACCCGTTACTTCGAATAATGTCATGTTTTGGTCTTGTTCATATTTATGCAGAGTGCCAGAGTCAAACTTCCAATTTACACACGGTAAAAAAATACCTTTCATTTCAACGCCGTCCTTATAAAGATTATGATTTCATCCACATTCTAAGATTCTTCTCAAAATGAACGCTCCGTAAGCATCGCTGTTAAGTAAAGCGGTAAAATATTATACTTCGCCATAAGAGAAGATTTAAAGTTACTTGTTTTACTTTAAATATTTGAGTTGCATGTTATTTTAGATTTGAAAGTAGCTTTATTAGTGATATATACATTTTAGATTTGAAAGTATTAACCCACTCTATTAGTGATATATACATTTGAAGACAGAATACACATTTTGATTTTCATTTCTATTCACATTCATTTGAAACACATTTTTGTTCATCTTTTGTGCAGTTCACAAACAACCAAACAAACGATTCCAAGGCTTAAAATACATATTGCGATTTTATTCATTAAGATTATTAATGATTTGTCTTCGAAAAACATTCCCCTTATCTCATGGTTTGGATTCGAGGAAACAACCACCCGACACCCTAAAAGTATTTGTCTTCCTCGCAATTCCATAATATCGCTTACGATGTTAAATGGATCCGTCAAATTAGTCCCATCTATCCATCACTATTATAGTACATAGGGCAGAATCACATCGCTTGCGGGATCAGTCGGATAAGTAAGGTGTTCAGTGTTGTATGTACGACTTTATATTTATAATCATTTTTCGGTATCGTGTTTTTTTCAATTGTATTATTCCAGGCTGACAATGTCAGCAAAGTTATTAGTTGAATTTTTTAACAACTTCGTAGTCAGCAAAATATACTTGAGATATATTAAATAAGAGACATTGATTCATTTCAATGGAGACGTTTTGTGTAGGACTGAACTGAATGGAGATACTTAAGCTTATATATAATACAGCACTAGAATAAAGAGAATGGTATACGTGAATTATTTCAATCTTTGCCTGGGAATTGTTATGTTTGTTATTGAAGATGTGGATAAACTGGTCTATATTCAGAAGAACCAAAATCCTTCAAGTGAAATATCAAATATTATTCATACTTGGAGTGGAAACATGGACGATAAAAAGAAGGTAAGAAATATAATACGTGCCTTAAAGTAGTGGTGTTCGAGGTGAATGTTTTGTATCCCATGGACTGTAGGTGTTGACACAGATGCCTCTATCACCCAAGAAGTAAAGATTACGGAAAAACTTTCAACAACACGCAGGAAAATAATCCTAACATTCTTTGCACACAGTTACCAGAAAGGAAAACGAAAGTCTTGATATGCTGGTGATCACGAAAATAATTGAGACAACAATCACGAACAAGGTGTCCTGTAAGATGAATAGACCAAATAAAGGACTTAAATAGGATTATCTTTGCACGCTGCATTCAACATGCCCCAGGACCGGGAAGAATAGATACAGATAGTGCACCAAATTTCAGACATAGCAGTAGACTACGAAGGTCAGTATTAATCAAGTGATGAAAATATGAAGTTATGGGTTTATGCAATTTTGTTCAGTTTCTGCAATCTTGGGCAGTTGATGCAATGTTGGTCAGTTTCTGCAGAATTTCTTGTATTGTTAAATTAGCATTTCGACTGATATATAATTGTATTTCTTTTACATTTTTGTTGTTGCCTAAGATTATTTGCATGTAACAATCTGTATCGACCAACAAGAAAGAAATTCAGACTAGAACCTTATTTGAAAAATAAAACGGGTTAACTAACTAGACCACAGAGGTCAATGTTAATATGTTACGGAGTAGACCAAATATATTTTATCATACATAGTTAATCTTAAATTTGTTCGTTCAGTAAAAATACAGTTGTTAAAATTTAGACAAGATCTAGGGTTGATGGCATAGGTTAAGTTCTTCATAACACATTTGTTCAGAAACATGAATCGACCCTATTAAAACACGCACCGCTTCGGATCACCTGACGTGTACATGATCGCTCAACCCTCGTGGTGCCGGCAATCGTCATCATTAACGGCAATTACAGTTCTCGTGTTAAGGTAACATTTCCATTTGGATTATTTACATAGCGTTTCATTATTATTATTATTGCTCCTCGGTTGGATTGTTGTCACCGCGCGATCCCATCGGCTGATCCATCTACTCCCTGAGTGGAAATGACAAGTGTTATTTCAATGAGGTGGCGGAGTACCTATGATTGAATAGACGCGTGTTCAATTAGATATATACATTTTATTGATAATACTGACCGTATTTTAGATTTTTTTAGAAGGTTGAAATAAGTTGAGAATATTTATAAATCTATTATATACTCGAACCAAAGAGTATCAAAATAGGCTAAAATAATAGTCTACATTAGTATTTTAGTTCTAAACTTGATGTTTGGGAGTTAAATATGGACGTGGAAAAAACCGAAAGGCGCTGAATAAAATAATACATGGGGCGACAATGTATGACATAATACAGAATTCATTGATTTGGGATGAATGAACTTAAGACTGGTGTATTAAGCAAGATAAGGAAGATCACTTCGAGATGGTTTGGGCATATAGAACGAATTCATGAAGAAAGACTGATGGAACAAATATACATTGCAAATGTGAGTGCAAAGCGTGGTAGAGGAAGATCTAGGAATAATATATATGGTTGAACTAAGTGAATTATATTTTCAAAAAAAGAAAAAACGTTAAAAGTTTGAGAAATCGTAAGATTTGTATGATAAGGTGTATGGGTGAAGACGAGGCGAAGGAAATGTGCCGAGATAGGAAAGTCGGGTTCTCTGTCCTCTCTGCCTACCTCGATAGGGAAATGATCTGATGGTAGGTTTGGATGTGTTAGTAAGGTTGGTATAATCTAATATAGCAAATTCATCTACAATTTAGTGATTGTAAACAATATTTTTGGATAATACCAGTGAATTTATGAACTCAAAAATAATTTAATTTGTACTTCATTATCAAAGTAACTTTCTGAGAGCTACGAAAGGATTGCGAAAAGTCAGAAAAATCCTAGAAGCTGTATGAGAATATGTTCGAATGTAGAAGTTAACGATGTGTGTACATAAAAGTATCTCGTTCTCTCCTCTCCACCTATCCCGATAGGGAATCGGCGTGATTCTATGTATGTATATGTATAATCAAGTTCATAAACGAAGAAGCCTCCATTAATTTTTTGTGCACATTTCAACCAATTCGATTTTAAGATCAGATACCCTAGGAGCAAAATGGGCGTCAGGTGATACGACCATGTGAGGAATAAGACGGTTCGTCTACGGACGCAGCTGCAGCTTATAACCACCACAATAAAAGTGAGGCGCTGGAGCTGGTAGCTGGTCAAAATTAGTTCTGGTCAACTGATCAACCCGCAAGGGACTCGACAATTCGGACCCTACAATAGTGTTACAATAAGGAAATTCGCAGTCTCAGCTTAATATGGGATGGCATGGAGTGTAATAATGATTCAGTCGACGTATCTACTAAGTAGAAAATTGTCAGTAAGCGTTGTTTCACAGAACGGCCATTGTATCTTCTAAGTAGAAAATGGTCAGGAAGCGTTGTTTCACACAACAGCCATTGTATCTATTGAGTAGAAAATGGTCAGTAGGCATAGTTTCACACAATATCAACTATATCTACTGAGTATAAAATGTTCATTAAGCGTTGTTTCACACAATATCCACTAACTAATGAAGGAATTTTTAAAAGGCCTTGGCGTTTTCTAAATTAACCCTATAGACGCAGCAATGCCGGTGCTGATAAATTGGTGGAGATCAAACTTGTTATTCATTATTGACATTCTGGTTTCTTTTTGAAACTATACTAATATACCGTATTCATTTTCAATTATTGATTAAAAAATACAATTATACTTTCGATCTTATTTAACCCGAATTTATTTAGTGGCGTTCATGAGTTTGCCTTTCATAAAATCGAAAACATGGCGCTTTTTCAATGATATTTATTTTTCAAACAGCACTATTCAGTAAACTATTTGACAGCCTCTGTGGCCTTGATGCAAAAATGCTTGATTTCCAGGTCGGGGATTTTCAAAAATTAGATTCCCGATGAAATCGAAAAAGGGTCTCAGTCCAGTTTTTCACATTTTTGTGTTTGGTTGAAAGGATATAAATCAAATAACTATAAACTCGCCAGGTTTTACTATAAACAAAGAAATTGTAATACAAGACATCTATTTTTTCTTATTATTATTAAAATCTGACCAATGCTGATAATTTTAAAACGTTATGTTACTGATAATTTCAAATCAAATTATTCGTTATTTCCGATATTCAAACCAAGTGAGTAAAAAATAATATTTCATATTTTTAGTTTATCAAAATACAGCTTTATTGTACCATTCACCTATTGAGAACGTAGTAAAAAGTGAATTAAATGGATCGTTCTATGTTTACGGAAAAGTTTCTGCTCAAGGCTTTTGAGGTTATTGCTTTTTGAAAGAAAGAAAATAGTAATTACTGTATTAATTTGTTTCTTTCAAAGATAAAAGGAATACGTCTCTAAATATTAGAAAAAAACATTTTGTATTTAATTTAAAATAATGAATATGATAGAACAACTAAATAAGCTCTGCGTTCTGTGTAGCTTATCAGAGGCAGGCTAAACGATAATTTGTTTTTATTTGCTGGTTATTAAGGAAGTTTTCATAAAACGTTAAATATTTTTTTTATATGAATAAGATTTCTGTTTAATGAACTTTTCTTACCTATTTATATTCTTAGTTTTATAAATTTTTGTTACTAAGGGTGTTGACTTATTGACCAGCTGGATCGTATTTCATTTTAACATTTCATTGTGTAACAATTTGGTGGGATTATTGCCAGGTGTAAATCTCTTCCAGCCAACCAAACAAATAAAAAAGAAAATAATTTAGATGGTCGCTTCATTACTTATTTGAACAAAATTCATGAACTATATAAATAATAAAAATTAGATATCATCAATCGAATGTAAAAGAAATAGACGGGGGAAAATAAAGGAACATCCGGAATGAAACACGTTAAATTACTGATATGAAACAAAGAGATTTGAGTCGCTTTGTAAAAAATGCCATTAATGGAGTTAGTCTAACATTAGTTGGTAACTGATTCCAGAGTTTAAACGTATTTCTAACTCTCATTTACAATAAATTGTAAACCTTTATGTGGACCTCAAAATCTAAATATGTAAAAGAGACTCAACCCGCGAAGCAATTTTTTCGATTAATTTGAAAAATCTACTTAGTATACCTCAAATTAATATGTATGAAAATATTGTATAAAATCAGAAATATGTGTATTTCGTCGTCATCACTATGCCCCTATTGGGACATGCAGTGAGAGCAGATCTTCTCTCCAATCTATTATGTCAAACATCTTTCGATACTGCCACGTCCATGCACCGACATGCATACTCTCCTATTATAAAAACAGTTAATCTTCAATCGTTCAAAGTGTATTTCATAGTTCAATTCGTTTAAAAAAATAATTCCATATATGCGCATACAAAGCGTTGCCTTGTTTTCTCGATTATCTTAAAAATAGTTAATATGTGAGTTAGGTTCCCTACCATATGATTGATTTTGAGTCCATGGTTCTATTTAGCGTTATTTCATTTAAATGTGAAGTTTTGTTCACGGTTGAACCACACCAATGCTTTCTAGGGAGATCGAATCCCAGCACTAGTTGTGTTAGGTTGTCAATGAGTTTCCCTTCATATATATGGTTGATTTTGACTCCATGCTTAACGCTATTTCATTTTTAGCAAATTTTAACAAGGAGTTTAAAAAAAGTTATAAATACAATTTATATTGACAATACTCGTACACTCTGGCGGAATTATTGTCAATTTCTTCAACCACCCAGAAAGATGTTGAAGAGGTCATAAGTTAAGTCCAAACTAGAACACTATTTAAAATAGTTGGGTACCAACACCAACGGGAATCGAGCCCGCAAACCTTGGGCTAGAAATCAAGCGTTTTATCAACTAGGCCATGGAAGTCGTTATTATATTTCCGGAATTAGAATCAATACTTTTATTAATAAAATGTACCGAAATTGTGTGGAGTTCAGCGAATATATTGACGACCATCGCGGTCTAGTTAGTAACATGCCCATCTTTCGTGCAGAAGGTTGTGGGGTTAATTCCCGTTGGTATCCAACTCTTTTAAAAAGGGTGTCAATCTAGTTTCCACTTCAGACTTCTTAAATATAGTGACAGTGGGTTGTAAGAGATTGCCAAGTGGCAATAAACCTGTCGGGTTGTATTAAAAACAACGAAAACATAATACTATAACAATACAAAACAGTTTTGATGGATCAAATGTGAGGTTCCGACAGAAGCATTCTAATGTTTGATGATATGATGTAAATTGAATGACATAATAAATTGCAATCACTGTGAGATATAAAATTGAGAATTTAAACATATAAGAATGAAGATTTTTGTACAAGTGTTTCAACTATGTGTTATTCTGTTAATGTCATGCAGTACAAGAAAATGATAATAATAACTACAATATAAAACATAAATTATGGGTCACTATATCCAGGAATTGCACAAAACCAACACAATTTGATTCATTTTAATTAAACCACGATATGATATGTGAGCATTCATATATAAATATATGCTTATGGAATAAAGATTAAGAGACATCTAGAAACTAGAACAAAGTTGAAAATATTTAGGTATTTCGGTTACCTATATACTCGTAACTAGATGCATGACAGTAATAGAGAAAGAGCTTGGTCATTGTGAATCGAGTGCAGAGAAGATCCTCGAGGGAAATCTCCTGCTATACGGACACAGTGTTTAAGCCATTACGAAACGTTCCTGTTAGAGAGTGCAAGATGTGGTGCAAATAGGAACAAATTGCGAAAAGTTATACAAACAAAATAAGGCAATGTACATATTCAGCTCCACCAGGAATACTCGCATGTGAAACAAAGAAAAAATTACAACGATTAAAGGATTAGGGTGTAAATAAAAACTTTTCATATTTTGACGTTGTGTTGTGAGGTGCATGATCGCGCGGTAACGCACTGGACATCCGTGTGGGAGGTCGTCGGTTCGAACCTCGCGGTGTGCTACTTCCCTAGAACGACACATGCACTTTTTCCGCCTAGTGTTCGAGGGTATAAGGATACCTATGACTTTGGTCATATCTATTCTTTCAAAAATTTTAATATTTTAATATGCTTGTTATTAGTTAGCTAATTTATTTTATACACCATACTTACAATCTACATTGTGTCAGTGATACCATTGGAAGGCAAAGTAGATGAAGACTAAAATATTTATGGTTGGATCAAGTGAATGACGTTTTGAAATAAGGAAACGTAAGCAGTCTGAGAAATCGTAGGAGTTGTGTGATAAGCTGTATAGATATAGAAGATGTGAAGGATGTTTGTTAAGATGGAAAAGTCTGGTACTTTGTCATCTCTGCCAACCTCTACAGGAAGATGGCGTGATGATATGCACGTTTATACAATCTACAAACTAGGATAATTTTTAAAACATTATTTAATAGACTGTATATAAGATTTAAAATCAAGTATGTATGCTGTAAAATAGGTAATCGATCAGTACTTTGTTTTTGCTCACTAAACAATACATATACGAGTATATTGTTATATTTCATGAAATTTTTTGGACAATTTCAATTTGGTTGATTGATTGCATTAAAAAATAAAGGATATTATTTTGAGATCGGCATCGTCCGTGGATAAAACAAATAAATATTAGCACGTACTCTAGAAATACGTGTATACATTATTATTTGCATGCTATTGTATTTTTAAATCGTGTCTAGTAGCAATTAGTGTATAGCAGTCGGCGGATGCTACGAGTAAATAATTTTCAATACAATCCATATCCAATGTGAAATGGCATGAGCTTGTCTCGAATATTAAACTTATTTTTTCTACCAAATTGTGGAGAATCTCGGTTGCGAGTGTGGTCTGGATGATGAAACTGTAGACCATATATTTTTCGGTTATCCTTTGCGAGACATATTTGATTTACTAAAAACCATATCTTTACCGCATCTAATAAATGTTGCATTTCTTCTTTCTTCGAGGAAATTTCCCATTTATAGATCGATTGTTAAATTTTTGAAGCTTAATCAGTTGAAATTTTGAATTATCTAAAATTGTAATCATTTAAAATTAGTTTTATTAGATTGACTCATAGTTCCATAATTTGGTGTCACAAATTATCCTAGTTTGGGTGGATTGCCTATTTGCACAAATCATCCTAGTTTGGGTGGATTGCCTATTAAAAACACATATTTAACCAGAAGGGTTGAAAACGCACTCTAATTGATTCGCGACATTATGAGCTTGTTTATATTTCTAATAAATTAGTTGTAAATTATTATAAAAGTATACATTTATCGGTCAATCAGTTTGTCCCTCACGGCAGAACATTTTTTGCACCTCAATTTTTTTGGTTAATCTTTGAGTGTATTACACATTCTTTTTCAAAACATTTATGCTTGATACATAAACAAATAACTTGTTAAGTGTAGTAAAGGTTGTTTTTCTACATTTTTGGAACAATGCAGTTTTGTAATGCACTCCTTTCAGTAAAAATAATTAAAATCTCACAAAAATGTAGAAACTTTTACTGATAACACGAGCTTGTGTGTAGTTACAAATGACTGTTAAATATCGTCGAGAGTTGTTACGTAACAAGCTTACGAAAATGAGTTTTTCGATGGGTATTTTAAATTTGATTACTTATATGTATTGATTTTGCAAAGTTATTACTGAAAAAAAATGACTGTCCTGTTTCTAGTTTTGAATTTTTTTAATTACAATTGAAAAAAAAATTAATGAATTATATTTATAAAATAAAGGATTTTTTAGCTTACGAATAGCCAATATACTATACATGAAAATTATATTTTGTATTGACCAAAATTAGTCAGCGAAGGCAGCACCATCTTGATCCTATCTTTTTTTTTTTTTTTTAAAGAATAGATATGACCGAAGTCATAGGTATCCTTAAAACTCTAGACCACTAGGTGGAAAAAGTACCTGTGTAGTTCAAGGGGAGTAGCACGGTGCGGGGTCCGAGCTGACCTTCCAGCGCGTTACCGCGCGGCTATGCACCTCATCTGATCGTCTAAGACAGGGGTCTCCAAACTACGGCCCGCGGGCCAACACCGGCCCGCGGGCCCCACCAATCCGACCCGCGGTAGCAGGCCGGATATGCCCGGTATCCGGCCCGTCATAGTTTATTTTGATTACATTGTAAAATTTACAGTATGTTGGTATGATGAGCTAGCTAGGTCTGTGTCCTTGGGACTTAGTGGAGGAGTCAGTGTGGCCCTTAGGCTAAAAAGTTTGGACACCCCTGGTCTAAGACATTGGAACTTTATGTTCGAGGAATGTGTGCTTTTTACAATGTTGTCTGGATGAGAAAATAACTCAATACATGTTCATGAATCAGGCATACACAGACTATATAGATCAACAGTTTCATTATGACTTGATGGACAGCCATGACGAGTATCTAACAACGTAATATTAGCATTTTTATCTCAAAATAATTAATAATCATGAAATGACAATTTATATAGCGCCGTTGAGAGAAAAGACTTTCCTCAAGGGTGCTCAATTATTATTACTTTTCATGACAGATTAAAATTATTAGAAAAAAGTCGAATGAAAGGATAGAAAGGCATCTGCCACTATTAGATTAGGAATTTCCCACAATTGCATGTATTTAGAAAACATATTTGATAAGAAAACTGAAGAAAATTTACCAAGGGAAGACAACCTACAAATAAATAATTTGTAGATATTCTAATGTTTTCAAGTGCTTCCTGAAGCTGCACACGCCACCACTTTGAGGCAGTCAACGATCAATCTACTAGAAATATTACTCGAGAAAATGAAAATCGACAAAAAATAAAGATCATTAATTTTGTTAGTAATATTATAAATTATGTTATTTCTATTGTATTATTTCAATTACTTAAGTTTAAGATACTGTCATAGATACCAAGAATAATAATTACGAGTATAAAACAGAATCCGGCTGGCAGGAAGATTTCTTTCTATAACCATTCATAAATAGTTCATCTATATATACGAGTATATAATATAAAATGCTGTAAATAATTCATGTAATTAATCCACTAAATGTATTTAAATCAGTGTTAAAAGATGAATAATTAATATTGCTCACCGGGATTCAAACCTGAAACAGCCGAATAGAGAACATGCGTATTACCAACAAGGTTAAGAAGATCATTATCAATGAAGATTTCAATTTTTTCATGAAACTAAAATTGAGTTTATTAAGAATCATAATAATTTCTGAATTATATAACCTATCTTAATAGTTTTAAGGATATGTTTTAATAAACTTGAAATTTTAATATCTTTTAATTCATTCGAGAAATGTAACGGAGAAAGCTGTGAAAATAATGTTATTGTAATTTGTTCCATCTAATACTGTTTCACAAATTAAAATAATGTTATGTAAGTGAAAAAAACAATGATACACTGACATGAATTTCAGGCAAGCATTAAACCAAAACCGGAACCTTTGTCAAGTCGTGATTTCCCGTATTTAATATTTAATTTGAACACGCGTTACATCCGCTGATATATCATCATTTCGACATTGAAACGTGTTTGTAGAACGATAAAAAGTTCCCTTACAATATATAGGTAACGCGATATGTTGGTTCTGTCACGTTTCTAAATAAGTAGGTCGGAAATAATAACGCGTGGAAATCATTAGGTATCGATTTTCGTTGGTGTTGAAAAACTGAAAATGTATTGTTAAAAAATGTTTTCTTTTTCATTTCCCTTTATCCTTTAGGGTCAGGATTTTAATGCTGCCACGTTACTTATCCAAGCGAGTCTATCCTGGACTACCTCGGTAACGATTTTTTTTATCTACTCAACTGAGCTCAGAAAGATACAACTACGATGCCATTAGCGCTTTCCTTCTGCAGATCTTTTCCGAACAGCTACGGGGCACAGTGGGCAAACCCTCTAGTGCGACATTGATTTAATGTTGCCACACATGCGTATTTATGGGTCTTCTGCACCAATCTCCTATCTGAGAACATTCTCTATTGATCTACTCACGTAAGTGAGTAGGGGATTAAGATATCTCTATATGATCCTAGGTGGTTTCACCGACAGGTACTCCAACGGCTATATCCATGTCCTCAAGCTATTTTCATCTGATATTACTCGTCTTTCTAAGATTGTTAATTGAATTTCTTCATCGGAGTATTGTCTTGAATAATGTTTTAGAGTAATTATCGTTTGCCATTTATAAAATATGCTCCAACACAGTCAGCCGTTTTTTTTTATTTCATAGAGTTAGATGCCCAGTTCAAGACGTATTTATGTATCTAACATAAACAAACAACAGTTCGAACAGCATTTAGTCTTGTTTGCGCTCCCCTGAAGATGAGGTGTGCACCTTGAAACCGGTAGGGTTATACCGTCACAAAAAGTGGAATAAACAGTGTTTGATAAAAATAAATTACAAACAACAGTTTGCAGAGGGGGCTGGAATATCACCTACAATCATTTTGAATATTCTCCATCAGCATCTAGGGATGTCGAAAGTCAGTGCAAAGTAGGTGGGTACCAAGAATGCTCACTCCAATTCATAAAGAACAACACGTCGAATGTTCACGACAATTTTTGGACCTCTGCAGGAACAACAAATTTACCCCTTCATTCCGTTAATTTATTGACCTCCCCTCGTAAGTGCGTGTTAAGAACTGGAAACTCGAGCTGATATCCAGCTTGTTAACAAACATATCTCCTCATCTCAAATGAAAATAATATATATAGCTTTCAAATTGTTTTTTCAAAAATGAAAACTAATTTATTGTCATACAATTTTTTATTTTTGACAATTGTTTCGTCAAGTTATGTTTTTTGCGATCGATTCAAGTCTGCTGCATATAAGGTTACTAATCTCATAATGCTATTAACTCTGGCAGGTGCATTTCTGAATTCACTTCCTCTGTAACACATTCCTCCCCCTCAGGTTGCCGGCTGTATATTACCGAGTACAACACTCTGGCAGTGGGTGGAGTGGTGGATCGTACAACACCATTATCAATTTGCATGTTTTCGTTGAGTAATGTGTCGAGACGTCTTGTGTGAGCACTTAAGGCGAGCAATGGAAGAACGGTATGCAAAAATCATGTCGCTCAACAACTCAACAAAGCCGGCGATGAGAAAATATGAGCAAAGAGAGCTGTGTAATAAGTTGATTGAGTTTTTTATGATAAATGTTGTTTGCTTTAAATTCAATGTTTTATTAATCAAACAAATAACATATATGAACAAATAATGACTAATGTTATTGTTTTATCGTAGAATAAGTATAAGGGCAGTGTAATAAATAAAATACTCGAGATAAGCGTAGAAGAAGCTTGGTAGTTAATTATTCATTCATTGTCTACATTTGATTTCTGCGCCATTATTCGAGTCTTTGGAATAAAAACCACTTGAATGTGCACGTCACTCGCAGTTTGTCATGCATGTTGGCAAAACTACCGTATACGAAAAGATAAGACGAATGTACTTTTAACCAGACTGTGACTTTTTTTGGGCAGCATTTAGAGTCGAATCCAAAATTTCCGGATGTAAGATAAGCGTTTTATTAATTAGGTCATAGAGGTCTTCACATAGCATATATAAAACTAAGGACATTCTCAAAAAACTGAATATGGAGATTATATAATGAATGTCAGATTTCGTATTAACATACCATACATTAAAAAGCTTACTTTAATAAAGAAAATAAATATTAAAAATAAATTAATGTTTTCCTTGATGACTTTAAGACGTCAAAAAGTATAATGAAACGATTTCGTCAGAACTTGTACGTTTGTAAAGTGCGTAACGGTGACTTCTTGAAGCAGGGGAAAAAAGATAAAGAAGTATGTTATTCTCCATCAAAAATATAAAGATTACTTTGGATAAATAATGCAAGGGGAGAATAAATATGAGGTATTGCAGGGAATAATTCATAGAGACGAAGTGAAGGGAAAAAACGCATTTTCTGGTTGAAAAACTAACGAAAATGTTTTAATTGTGTTACCATGTTCAAAACTGCTATCTTAAAAGCCAAGATAGTCATGATGATTGCCAACCTCCTTAAACGATGTTGAAAAAAGGTTTAAAAATACGAAGAAGTGTCTTACAAATTACTCGTATAGCATGTTTATTATACAAAACCAAATGTTTCCAACTGCGATAAATTCAAAAGTTAATTGCTTCACATACGAGTAAAGCAAATATATCGGTACTCAGATTCTTTAAAAATGGTTCAAGTCTAGTTTTCACAATAGCTTGTTTAAACACCTTTCTGATTGGTTAGAATATATGTTACATGGTAATAAGCCCGTCAGGTTGCATTGTACACAAGAAAAACGTTGTAGGTTGTTATTTTAATAAAGTTCGTCATAAGACGTTCCTTATAGAAGATGTATACTATAGTTCTTTATTGCTCAAATATCAACTATAATAATAATTATTGTACCTAACAACAATGCATACTTTTGTTTCATACAATCTACACTTTTGACACCATTCACTTCATTGGATGATTACATAAAACATTATATGATATTAATATACGGTAAGATATCGCGCTTGCTGTACAAAAACTAACTCGTTGTATTGTATTATTCGGATGCAATTTTTGGATCTTGTCTAGCAGCCATGTACAATACTTAATTGAATACAGAAAAACGTAGGAAATTTTCGAAAACCTTTTTTTATTTCATCACCCTGTCGTGTAGCTCATGACTGGGCATCGTAACTCCTATGATAGCCTCTGACGAATCCTTTTTATCTATCTCTGTACTCTGCTGCTCGAAGGGCCGTTGTTAAGGGTAGTCCAGTTGCGTCTCATTTGGTCAGTCCGACGGCTTTTCCTCTTATGCATCGTCCATCCACGCTTCCAGTAACCATGCCCCTCTCCAAACTGTCTTCTTAGCCACGAGCAATGTGACGAAATAATCGGAGGACTCGCCAAAAGCATATTGTCGATAATCTGTTGTTGATTTTCAGTTCGTCGAGTATGTTCTTTTAATTTACTATTATTATTATTTAGAAACTTTTTTGTGAAGTATATAAATGGTGAGTTTATTACCGGTAATCTCTCCCAACCAACCAGATAGGAGCTATGCAGATTTGTGTCAATTTATAGGTGAAATATTATTTCCACATAAAAAGTAGGCATAGTTCAAACATTAAATAATTAATTAATAAAAAACGGTAGAAGAAAATATTCGCAAATAACTGAAGAGGGAAAATAGAAATAGTAATGATAAAATGTACTTTATCAACGAAGAGATGTGTAATATTTTTTATTTAAGATTTTTACAGCTGTTAATAAACAATTGTATTAATATTGTCATCATCCGGTGTCAAACGCGTTGCTTGTGAGTTTTGAAGATGGACTGTGTGTTTAGAAGTATTAAAATACGAGGAATCAAATCTATTAAATTCAAAGAGTATTTGAAAACTCCACAAATGTTATTAAAAGCGTCTAATTCTATTAAAAAAAACATTTTTTGTTGAAGAACATCGTCTTTTGGTGAACTGTGAACATATGTGTAGTTGTCAAAAAAGCTTGCGGTAATTAATTATTTTCTTACATCTGTATCATTAATCATTAAATTCCACGTAAGTCCACATCAAAATTCAAAGAAATGAAACTTTTCTCAGAAAATATAAATTCACTGCATCATATGAATAATAAATATTGCTGATGAAAAATACACAAAGAACTATTATTATACAGGTTGAGACATGAATCTTACCTTAAAAATAATTTTAAATTGCTACAAAAAATATTTAAATGTTTAAAAAACAATAATAATATTTTTTTTATCCATTCAGCAATTTGTATTTTTTTAAACAAATCGTTTGACTCAATGTCTTTCCCGAACTAAAACATTGTTCATCACTTGGGGTATACTCGTAGTTTCAATAATATCCATGATTGATGCCATCAGCTTGTTCCTGTTGCGTGGGTTGGTTGTATACACTTCCTGTTTGCAATAACCCCATAAACAGAAATTCGGAGTAGTGAGATATAGTGACCTTGGAGGCTAACAATGTATAATGTTCCGTGAGATTATCTTTTCCACCAAATTTACTACGTAAATCTTCCTTAACGGATCTTGTTATGTCGCCCCATTTTCTTGAACCCATGCATTTTTAAATACAATCCTTCATCGGCGTAATTCCGAGAAAAAATAAAGCTCAAAAATCCCCAAATAACGCTCACTATTTGATGTTATGGTTGCATTATTTCGTTAAAAAAATATGGACTTATATAATGCACTTGGCCGATACCACACACCATACAGTGACTCGCTCTAGATGTAATTTTAATTGTAGCACTTTTTGGAGATTTTACAAAGTACAAACATGTCAGTTTTGCTTGTTAACATTTCAATTAAGATTGAATTGGGTTTAAACTGTGTGCCAGTTGAATTTTGTTAGAAAATAAATTCAAATTCTTGTGCAAAATACGGATCACACTTCATCGACGAACGCTTACGCCCAATATCAATTGATTGGCTGAAATCGTTGAGTTATTTTGAATGGCGACTGTGGCGATGTTATTGGTTGTCCGAGCTCGTTCGTACATCTTCTTTTGTACATTTCTTGTCTCGTTGAACTTTTTGTATTTAAGGTCCATGTGCTCGGAATATTCCATCTTCCTTCATTTTTCAATGTGCGTTGTACTGAAATCGGAGACTTTAGTTTCAAGTACAGTTGAACTACCCTAATTCATTCTGCCTCTGAATATCTCCTCATTAAAAAAAAAAACATTTTTCACGTATTCTGAAAACAAAATAAAATAAAGGTATTTAAATTAAAATTTATATGAAATAATTTTTATAGCAAGATTCATGCCCCACCCTGTATTTGAATTTTTTATACACATACATGACAGAATGCTAAACTGTCTTATCGCGAGATACATCTTTCACTTTTTCTACATCCATACACCTTTTCACAAATACAACCCCAAAAATTCTCTGACTTTTTACATTTCTTTCTGCCAAATATTATCCCCGTGCTACAACCATATTTTTCTTGGTCTTTCTCTATCGCGCCTTCCACTAATATTTGCACCGAAAATTCATTTTGTTAGTATTTCCTCATTCACTCGTTCTGTGTGCTCAAACCATCTCAAAGTGCTTTTCTTAATCTTACTTCATAATTTGGTCTTAAGTTTATATTCGTCCCTAATCACTTAATTCCTAATTTTGTCATACATTGTCATTCCATGTATTTTTCTAAGAGCATGCATTTTTACAGCATTTGTTCGGCTCCTTTCAGATTTTTTCACGTCTAGGTTTTATTTCCAAACATCAAGTCCTAATTAAATAATGTACTGGACTGTCCCCTTAGCCGATTTTGACTGTTCGTGTCGCGTTATTTACACAACATATTTTTTTAAATAAAAAGAGAATATAACTTAAACCATACAAAACCATTTATTATCTAATCGGTAATGTACTAAGCAAAATAAAGACAGTATCAACCTTTCTCATAAATAATGTATGGAAATTGTTTCCTTACTATTTGTATCAATATCAAACGTATCCATAACGCGCAGTGACATGAAAAATGGTTCGATTATTTATAATTCAGTCTTTGCACATCAATAATATGACACATTTATAAACGAAAGTAACACTTTCAATATGTTTTATACACGGTAGGGCAGTTTCAGTGGTAAATAATTCAATTAACAGTAGGGAAAATGTGGGTGCAAGTCGGTGTGGACAAAATCAACTTAATTTTATGAAAGAGATAAACAGCATGGATTTATGTTAAGTAGTTTTCACCATCTCTCTACGTATTTCGTCAGGAACACAGGAATATCATAAATCGCTTACATCCAAGTTGGTCCGTAGTCCGACGCTCCACTTACCATGGTCTATATATAGCATAGAATGAGCGTCTGATTCATCGACTCGACCAGCTTCTAGGCGGTATCCTTAGTACATGACTCAACTATCTCAAAAAATAATGTTCAGGAGATTGCCCGTCTTTGTGGGGCTCGTGGGCATATGCTCACGTATGTGTTTATGAATTTCGTGGGGATGGATACTCATTTGAATGATTTATGCAACCACGTAACTTGCTTCATTTACTTTTGTCTGGTTGGTTGGAAGATATTGCCACCTGGTAATAATCCCGCCAGATTGTATTTGCAATAAAAGTCTTACATAAATAAATACTATGGCAGTTATTTTCAAAACTGAGAAGTCTTCTCCCTAAGATTTTGCTAGCATTTCAAGATTCATGGACGTATAGTAAAATGTATCAAAAAAATAGAAAAGGACTTATTAAGGATAAATACAAGTAAAATCTGGATATAATGAGATTACTTCAGTAGTTTAGTTTGTAAGATGCCTGGCTTCCAACTTGGGGGTTGAGGGTTGGATTCCCATTGCAACCGATTACGGACTTTGTCAACCCATAAGACACTGAATATTCTTCGATATCTCAAAATTTCTTCTAAAGCTTTTAGTTTCTTTGAGGTTGCCTGAGCGTTATCCTTCCATACCACATAGAAATACAGAGAATATGTGCAACAGAACCGCAAAATTTGAATACTTCAGTCGAGATTGAAATCCTTGTTGTAAAGGAAATCCTGCATTTTGAAGGACAATTTTCACTTTTATTTTGATCTAAGTGTTAGATATATGAGTGATCTAAGTGTTAGAAATATTAGTATTTTAAATGCTAGAGGTATGACGACATCTGTGGCCTAGTTTTTATAAAAAGGATTCCAGTCTGGTTTTCACTTAAGGGCTTTTTAACATCTTTCTGGTTGGTTGGAAGGTATTGCCACATGGCAAAAATATTTCAATCTGGTTTTCACTTAAGGCCTCTTTAACATTTTTCTGATTGGTTGGAAAACATTGCCACATGGCAATAAGTCCGTCAGATTGTACTATATACTCGTACAACGAAAGTGTAATACAATGGGTGGTATGTGTTTAGGAAGTACTTTAAATTTTGATAGTAGTTTCCTTTTTTTAGGATATTTAAAAATTTATACCTTAAAGCCGAATGTTTACTATCAATAATCAAAAGATCTACAATGGAGTCTTTGTAGTTCGTCTTACTAGGTAAGTTTTCAACGGTTCTCTTATCAAAAACGTTTTTTGAATTTATGCAGACGCGAGGAAGTATCCAATTAAAGGTCTGAGCCTCTAGTACTGTATTCTTACACTGAACTTATGCTTTTGAAATATTTTTAATCACTCTGTAATAAAATGTTCACATCCCGAGTTCGAGCGCTATTGAGGATATATCAATTATCATTTTATTTATACGAGTATTACACCTACTCGTACTTTAAAACCTTAATAAAACCCTAATTACATGTTTATTACATGTGAGAGCTTGCACAGGAAACTATCGAAATATTTTAATATGACGAGCCAGATTTTGAAAAGGCATGAAAGAAACAATATACGATTGGAGTAGTATTTTATCGAGGTTAAGGTTTTTCTTCTATAAAAACTGGAATAACTGAGAATTAGGCACTTATGCAAACTCATACAATACCTATTACATAAGCCCTTGAAAAACATGGAAGCAGATTAGAGTGTTTATCAGATCAGAAAAAAATTACCTCAATTTCGAAAGAGGTATATGCTTCACCTCAAGATTCTTTTTTCGTACACATTATGTGACTCGCCTACCGTCTTAGTATCAACATTTTAAAGGAGATTTTTACCTAATTTATGGTAAGCGTATGGAAATAATAATGTATGTGAAAATAAAAGTAGTATAATCATAACATACACTCGGTTTGAGCCATGTTTGATAAATGGAGTGTGATCACGCCAACGTTTCATTACATCCAAGTCGTCATACTTGTCACATGGCCAGTGGGCAGCCCTACTCGGAAACTACTCACGTGATCCACGGGGATGTCAATTAAAAATCCCGAACAAACTAATTACTGCTGTATTAATATATAAACACATCGTTTCACAAACAAGGGAGGGATATGATAATATATTTGTATTAAATTTATATTTATGTTATCATCTATGATTCAAAAATCCCATGGCGTCTTGGCATTTTATGAAAACGCTTCCATGCCTGTGCTTTGAGCATCAGAAATTCCTATGTACGCTTGTCCACCACCAAAGCCCCAGCCGTGCAAGTTACTATAAACCAAATACAGGTTTCTCCCGCTTTATGCAATTAAAAGGTTCTAAATTCCTATGTACGCTTGTCCACCACCAAAGCCCCAGCCGTGCAAGTTACTATAAACCAAATACAGGTTTCTCCCGCTTTATGCAATTAAAAGGTTCTAAATTCCTATGTACGCTTGTCCACCACCAAAGCCCCAGCCGTGCAAGTTACTATAAACCAAATACAGGTTTCTCCCGCTTTATGCAATTAAAAGGTTCTAAATTCCTATGTACGCTTGTCCACCACCAAAGCCCCAGCCGTGCAAGTTACTATAAACCAAATACAGGTTTCTCCCGCTTTATGCAATTAAAAGGTTCTAAATTCCTATGTACGCTTGTCCACCACCAAAGCCCCAGCCGTGCAAGTTACTATAAACCAAATACAGGTTTCTCCCGCTTTATGCAATTAAAAGGTTCTAAATTCCTATGTACGCTTGTCCACCACCAAAGCCCCAGCCGTGCAAGTTACTATAAACCAAATACAGGTTTCTCCCGCTTTATGCAATTAAAAGGTTCTAAATTCCTATGTACGCTTGTCCACCACCAAAGCCCCAGCCGTGCAAGTTACTATAAACCAAATACAGGTTTCTCCCGCTTTATGCAATTAAAAGGTTCTAAATTCCTATGTACGCTTGTCCACCACCAAAGCCCCAGCCGTGCAAGTTACTATAAACCAAATACAGGTTTCTCCCGCTTTATGCAATTAAAAGGTTCTAAATTCCTATGTACGCTTGTCCACCACCAAAGCCCCAGCCGTGCAAGTTACTATAAACCAAATACAGGTTTCTCCCGCTTTATGCAATTAAAAGGTTCTAAATTCCTATGTACGCTTGTCCACCACCAAAGCCCCAGCCGTGCAAGTTACTATAAACCAAATACAGGTTTCTCCCGCTTTATGCAATTAAAAGGTTCTAAATTCCTATGTACGCTTGTCCACCACCAAAGCCCCAGCCGTGCAAGTTACTATAAACCAAATACAGGTTTCTCCCGCTTTATGCAATTAAAAGGTTCTAAATTCCTATGTACGCTTGTCCACCACCAAAGCCCCAGCCGTGCAAGTTACTATAAACCAAATACAGGTTTCTCCCGCTTTATGCAATTAAAAGGTTCTAAAAAAAATAGTAACTATAACAACGCGTAAAGTGAATTTATTTTAATCTGTGTGAGTTTAGTTCCAAACGTTAAAAAGTAAGGTAAAATGGTAAAAAAAAATTTATCGTTTTTATTTTTAATGATATTTAAAAAGCTTAGTTTTTCAATCGGGTGAATTCAAATGGGCTTTTTTTGTTTTTTTTTGCTCTTTGAGGGCATGCCATTAAATTTGTGGTGGAATACATCCAGTCTACTTCAATCATTCAAATTCACTCGTTGACTATTGGACCTAAAAATATCCCACTAACTTCATGGTTAACCCACTTTTGCACTAGTGTAACGATGTTTTTAGGGATATTACTTGGGCTCGTATCATACTTTGCATGGAGAATTGAAACAAACTAACATATTTCATGTTTTTGGGATTTCTTTTACCATTTCCCTTTTTTCTTTAAACGAGAGATAATCATATTTATCCTTGATAGGAAAACTTAAGCACATATTTAATCACATAAACATATTTTAGAATTCAAATGATATATATTTGTAAATATATGTCCTAGCTGAAAGGACGTTTGTCTTTCAACCCGAAGGTTTCAAGTTCGTTTCCCGTTGATAGATTTATTTTTTAAAGTTTATATTTTGGTTTTTATTTAAGTCTCGATAACATATTTATGATTTGTTGAAAAAAAATGCTATATGGCAATAAACATACAAAGTTTAACTACAATATATAAAATGAAATTGTAAAATATAATTAAAATAATCATAACAAGAACCAAATAATACTTTCACATTAGGTACCTTCTAGAAATTCCAATCATTGCTTTCAGCTCACATATTCAAATGCCATCGATGCCCAGACGGAATTATAATTCTTAGATGACATCCCATAGGCCACACAAGACCGTATCATCGGATTTTTAATAAACCTTTTCCTTACAATTAAATGGTGAATACCAATCTGGTTTTCACTAAAGGCTTATTTAACACCTTTCTGGTTGACTAGAAGAGATTAACATCTGACAATATCACAGGTTGTACTGTACACAATAAAAATACAATACAGTGCGTAAGATACGATAAATATTACCAAGTATGGTATGTTTATCTAAAGCTGTATTGTGATATATGTACATTTTTTTATGTATTCATATTGATTCTAAAATAAATTTTATTTGATTTATCTCATTGCCTTATCCTAACATCTAGAAGATTATTAAAATAAAGTTTTATTATTATTAGTACACCAAGTGTAAATTGTATTGAAATATTTGTACCCATTTCACTTAAAATACAGATTTTATCGTCCAAAGTGCAAACTTCAACTCTCAGTTTAAATTACTTAACAAGAGTTCGTTTGTCACATTTCCTGTAAATTTAAATAACCAGCAAACAAATAATGTCTGTACATTTAAATAAATACATTTTATGTACCATAAAATACATATTTTATTCTTTCTTAAACATTAAGTACCTCATTAATAAGTAATTTTTATTAAAGTATGTTGCGACAAAAAAGTTTCGATATATTAAAATGTATCTCCATTAGATAAAGTACGATTCCTTTCATCTTTAATAAATTGAAAAGTAATGCAAATTAGATAATTTCCTTTTGTGGTATATTAATAACGCTTATTTTTAAAATATGAATGACTAATTCCCCCCAAAAAACTTATATAACATAATAATAGGAAGCTCTTTACGCAAACTATTTAATTTAACTTTTAATTTTTTTGCTATAGTTCGGAAATTCTAGGATGAGTCCTGTCACAGCTCACAAATTTGCCCCAATACAACCTTATGTAATGTATTTACCTAAATAACTGTCTATTTATTAGAATTGAGGCTTAAATTAAAGTTGAAATAATTAAAATTACTGAACATCGTTACAAGGTTGTATTGGGGCAAATTTGTGAGCTGTCACCGGACTCATCCTAGAATTTCCGAACTATAGGGATTGTATATCCATATGTAATCCATCGCCATCAATGTAGATCGCTAGACTATCCCTTGAATGAAAGGCGTCTTAACATACATTAAATGATTGTGTGCATGCACACAGCACATTAGTCGACATAAAGTCATGATTAAACCTGAGGATTGAAATTTTGTCCAACTTAATACCAGCCGTTTCGTAACGAGTCAAGTCATCGTCTTAATGCTTCTTTTTTCCCTACAAGCATTGTAACATCTCTAAAATCCTGATTCCTTATTCTGACACACATGATTTTTCCACACATTCTATGCAATGCTCTCATTTCTTCCGCATAGTTAAATAAATTACTTGCTTAACTTTTTTACAAAGTCCAAAGTTTGCTCATAATATGTGCAAAATGATACACTTAAAAAAATCATTCTTTGTCATGTTAGTCTTATTAGATGATTTCCATAAAAAATATTTTATGTTTATTTTAAAAGGCTGAATTATAGTTGCTGTATCCATTCAAATAATTTAGTCTAATTTGGAGATGTTCACAATAATCTTAATTCACATATAGTATAAAACAAATATAAACGTTTATAAAAAAATCTTAAATCACTAGTTTTGTTACTCAACAACTAAAATAAACAGGTCTTTGACTCTTAGTCAGACTTTATTAAAAAAATATAGGGCCGAATGGCGCATCGTACCGTGGCAGTGAATCCCACACCTGCATCGCGATACAGTGCGATATAGCCGTGAACTTGCAACCCCTGGCTGCATAATGCCGCGTGTACTGCCTATCTCGCCGCGGCGCCGCCGTCCACCCTACAGTGCGCGCCGCGACGCCTGAGACGACGCACGTTTCGCGGCCGCTCGAACCGTTCAAACCGCCAATTGGGGAATCGTAGCGAAGTTCTGAGTGAAGTTTAAATGTAAACATTTCGTGAAACATCGAATTATCAACATAAAGTATTTAAAATTATTATAATATTAAAAAATAATCAATCAAACATACTGTTTAGTTTATAGTAACAATTACAATGGATCTTATTAATAAAACGACATATTATTATATGCATATCATTTTAAGTAAAATAATTAATGTAATTAATATAAATATCGTAAATTGCGCTTTGTTCAATCAAATGTTGTGTTCATGTACTTAATCTTACTGTGCACGTAATTGTTGTCGTGAATGTGCTGATATTCAATTTAAAAAAGCTTCGTAGAAAAAATAAAGAATGTTGTTTGAATAAGTATAAGTTTATATAGAAGAGTAGAAATAACAAAGATAGAAAAACAGTGATGTGTTTTAGTCTGTAAAAAACTCAGACAGCATTGGTTATTAAAGAAAGTTTTTCTCATATGTGCATAAAATAGACGTGAAGGGAACCAAATAAAATACTTCTATTGATTACTAAAGGTTTGATATTTTATTTTAATTTTGATTGTGTATGATTTATATGTTATTAAATGTATGATTTGTACGTTAAATTAATTGAAACATAATTTTAATTATGACATATGCCACAAAAGATTTCAACTACATTTAAAAACACATAAAAACTTATATATTTAATTTTTTTAATCTATGGTATAAGCGTATAGACATATACTACCAAAATTGAATTCACGCACACATACATATGGGCAAATGCGTATACCATACATGTACACGTACGAATACACACACACATAGACACACATACAAACACACACACGCGACGACGACGGTCTGGTTGGTTAGACGCTTGTCTCCTTACCAAGAAGTTGCGGGTTCAAATCCCTGCAGGAACCCAAATTTAAAAAAATTGGATTCCTGTCTGGTTTTACATCTAATTATACATATAAACGAACAAGTATATATACACACACACTCACAAACACATATTGACACACAAACACACACGGGAAAGAGCGTGTATGTTCACACAAACACAATTGAGTTTTCTAAAATGTCCAATATAGTGTATACTCACATATATATTAAAATAAAGAATAAATATCCAATTCTGTTATCAAAGATATATTTGTAAAGAAAAAAAATAATATTTCTGTTCATATTCGTAAAGAAACAGATGTTGTAATTTGTATAAAACATTAGTTAGTGTACCAACAACATGTTCGCGTGCGCAAACATACGTTAATTTGGTTTGATATGGGTAATGATAGGTTTTCCCAAACACTGCAGAGAATAAAACCTTATGGCTGGAAATGTTATGTTTTCCTTTCGTTACATTTCGGAGTAATAAATGAAAATATATTTATTAAAAACCACTCAAATCGAGGAAAAACACTGCGCATTTTTGTACGGCATTTCAAAGGTATTAAATAATATTATTTTTGAAAAATAAAATAAATTTATCAAGGATATTATTTCTTTGCACTGAAGAATTTTTATTCCCATTAAAATATGTAACATGGAGATGAATATGCGTTCGAATTATGTAATTTTCCAAATCAATACAACTCTCAAACCTGCAGATTCAGCATAAACGGTTTGTATTACTATTGAAGCTTCTGTAGGCTACTAACCAGAGTCTACGGACCTCTAAACGTTTACAGGAATTTTTCTTAAATAGTTGGATCAATATGATCCCCTTCATTTTCCAAATCAATACTACTCTCAAACCTGCAGATTCAGTATGAACTGTTTGTATTACTATTGAAGCTTCTGTAGGCTACGGACCTCTAAACGTTTATAGGAATTTTTCTTAAATAGTTGGATCAATATGATCCCCTTCATTTTCCAAATCAATACTACTCTCAAACCTGCAGATTCAGTATGAACTGTTTGTATTATTATTGAAGCTTCTGTAGGCTACGGACCTCGAAACGTTTATAGGAATTTTTCTTAAATAGTTGGATCAATATGATCCCCTCCATTTTCCAAAGCAATACTACTCTCAAACCTGCAGATTAAGTATGAACTGTTTGTATTACTATTGAAGCTTCTGTAGGCTACTAACCAGAAGCTACGGACCTCGAAACGTTTATAGGATTTTTTTTTTAAATAGTTGGATCAATATGATCCCCTCCACTTTCCTTTCATGGATGATGTTTTACTTTGATTTTTATTTATATTGTTCATGAATATTGTACCAATTAATTATAGTTTGAATATTTTTTAGCGATCATGTAACTTCCTTTCATTATTTTTGTCCTGTTGGTTGGAAGAGATTGCCACTTGAAAATGCTATAGCTAGATTGTTATACAATGTTTTTTTTTATAAATAGTTTATTTAATGATTTATATTTTTTTCCAAATATCTAAGACTGCATTACAGTTATCAATAGTTTAGTGAAAAGAAGACTTGTTATATATTATCAAAAAATATTTTTTTTTTAGAAATATTAACACATACTAGCAAAATAATCACAATTTTGTTTAACCCATATACCCGAAAGTCTAAATTCGCTTATTTGCACGATTTATAATGGTATTTTAAAACTGTATTGGGGGGTTTCTTAACCCTCACGAATGTTATACTGAAAGTAATTTCGTATTATTAGCTCAAATCCAGACTCGAAATTGCACCTAATGCACATGGGCGATGGTTTTTGATATCTTCAGCATTTTAGCAATCGCTCGTGTAGTAGAACGCTGGTTATTCTTGAGCAAATCCTGTATTTGGTCATCATCAGTCATAATCGGCTTGGCAGAGCGAACAAAATTTTCTAGTGTCGTATCAGCATTACGAATTTATAACTACATTTGAGACATGCGATCACTTACTGTATAATCGCAATGTACAATATACATTTTTTTGTTTGTATTGCATTTTATTCTTTGCGGTAGTGAGAAGTATATAATACTGAAAAAACAATTAATATTGAAGTTTCATTTTTAAAATGACGCCAAAATACAGCTTAAGTAATTGAGGTTAACTATTTACCTTTCGTAATAATATACATTCAGCACGTTTGAAATGAAGTAAACAACGAAAATTTTTGCTCTAACGACATCTATTACAGAAATATGAAACTACTTTCTGGACAACATATTATCATTCTACATTATCATTATCTCGTAACAATCTGCCCTCACAGCAAACGACTACAACCAGATATAATAGTATGATGAATAGTAGTCTTTATATTTATCATTAGCATTCATGTTTTATACTCATTTTCAGACATCATTCCTTCTTCTTAGTCATGTTACTCAAGGCTGAGTATCGTGCTTCTCTGATGATTTGGAACTGAACGAATGATCATTTCTACTCATCCAGGTCCTGAGCCAAGAACTAGTCATCTCATTGATGTCGCTTATTCATATTTCTATAAACCGTCCTCTTACTCGACCTTCTGCTCAACATTTCCATTAGCTACCAGCTTCTTCAAACAATTATCTCTTTTAGCGACATGCCTTAATTATGACAATATTATTTTCCTGCATGCCATTGACAACTTTTCTTTGACCTATAGATCGTGGACGATGGACAGATGGGTGTGTCTTGCAATTCATGAGAAACAAAATAACTGGATTCACCACATAGTACATCCAGCATGTCTTTTTCCTTTCCATAAAGTGCTATGAAGAAAACTAGAGTTTTCTCCATTAGAATTTCGGTGTTGAAAATAATAGACCTTTTATCCATATTTTTTATAAATTTGTCTATTAGACTTCATTATTCATGAATTTATTTAGTAACGCTTATCAGCCGTATTTCATAAATTCAACGATAAAGCGCTCTAAATATATTTTATTACAGAATATTATTATAAAAGTCATATACTTTGTTTGTTTGAATTTGATAAAAACCACGATTTATATAAAACATACAAATAATCATACCATGACTCTATTGGAGTAGGTAAAGAAGATAGATCTCCACACATTTCTATCGATATCCATATATCTCGTGATAAATGGTTTCCTTTGTTGCATACTTCTTAAGTTTTTTATCGTTAAATTTATTCCAACTGACTTATTTACCTTTTTCCTCAGTGTCCATTGTTTTAATTTATTTCATATTCATTTCAATCTGTCCTCTTCTTTCTCAACTCATTCTCTAAAAGTGGCCAAACAATCTTAAGAGCTCTTTCTTAATTTTAATTATAGGAACCATCTCCCATAAATAGTTATCTTTTATCAGATGATCACTCTATCAAACACTGTTATATTGTACTATGTTTGACATTCTACGGAAGCCACGTATTTCTACAGCATTTATTCTGCCCTTATCTCTCCCCTATCAATGCTCAGACATTGATCTTTTATCAGATGATCACTCTATCAAACACTGTTATATTGTACTATGTTTGACATTCTACGGAAGCCACGTATTTCTACAGCATTTATTCTGGCCTTATCTCTCCCCTATCAATGCTCAGACATTGATCTTTTATCAGATGATCACTCTATCAAACACTGTTATATAGTACTATGTTTGACATTGTACGGAAGCCACGTATTTCTACAGCATTTATTCTGGCCTTATCTCTCCTCTATCAATGCTCAGACATTGATCTTTTATCAGATGATCACTCTATCAAACACTGTTATATAGTACTATGTTTGACATTGTACGGAAGCCACGTATTTCTACAGCATTTATTCTGCCCTTATCTCTCCCCTATCAATGCTCAGACATTGATCTTTTATCAGATGATCACTCTATCAAACACTGTTATATAGTACTATGTTTGACATTGTACGGAAGCCACGTATTTCTACAGCATTTATTCTGCCCTTATCTCTCCCCTATCAATGCTCAGACATTGATCTTTTATCAGATGATCACTCTATCAAACACTGTTATATAGTACTATGTTTGACATTGTACGGAAGCCACGTATTTCTACAGCATTTATTTTGCACTTATCTCTCCCCTATCAATGCTCAGACATTGATCTTTTATCAGATGATCACTCTATCAAACACTGTTATATTGTATTATGTTTGACATTGTACGGAAGCCACGTATTTCTACAGAATTTATTCTGCACTTATCTCTCCCCTATCAATGCTCAGACATTGATCTTTTATCAGATGATTACTCTATCAAACACTGTTATATAGTACTACTATATGTTTGACATTGTTCGGAAGCCACGTATTTCTACAGCATTTATTCTACACTTATCTCTCCCCTATCAATGCTCAGACATTGATCTTATACATCTAAGTTAGCACTAGTACACCACTGTAAAAAATATTTTTTGTAATATCATTATTTGTTCACAAAAGTAGTATTCAGTTCGTTATTGAACTTGTTTCATGCAGCAACACGTCTTTCAGTATCTTTATCTATCTAACCTTCTCTCAAAAATATCTTCCTCAAAATAATTAAATTCATCAATTAGTCGTTATTTTACATCGCAATTACTTATACCACAGAATTACCTTTTTAAACAACCATTTTTAGCAAATTATTAAAATACTCGTACAACCTCGTATCTTTTTCTAAACATGTTTCACTTAAACTTAAATAATTTTATTTTTTTAACTTTTAGTCCTTCTGTCAAATTTCTAAAATTATCTTAGTACGATTAAATATTATCGAATTTCTCCGCATCTAAAACGTCTACATTGACTAAAGTGTCGCAAACGGATTGATTTCAAACTTTCGTTCTGAATCGATGCAATAGGCAGGACTATTGCTGCTACTGGCTGGTACCTTTTTGGGTGGTCTTATAAAAAAATATGATTATGTATGAAGATTACACACAAATGCTATATTCCACCTAAAGCCGAATAGCCGCATATGCACTTACATACATCTACCCATGTTTAATTGTAGTTCGTCTTTTCTTGGTAAGTTTTCTGCGGTTTCCTTACCAAATAAACTTTTCAAAATATATAGATGTGGAGAAATACCTAGTCTAATGGCCGCAGTCACCATCTTCCTATTCTTAAAATGAGCTAATTTTTTGAATTACTGATACCCGAATTACAGCCCCCTTGAAGATAATTTGTTGTCTAAATGGCGCTGTATAAATTTTCCTTCAATTATTTTCATTATTACTAATAAAATGTAGAGTTATTATCTTTGCAAGACCTTAATTTATATTCGAAGATTACAAATAAAGGTTTGGTAGCCACTATAAAGACACAAATATGTAAAGTGCCGTCAAAGGGTTGATAGCAGTATAAAGCAATTCAAATATTTTCTCAAATTTAAAGAGAAATTTAGTTATCAAACAAAGCATTAATAACGAAAGCGTATGTATGTTTGCATAGCTTAGTAGAATGAATATTTGTATGGTGTATGTTAATTCGATTACGTAACATGACGATGGGAAATAATAAACGTGAGGGAAGTCATTCCATCGTTCTATGCTACGGCGGATAGAAGACAAACTAACTCAATTTTCCACTAGAATTAAATCTTGCGCGTCTTTTGTAGCGATAGGCGGGGAGGTGTTTAATATTATTTTATACAATTCAGTGAAAGTGCAATCGATGAAGGAAAGCAAACAAATTTATGTCGAAGCTCTGAGAAAGTGACAAGAAGGAATCCTCCGGGTGAGTGCTCCCTGTGCTAGGGCCGATTTTAAGGTGTGATGAACATCGTTTAAAAGGCGGAATTCTGTGATTTTTTTAAAGAAGGGATAAATGAAGGTATTTTATACCTCTTTAAAGGTTATGAAAAGGTAAAAGAGCCTTTCTTGTTATCTTTAAGATAGCCAATAATCTTTTACGGTTTCAATGTTGGCAAGTGAATAAAATGATTTTCGACTTGGAAATTAATCGGTGTGGGATGTTAGCTCGCTTGATTTATGTTTACAAGTGCCGGTTCGTAGCCCATACTATGCTACCCATCTCGGACAAGAACAATATTTTTATTTCGATTAGTTGAGTTGGAATACGGTCACATTTATTACTTTTATAAATAAAAAAAAATTAAAACAGACAGGATTGGGCGCGGAATCACGACATACTTCCTTCACTACCATACGTTTTTATTTTTTTATACAGCTTTTTTTATTTCTCTTACTTTTCGCTTTTCCTTCGTTCAAAATTTCATTTTTATTGATTCAATTAAACTTTTAGCGGCCGTCCTCTTATACGAATCCTATTTATGTTCACATTACAAATTGATTAAATCATTGTTTCGTCACTCATTAATTTAACATGTCCAAACCTCCTCAAACTGCTCTTTTTCGCCCCTCTTAATAGCGGGTTTGATTCCAGTTTGTACCCAAGTAAATTAAAATGCTACAATTTAATATAAATATATTTAGTAGGCAGAAAAATAAATAGAAGTTAGATGTAACATGATCTCCGTGGTCAGTTGCTAAGGCACCTCTCTTCCAAGGCAGGTTTGAGAGTAGATTCCCGTTGGAACCATCTCTGGTTGTCACTTATAGCCTTTTGAATATATCTCCATGTGTCTAGAAAAGAGCGTCATATGGAAATTAATCCACCAGATTGTGCTATATATACGAGTAATACTAAGTGTAATACAATATAATCTATGTATAGTAATTACACTTATTTTGACATTTAATTTTTTTCTATATTATTTATAGTTAAGTTATTAACATTGTGGAGGTTTAAAGACATTGTAATTTGTTTTATTAAACACTGTTTATTTCACTTTATGTAACGGTATAACCCTACTGGTTTCAAGGTTTTCACCTCATCATCAGGGGAGCATAAACAAGACAAAACAAACCTTGAAACCGGTAGGGTTATACCGTTATATGAAGTGAAATAAGCAGTGTTTAATAAAACAAATTACAATGTTAATTTTCTTCACTTACAATTGAGTTACGAAGTAAGAAAATAACAATTGTTTAGGAGCACTTACATTGTATGAATAATAAAAATAATAAATGGTGATTCACCGACAGTGAAATAAATGGAATGATACAAAATTGAAACATTCACTTCCATTACTTGTAAATGAGCCATATCACCTCTATTGAAATTGTATACACGGGAATCAATTCAAATGTCAATTTATGACTAATGAGGAAAAAGGTCAATGAAACCTTTCGTAACCAGGCAATTTGCTCGTGGAAAATATGTCCCTGACTGAAAAGTTGTAAAATAAGAGGAAGGCTTAATTTATTTAGGAGTAATGGGACAATTATAAAGCCGTTAAATTATAGTCAAGAGACAAAAATTAAGTTCGTAATCCTTTGGTTGCTAGAGAACGAATTATATTAAATATCAGCATTTTTTTTAAAGTATTCAGTTTTTATTTAAATTTTATAAATAATCACCATTTATTAACCCGTGCCCATATTGGGGCAGGTGGAGAATGAGATACTCGCATATTATTTCAAAGGCTTTTCAGTCTTCTTTCTTTCAGAAATTGATTCATTTGGTCGTGTCATGTTTATATAGACTTTACTAAGCTTCTGGTATTTTCTATACTATTCGTATATATCATTTTTGTTCGTCTTAAGCACTGGATCTTATTTTAATCCGTATTCTTTCCTAATGTACTTTCTCCTTATTCAGATATACATTGTTTTTCAATACGTTGTTATAATTTTTACCAAATGTATTTTACTTTCATCATTTTTTGTCCGATCCAAGTTTTTCTTGCATATCCTGATGTTGGGAGTAAGAGCCAATTATTAGCAGTCAGCTTTGGTTCTCTTCGATTCCTTTAAAATGAGCCAGTAAAAATGTTATGTAATTAAATATCTTCTTCTTTGTCCCTTATTCATAACGACGGGGAAGCAGCGATGTTATAGTACTTTTCCATTCTAGTCAGTCCTGAGCCACGAACGGTCTCGCAGACTAGCTGAAACTTGTCTTATTGTCACTGTTTATTCCACTTTTTCCAAAAAGTGGAACAAATAGTGTTTGATAAAACAAATAACAATGTCTTATTAATTAATTTGTTGTGTCGTGTCTGGATTATAGTGATTCTATTTATTGTGGATTGCCTGATTCACAAATTTCTTGACTCCAGTATTTTTCAATATATTGTAGATGCTAGGTAAATGGTTGCAGTCTTATGACTATATTATATCACCATATTGATCCGCTTTTAAGAAGCACGCTTCTCAGTGGCTAAAGTGTCGTGAATGGATTGATTTAAAACTTTATCTCTTTGTATTTAAGTTCCTTCTTTAGAATATTTCGAATCTGTGCCTGAGTGATGTTCCTTTGGAGAGAAGTAGAACTTTGTGGTCGAATTCTAATTCTTTTCATCTAATAAATTGGTTGCTCCAAAACAATCCAAAAGGACGGGGCATTATCGTAAAGCTTTTGTCGTTGCTGGTCTTGTGGTGTAGAATAGTCTACATTTTAGTGTCAGAGATTTGGGTGGTGTGTACAGCTTTAGGAAGCACTTAAAAACAACCCTTTTTGGGAGGTCTTATAACTAATGAGTGGGTTCGAATTCAGAGTTAAAGCGTCCTTGAGGAGAGTTTGTTCACTTAACGATGCTATATATGATAAATAGATTTTTATTATTATTATTATTACCAACCACATGCTCTGACCAAATAAATTGAGATTTTTAATCCACTGTGGCTCATTCTCTAGTTCATTGTGTATTTCTGCCTTGTTTGCGTCTGTTTCTTAACACCCTATATTTCACGGAGATCCTTTATTTCAGCTGCATGTATTCCTGACCCTTACGATACATACCAATTTTGAATCCCAAGATTGTTCTGTATAGCGATGTACGATACGATAGGCTATCCCTCGTTATATAGTATGTTTGTGTGTGTATTGTTAAAGTATATGCAAGCAGTTGCACTTCAGTTTAAAGTTTAAACTTGAAGTTTCGATGACAAGAAGATAAAAGTTCCAAGATAATCGGCAGATTGAATCTTCTGCAGCCTTCCGTCAGGCAGAGTTTTATATAACGCTTTAGAATTTAAGTTATAGAAAAAAATCAGATGTGAAACGGCACAAGAGTTAAATAATTTCGGAAGTGAATCTATGCGTGATTGATAACCTTTAGATCACGGTCGCTGACTATATATACTATATATAGACTTGTATATAAGTTTTGAATGAAAGCTTACAGTTGATTAACACCGATATATTGAGGAGTCTTTATTCGCTGGTCCTTTTTTGTAGTCGAGCTCATGATTTTGACGCTCATCCTGTGTAAACTGAAATCATAAGTGTTTGAAGTTGTTAATTTTTTCAGACGTGTCTCTATGAACTGAATTTTGTATATATATTGTACGCAGTTGATTGTCGGCACTTGATATAACAGAACAGAGTACCTCTGTTTATGACGTATTGATCCTCATTCCGGGCTGTGTTAACTTTTCAAAACGACTCAGTGTTCCCTGCAGCATTTATTTGTTGGATTGTCACTTTATCGTCCGCAAATTGTAATGAGCCAATCTCGTTATCCCTAATTCTCTCCACGCTGCCAGTAATTTAATTTCTAAGGTTTATCTTGTCCATGAGTACGGCGAACAAAGTTTTTGAGAAAATATTAATAAAATATAATCAAGAAATTATTCACCACAATAAACAAAAGTGTTTCCTGTAAATTTAATCCATAGTGGGCTTAGTTACTCTTTAATCTCTTAATTTAATCCATAGTGGGTTTAGTTACTCTTTAATCTTTTAATTTGAGAAGTTACTTTTTTATGCTCTAATGTGATTTTTACATAGTTTATACACATTTTGAATTTTTTGTAATTATATATATATAACGCACGAACCCGTTAAAAGGCAAGCAAAGAGTAAACACCTCCATTATTTTTAATCCAATCATACAGTATTTTTCATATAAACATATCTCGGCAAACATATTTCTCAATCTCCTCAACTTTTATTTAAATTTTCTCCAAATATCTCCCTATTTTCGATATATCACTTCTTCACTCACCATTTTGTTTGACAGCATATTTAAAAATATGTATTAACTTATTCAACAGAAGAATATTTACGTTAATCCAAATATATATACCTTCTATAAAAAGTTCCTTTGAAAAAATTATGGTTATGATTATTCAGCATTAATGGAATTGGTGGTGTAGATTTTCTATTATTTTTGCCAGTACTAATATAATATATTGGGTGTTAACGTAAGTTGTGTCCGTTTTTTTTCAAATTTGAAAGTGAGCACCAAAAGTAAAACAAAATGGTAAAGGTTATACGTCATTCGAGACAAAATTTTCTGCTGTATAAGATATAGTGTTTGCTTTTACGTTACATGTATTATTTTATTTGATTACAATCCTTAAAAATGGAATGTCAAGTAGACGAAAGTGAGCATTTTCGACACCTCCTTCTGTTCGCGTTCAATCGAGAGAAAAAAGCTGTCAAAGCTGGTTTAAGCGGTCCTCATCGAAGTCTACTGGTCGTCCAGAACGCTTCATGTCTTTCAGGTCGAAATTACCGTCTTTGAAACGCAAAAACCATCGACGAGCTGTCCTTTCATTCATAGCATCTTCACCGTACACTTCGCAAATATCGCGAGCAGCTTTGACAGCTTTATTCTCTCGATTGAACGCGAACAGAAGGAGGTGTCGAAAATGCTCACTTTCGTCTACTTGACATTCCATTTTGAAGGATTGTAATCAAATAAAATAATACATGTAACGTAAAAGCAAACACAATATCTTATAGAGCAGAAAATTTTGTTTCGAATGACGTATAACCTTTACCATTTTGTTTTACTTTTGGTGCTCACTTTCAAATTTGAAAAAAAAACGGACACAACTTATGTTAACACCCAATATTATATTGTTTTCTGATTTCGCTTTCTATTTTTCATTTAATAATTAATTATCATAATAAATAACTCAATCAGTTAAAAATATTTTTTAAATGACAAATTATGAAATGAAATATATTTTTATTACAGTGCTTTCATATAAAAATACATTTTATTTAAAAACTCACCTTTTAAACTATTTTACATGCGCGCTTCATATTTTTTAGAAACAAATATCATTAAAAAATATCTAAAGATTAAGGCGATGTCATTCCTGTATACTTATGAATACAAATAACATATGTTATTGTTTAATATATTAGCTCAAAGTTAAATTAAATAAAAATCAGTTTTTTAAAAATGATTAAAAAGATTCATTGTATTTCCAACACAAATGATGAATAACTGTGAGTGGCATATGGATTCCAATCGTTCTAAATTACGTATAATTGAGGCCGTCGACAAAAGTCCCGCTTTCGTATATGATAGTTATTCAATTATTGGAAACTTTATTGTACAATGCACAATATGTCAAGTTTTTTGCTAACTGGCAATATCTTTCTACCAATGGCACAATAACTTCAAAAAAGTTTGAGTGAAAGGTGGGGAATTTTAATTGTCGATGTTTAGGAAAAAAACTACGCAATACCAAAATAAAAAAAACCAGCAAAAAAATAATAAAAAATAGATGGCAACGAGAGGGAAAGGGAGTTTGAAAAATAAAATGATGGAAAACGAAAAATAAAGCTTAATCATTGATGAGAGATTAAATGTTTTTAATTTCATTTTTAGAAGCACTTCATCGATGGTGCTAGTTTTACATAGTAGCTGATTCTAGAGTCAAATACCATGGACAGTTCAAGACGATATGAAAAATGAAGAGTGGCGAACTGGAAAAACCGAAAGGCAATCCCTACTGGTAACGAGGGTGAGTGTTAGAAAAGTTGCTTTTTTACGAGATCCACAATGACTTGGATACTTTCAGTAACGTTCAAAGTTTTTCTGTTGGCAATTTTTACGTTAACCCTCCATGTTTGTAGGCGATGGTTCAATAATATTATAGTTTTTCGAGAAATGCGATGAAGGAAATTGTGGTGAATTTAATATTCGTTGTGTACCACGGAGAGTTTGCAGATTCACATATCGAACCAAATAGGTTGCCTATGACGCCGCGAGCAACTCAATTATTGATTCACCTGCTCTCGCCGTTTTCTGAGAAGTTTTCCAATCAAACTTGTTGTTGCAAAGAAAAATACTGGCTATGCAACCTCCTTCAGACGAAACTGCACTTCACATCGCATTACCAATACAAAACTGAACTATTCCGACCCTTTATTGCGATTAAATTGAAGATCTATCTCAAATGTCAGCATTTCATTAAAACTTTGCATTTAGATTGAAAAGGGAAGGGGAAAAACAAATGCTTGTATAACTTAATGTTATTATATTATAGAGATAATTTAACTGTGTTTTTAAAAAAGAACATTATAACATATGTTATGTTACAAAGAATATATATAACGAAAAAATCTCTTTTTGAAAAAATGAATCGCCTAGTTGGTAAAACGCCTATTTTCAGTCTTCCTTAAAAAAATATTTCAGTTTGGTTTTCTCTTAAGACGTCTTTTACATCATTCTAGTTGGATAAACGACATTGCCATATGGCAATTGACACTAGGTTGTTCTTTTTACGACAAAAGTGTAATACAATACAACGTATTTTTTAAATACTCGTATATATATTTTTTATTTTAACTTTTTATTCCGACCTTAAAATTGAATGATAAAAGTACAAAATATATTTAAAACTATTTGTTAAAAAGATTACATGAAATATTTTATAAACAGTTTTTAAGTTAAATTACAAACAAACACAAGGCATGCCATATAACTATTATATGGTTATCATTGTTTAAACAGAATAAGTATTATAAATTCTTTAGACGTGAAAGTGCATCAAATCTCTAATGTAGCGATTATTCAACTAATGCCCCTAAGGAATATTGGTAAGAATTTGCATAAAATCTCTCGAGTATAAAAGTTTGATAATATTTCGTATGCAGAAACTTTAGATGTCAAAAGATCAACTTATTCTAACCCCCTTTTTAGGTAGATAGTAGTAAAATAGGTAAAATACTTGTTACTAAGCCAAACATTAAACTTACTTTTATGAATAAGAGGCGGTTGGTCGAAAGGTAAACACTAAACATCTATGCAGAAGTTTCTACTTCGAAACTCGCACTGAACTACCACCTACGTAATTTTTTCATTGTTTTTTTACATCGTTATGCAATAATCCATCTATTTACGCAGTCTCCCATGACGCGAATTCAGTCAACGCGGTTTATTCTGTTTGGAACTAGAGGAACGCAAAAGGATATCCAAGCAGCAGTATTTATTTTTAATGCCATCAACATCGATAAATGAAATATCTACAATAGCATACGAATATAGCTTTAAAGGTAACTGAAGGTAAACAAAGCTTTGTTTTAACTAAGTAAGACTATAGTGTCCTTAACTATCCATGCAGTGAGAGTCTGGAACCAGTTACAAACCAATGTTAGACTCGCTCTGTCCTTGGCATGCTGTAAGAAGCGACTGAAAAAACTCTTAATTTCTAGACACGTATATTGTGTTTCATTGTATTTTATTACCTTTCATTGTTTATGTTCATAAATACGAATAACCTTTTCAATATTTATTGCGACCATGTAACTTGTTTTCTTTATTTTATTTTATATCTGGTTGGCTGGAAGAGATTGCCGCCTGGCAATAAACACAGCACATTATATTTGAAATGAAGTGTTGAGTAAATAAATAAATAATATCTGACAACATGTAACATTAATTAATTTTACATAGCATTCAATGACTCCATTAATGCAGTTTCAATTTACGCATTGTTTTCATGGAACCAATCATTGGCATGCATTGAAAGTTTACTGTATTTTATCTACCTTTTAAGCATAGTATAAGGCCACTTATGATTTCGGTCATGTTGATTATATAACAATATATTGTTATATAACTAACTTCATGAATTAGAACTGAAAAAAAAGTATATGGAACATTTATATGTTGGCCTCAAAACTCCAGTTACTTCAAAAGCGCTCCAACAACTTACAATAGGTAGCTGTGTCAGGGAAAAATTAATTAGCTTGAAAATTCAATTTTTAGGGTATTCGTTGGTAATCGAACCCAAAATGCTTGATTGCTTAATGAGCATATCTGTCATTTAATTGGTAAATTATTAGTCTAAAAATAAAATGTCGTAAATTAGTTCAATAGTGGCTAATAAATAAACCTTATGTTAGTTAAATGTAAAAGCATGATTTTTTCCATTATTTTTATTTCATGACTTACCAAATAATAAAGCAATTATAAAATGACCAGGAAAATGTAAATTTTAGATATTTAATTAAAATTTTCCTTTTTTAAATTTCCATGGGATAGTTCTAAATGGGTTTGAAATAAAAAGTAAGACTTTCATTGTTTTCTTAATAAACCGTTTTGAATTTATATAATCAAATTTAAAGTTGTGAAAGGGAAAAATATTTTCTTAACAAAAAGTACGCAAAGAGGATAATTTTAAGGATTTTTTTTCAGTGTTCCATGAAAAGCTAGTTCTTGTATTTTACATTTCATGATATTGTTAATTTATTTTAATATCTTGAACACATTATTTGAATAAAATGGAAATTCATTTAGGCGAATGAATTACTTTTCCATGTATCAATCATCTAACCAAAGAAAGGCATATGTTGAATGAACGTTTAGGGGTCTTTATAATGAAAAAAAAAACGTGGCCTAGTTGATAAGACGCTTTTCCTTCATCCCGGGAGTCACGGGTTCGATTCCCGTTAAACCCCAGCTTGGTTTAAAAAGAAGAAGTTGAACTTCAGCAAGCACACAGTCTTGACATACCAATCCCAAAGTTTTGATGGCAAGGAGATCGAAGTTCCAGACGTCCAGAGAAGACAATTGGTAGATTTAATCAGCTGAAATCTTTTGTTAGGCAGAGATTTTTATACGCTTTTTTTGCGTTGAAATTAAGACAGTAAAAATATGTGTTAGAAAAAAGAGCGCTGCGTACAATGTATGCAAAACTATGTACGTCAGAATAAGGAATAAGAGCATGAAAAATAATATGGATTGTTAGAAAATAATATGGATTGTAAGAAAATAATATAGATTGTAAGAAGAATAAAGCATTGAGATAGTATGATCTTGTAAAAAGAATGAATGACGAAAGCTTTATAAAAAATATCTATACGAGTAGTAGAGAAGGTTCGAGAAGTTTATGAGGACTTAGAAAAAACGTGGTATGACCAAATAAATAAAATTCGTCAACATTAGAAAGTCTTTATAATAGGAGAGTATGCATGACGAGGTATACTGACATGGCAAAAGTGAAAGCTGTGTACCAGGATTGAATAAAGTGAAAATCTGTTCGCTATGCCTACACCAATAGCAAAATGTATGATATATTAAATTGAAGGGATATATTTGATATATTAATAGTGATATACGAGTATTTGATTGAAGCTTCAACTGCTTAAATTTAAAAAAAATGTAGTGACAACATTAATGTTGTAGATTTCCATTTTCGACCAAATGATTTTCAAACACATATACAATAAAAAAAACTTCACACTTAATTTAAAATAAGTTCTTTTTCTATATTAAGGCATTCTCGAACTGGACTCGAAATTTCGTTTTTCAAGCGCACAAACTAAAACTTTTTTACAATTTATGGATCAAAAAAGGTACCAAATAATTCATGTATTGGAATTTTCAAAACGACCGGCATTAAAAAACTTCTTAATAAATTAGTTTGTTTCTGTAATGTTACTTAATTATTCAATGACCTTTAAAAAACATTCTTATTTTCAAGCAGATGCCTCAGGAAAAAAACTAATTTCTGGAATATTTTTCAGTGATATTAGGAAAACAAATACTTTCTTCCAAAGAAAATGTTTATACTCGTAATTGCAATTCTTTACTATAAATAACAATATTTAACAACACAGTTAGATGATGCATTGCTTTCTAGATATAGTCGAAATATCTCATGTGATTTTCTACATCACATGAGGCTAGTATATTTATAAGTATACGAGTATTATATTTCGTTTATAGTCGATGCTGACTAAAAAAATAATCTCCGTTTTTTAATCTAGCCACAAGTAAAATTGAAGCTATTAAATGTTAATTATATGGAATATATAGGTATAAAATATATAAAGTGGGTATAAAAATATTAGCAAAACGTATTGTATGAGGAACAGTATCGTTATTTATCAAGTCAAACAATAATATAATCCGTAGAAAAACACATAAGACAGATGAAAATGTTAAGAAGTTAAATTAAAATAAAACTGAGAAATTAGCAACAAATAAATTGAATCAATCAAAGAATGTGTGAATTCTAAATTGAAATGAAGTCATATTCAAACATATTTTTTGGTTCGAGAGTAAAACCAGTCAGGTATTGATAGAGATTATAATTCTAGACGTATGGATGCCAAGTGAGCATACTAACCACCAGGCTACAGCTTCATTGCATTTAAAGAAAAGTTTTATACAAGTTTTTTCTTTTTTATTAATTTGTACCATACGAGTATAAAGGATTCGAAGGAGATTTTAGGACGGAATCATTTAAAAAAGGAACAAGCATTCATTTTACCGTAAAGTTATGTTATAAGTTACTTCCCCTCAAGCAGAGACAAATCAAGTTAGACTCTAAACTAACGAACAATTGAATCAGTGTATAATTGCATAGGAAGGAAATATTCCATCTGAAAATATAAGTTTCATGATTTGGGTTGTACAGCGCATAATATTCGCATAATATTTTCAAAATTATTAAGAGCTGTATAAAATTGGGTGTTGTTTATTTGATTGACTGAAAAAATGAGATTGTTCGAATACACACCATCAAATTATGCCCCTAATGGAGTAGATAATGTATAATGATTTAAAAAATACTATTCACGTAGACAACATTGGCATCTGTTTTTTAGTTTCTCACCTTTACCTTAGTCCCTCCCCCACTCTCTTTCCCTCACCCTCTCAAGTATTTTGAGATTTTTGATTGTTTGAGATTTGGAGAAAAATATATTGATACTGTTTTCAGTCTTGACATTTACTTTTTCTGAAATACAAAAAGTTGTTTTCATGATCCACCTACATACATAGGGAAACATCTAACAGAGAAGATGAAGTTAATGTCGTTTCGATGGATGTGACATTAACTTTAGAAGAATCCTGGTTGATATTCTTCTTTATTAATGAAATTAATCATATAAACTACGCTTTGTGCAACAGTAGAAATCCACGCAAGACGGACAGTTGAAATAACAAAATGGACTGACTTTATGACGTTTTCTTAGGAATAATTCATGTATATTAAATTATACACTTGAAATAAAACAGTAGCCTACAGTAAACTTACCATAAACGATGGAATTCAATAACAAAGCTACGAATATGCGTCATTGGGTAATCATAATTTGGATTCGGAATGCAGCAAGAAAATTCCTTAAATATTTTCCCTTGCAATTTCTACGGAACGTGAATCAATTCGCAAGTCACATTTTAGGGTAGTGTGAGAATAGTACAATTTACGTTTTAGAAAGAAGCTCTTCGGTGCCTTGCATCGGGCTATCCACTTTATTTTCTAATGTCCCGGAATACCTTTGATTCATTTGCAAACTTTTGCTAGAGTATATGTAGTCATTTAGGCTATCTATTATACAATCAAGGTATACTAATTAAATGGTTTCTTAACCTTGTAAGCAATTTTCATCCAGTGACAAAAAATCTTTCTATCTACGTCGAGCAATGTTTTTCTTAATTTGGTGTGGCGTCGACAGAAAGTTAAAATACGTGTATTCAACTTGCCACTAGTGAGATTTTCGATCTGTCTGTGAGTCGGTTAGAGTCAATAAATTACTTTGATTTAGCTAAGTTTTCATTTTCGAACATGAATAGAAAAATTATAAATCATCGTGAAAAGCATGTTGCATTTGATTGATTTTACTAGTTAGCCATTTTCTCCAAATTTACCGTTATTAACGTGCTTAAAAGTTGTAATACGAGTATATTAATTCCGGGAATATGTTCATACATCATATTTTACGGTTTACTTCTTGTTTAACTCAGATATGCTATTTTTTGAATGAACCAATAGTAAAGCCATTTAATCGTTTTACATGCATTACTTTTGTTTTATATATTTTTTATTGACTTGACCAATTTGTGTTTTAATAAAAAAATTATATAACTCACTGTGGATCGGGTGGCTACCTAAATCAGTTACAAATTAAAAAAAATAATAATGCATACGTGTCAAATTTTCTGCAAATCAAGAATTTATGATCGAATATTTCATTTGACCGCGGCATTCCCGGCGTGGTTTTAAAAGTCGGAAGTGTCCTGATTGGCTCCCTCGAGAGACAGAAAATCGTTTTGGACCAGAGTGAAATGAAAATAATCAGCGACGTTTTGGACGGCAGATTTTCGAAGGGCGTTATCACCATTTAATTGTGGGGAAAAGGTTTAATTAAAAACCCGATGGCACGGTCGTGCGCGGCTTATGGGATGTCATCTAGGGAATCTAATTCCGCCTGGGCATCGATGGCATTTGAATATGCGAACTGGAAGGAATAATTGGAATTTCTATACGGTACCAAATTTAGTTCGTATGCTTCTTAGAAAGATTATACAATATAAAACACTTTCGTTGTGTATAGGACAACCTGGCATGTTTTTTGCCACATAACAATCTAATACAACTAACTTGAGAGATTTTATAGAGGTTTTAAGTGAAAACTAGACTGAAACCGTTGAAAAATTGGGTATTAACTGTAATCGAAAAATGGTAACGAAAAATTAAATTTTCAATAAACAATATGGTGTGGTGCTAAATAAAAAATCTTAAATGATAATTTGAAATAAGATTCAGTTTCTAAAGTTTAATGAATTTAATACAATTAAGTAATAAGTGCGATATTTTCAAAGATTTTTCAATATTGTTGATGTCAGATTTCTTATTTTTTGTATTTAGTTTACTGCTATTTTGTGTTAGTGGTAAAACATTTTGTTTAAAACCATCTCCGCATTACTCAATTTGCCTAATTCAATGTGATTAGGATACCTGCCGGAATATCTAAGACAACAAAGACAAGTGGATGCTATGTGAATGCAGATTCGGTGTGAATGTATCTAGTGTATTTTATTCGAATTTTATATTAAAAAAACGCTAAATTATATAAATATTTAATAATTCTGTGAACGTAAAAGTTAGAGAAAAACGTTTTTAGATCGATGATAAACATTGTACCCTTAGCATTTTAGCATAACTTGAAAAAAAAGTAGAAATTAATGTTGCCTTTAATAATTGAATGTGTAATAAATAATATTTAAATTATTCAACCGTAAAATAATGTATGATACTAAAAAATGAACAATTTATAAAGTATCGTTTAGAGGGAAAATTCTTCACAATTGCGAAAGCTGTAAAGGTTTCGAAGGAATAATATTTTTGTAAAAAAAATAAATCTTACACAGTAATTGTTTTAATGAACAAAAAATATTTCGAAAAGTTTTTTTTGTACATTAAATTTGCGAGATTTCATTGCATGGTTTATTTTTTTCATAAAAAAATCAGGAACAATAATTTGAAAGTACTCCTATGTTAATATTTCAGAATATTAAGCACATTGAAATGTTATTTAAATTAAAAAATATTTGGTTAATTTTCTATTATGTAAAAAAAATCTTAATTATTCGAACCGAAAACATATTTTTTCGTCATTTTAATGCCTTGGTAAATTATTCGCTCTCGATGAAAAGACTTTTGGTTATGATATTTATTTTTAAATAATTTAATTAAATTATTTCGTAAAATGATAATTTACTACAAAAGATTGTGAAACTTTCAATATTCATTCATATACGACCTTTAATACAAATGTTAAAACTTTGCTTTGATTAAATATTGTACACAACATACATATATCAGTATCAAATTTAAATATAAAATTTGTTGTGACATCATTTTTTTAAAGATTAACATAAAGAATATGATAATTTATTGAAATATATCAGTAGTAAATTCAAATACAATATTTAACATTTGTTGTAGTTTTAAAAAAAAACAAGATTAATGGTTAAATTGAGCTGCATAACCGCGCGGTAACGCACTGTACTTCCGTGCGGAAGGTCGTCAATTCGGACTCCGCGCTGTGCTCCTCCCCTCGTATGACATAGGCATTATTCCGCCTAGTATTTGGGGGTATTAGGATAACTATGACTTCGATCATATATATTCTTTAAAAAAATGTGAACTAAAGGGTGATGTGGTAAATACGTTTTAGAAGAGCACTCTTCGGTTGTTTGGGCACGTAGAACGAATGAATGAACAAACTCTTTCTAAATAAATATATCAACTGAATGATATTTTGAAAAAATAAAATGTAAAAGTCAGACAACTTGTAGTAGTTGTATGGGGTGTTTGATTGTAAAAGAGGAGAAAGATCTGTGTTAAAACAGAAAAGTCTGGCACTCTGTCCTCTTTGCCTACCACGGCAGGCAAACGGCGCAATGGTTTGTATGTACGTACTATGATATTTTAACGAATAAATGATATCAGTATCGAATTGGAATATAATATCTGTTATCATGATACATGAAATGATAAAGATTAACACCATTGAGCATTTGCGGTTGTCAAATAAACCGATAGAAATAAAATCACATCACAAAGTGATGGGTCAATAATACGAATCCACTAATTGTCAGCAGCGAGCTGGCTATAAGTGTCACAATCAACCGTCAACTGTGCCGCACACCATTTTAATGTTGGTCAGATAAGCCGGGCTTTCCCTTTAATCAGATGTCTGACGGCTGAATTCGAAAGGGATGGAAGTATTTTTGTCTGTTTGTATACTTAGTCTTTCGACCAACAATTGAAATAGTTCAAAAATTTATATAAATATAACACTTCATAAAAACCAGTTCATTTATAAAAAAAATACAAATTCGTACATTATAGGCTTCCAACTCACATGTGTGCTTGTTCTATGTTATGAAGACCATGTGACACATTTGCTAAGAAAGTTATCTCTCAATCCTGGGATTACTGGTTCAATGCCTGTTAGAATCCAATTTATTTTTAAAAGGTTTTATATGGTTATAATGTAAAACCTCTTTAGCATCTTTATGGTTGATTGGAACGCATGAAACTTAACCCACCAGGCTGCATTATATACGTGTACCAAGAAAGTTTAATACTATTCATCAGCAATGATCCCCTCAAGTTTCATTAGATATACATTCCTTTAAATATAAATTATAGATTTGAAACAAAAGTTCGACGCAACATGCATCCACAAACCCTGGAAAAATAATTTAAATCTTAAATCACTCGAGCTACTTAATAATACCTGAATTTGAATTTTTAACACTCTTGAGAAGTGCAACATTAATGTACTTCAATTTAAACATATCACATCACAAAACACATGAATGTAAAGCTAACATTTTATTTTGTGTCATGTTAGAGAAGTCAATGGGACACTAAAACATACGAGTATACACTGGAACCGGACAGTATCAAAACCTGCTAAGATGATATTTAACAATAGTATTTTGGTGCCAACTTCGATGTATGTGAGTGAAATGGGGACGTGGAAAAATACTGAGGGGAACCGAATAAATGCTGCAGAAGTGCGTCCATTGAGAAGAATACATGGAGGGACAAAGTATAACGAAATACGGAATGAAGTGATAAGGGATCTACGTGAACATAAGCCTGATGTGTTAAGTAAGATAAAAAGAGCACGCTGAGATGGTTTGGGCATGTGGAACGAATCAAAGGAGAAATACTATATATAGTGAAAATGTGAGTGATTGAAGTGTGACAGGAAGACCAAGGAGAGAGAGAGTTGGATCAAATTAATGATATTCTGAAAGAAGGAAAGGTAGAAAGTCAGAGAAATTGTAGAATTTGTATGGATGTGGAAGAGGTTAAGGACGTGTGTTGAGATAGGAAAGTATGACGCGCTGCCCTCTCTGCCTATCAGACAGGGAAATGCCATGATGGTATGTATCGTAAATAAATTTCATTCAGTACAGAAGCTGTCGTTGATAGCTCTTGAAAATAGATCTTAAAGCGTTTTATGTACATGTTTGTCCATCTCGATTTATTTCAGAATATTAAATAAACCTCAGACCATTTTTGAGAAGCTTGGTTCAACCAACTTCAGCAATTAAAAGCACGGCTCAGTTTTCTCTATTTACGGAGGAGGCCCTTGATACTGATCGATGGTAGATTGACAAAACTGGCTGATCATAAATATTTTTATAAATGTTAAAAAAGTACATCATCCCCAAGATGAATCGCGATAGTTTTCATTAATATTTTTTCATATTTAAAAACATTTAATAAAAATATATATGGTATATTTTTTTTGTTGTAATTTGCTTTATCAAACACTGTTTATTTCACTTTTCGTAACGGTATAACCCTACCGGTTTCAAGGCTTTCACCTCATCATCAGGGTGCTCCCCTGATGATGAAGTGAAAGCCATGAAACCGGTAGAGCTATACCGTTACAAAAAGTGGAATAAAGTGTTTGATAAAACAAATTAAATGTCTTAAAACCTCCACAATGTGAATACCTTAACTATAAACAATATATTTTTTTGTTTAAGGTTTTACAGACTGTAAAATGATACAGTTATAATTTTAAACTTTTTCACAAAACGCCGTTTATTTGAAGCGTGTTTGTAGCAGACGATTCTACATAATATTTAATTTAGTGGTTGGCAACCTTTTCCGAATTGAACCATTTAGACATAATAAGCCTTTCATACAAGCTAAACCCAATTTAAAATAACATCGATGTTCCATTTATTTTTAAGCCGATTTTGTGAAAATAGTTAATTTAATATTCCATTAAAAAATAAGTTTCCAAGTTGATAAGACTCCGTTCCCTTGTAAGTAGGATGCCTGTCACTCAACCCGGCGGTTTTGGGTTTAATTCTCGTTAGGACCCAGATTCTTTTTTAAAAATTAAGAATTTCTGTCTGATTTTCACTTAAGCCCTCTATAACAACCTTGCGGTTAGTTGTAATGGATTGTCACATGACAATAAGCCCCTTTTATTGTACTGTGTAAAACGAAAGAGTAATACAATACAATACTGATTTCATCATAAAATTTTCATGAAACGTTTTTGTATATAAAGATTTTTTTTACGAAAATTAAATTTTTTAAAACGTTAATAGGTTTGAACTTAATTTATATGTTTTTGAATAGATGTTGTATGTTAATTAACGGAGTTTTTAATAAAATGAATAATAACAGTTTAATGTCACCGGAGCATGGTTTGTATCAAGTATATATTGTTTTTAAAACAGATCTTCAAAAAGAAAATTGATTTAAGAATTCTATAAAACTGTTATATTGTGATCAAAACTATGATGGTCCTACGTGATGTATGTTGGTGATGTATGATGGTCCTACAAAACTATGATGGTCCTACGTGATGTATGTTGGTGATGTATGATGGTCCTACAAAACTATGATGGTCCTACGTGATGTATGTTGGTGATGTATGATGGTCCTACAAAACTATGATGGTCCTACGTGATGTATGTTGGTGATGTATGATGGTCCTACAAAACTATGATGGTCCTACGTGATGTATGTTGGTGATGTATGATGGTCCTACAAAACTATGATGGTCCTACGTGATGTATGTTGGTGATGTATGATGGTCCTACAAAACTATGATGGTCCTACGTGATGTATGTTGGTGATGTATGATGGTCCTACAAAACTATGATGGTCCTACGTGATGTATGTTGGTGATGTATGATGGTCCTACAAAACTATGATGGTCCTACGTGATGTATGTTGGTGATGTATGATGGTCCTACAAAACTATGATGGTCCTACGTGATGTATGTTGGTGATGTATGATGGTCCTACAAAACATACGTTTTATAAAGCAATTTTATTTTTAATGCAGCATATAAATATTTCAATCTAAATGGAGAAAAAAGTTAAAGATTTATGATTTGTTATAAAAACAATTATAATTTCTTGGGAAAAATTACAAATTTCGAGATTAATTAATCATTATTCACGTTAAATAAATTATTTTCAAATTTGAAATGTATTAAATGTTTAAGGCACATCTAACCCCATCATTTAATATACTCTGTCATCAGAATATTCATGGTAACGTTGAAAAAAATCAGTATTCTGGAATTAAAAAGCTGCATATCGTGGTTAAAAAACCCTCATTATTGGCTTAGACAGACACCTATCCTGGTTTTACTGGTAACAGCAAACAAAGATATGATTGCTAACATATTTTATACAGGCGTAAGGCTGATGATAGAGCACTCGAAATACACATATAAGCAGAGCGTGAACTCTATTGCTGAGATAGATCGAGTCAATCGATAGACTGTCGTTCGTGATCTAATTTAATTGTCAGCCATCCTGTGGATATAAGACGTTCGCACGTTTATTGGTTTGTTTTGTGGCACTATTGCATTTCAGCAAACACACAATATTGGTTAATCAAATCCAAAGTTCTGATGGCAAGGAGATCAAACTTCCAAGACGATCGACATGATTAATCTGCTGCAGCATTTCGTTAGGCATGGTTTATATACAACGAAGAAACAATTAGTTCAAGTATAAAATGTAGTTCTTAGAATAAAAACAGTCCTGAAATGAATCTGCCTGGAATCGAACCTGGTATGCATGTTTGCTTAGCCAAGTAAACATATCTAGTTATCTATTATAGATCGGTTATACTTGTAAAGATCTACTTGCCGTATAGTATGGGATGGACCTTTTCTGGAGTACATGACGATAAGAATATAAAACACTTCATTTTTAAGAGACGTAACATGACAATGGAAAAAAATAATTGTGAAATTTAATTTACAAATGAGTAAATGTAAATGTTAATATGTGCTCCGTTCTGTAATAATACAATAAGTATGTTTACTTATCATCCTATCATATTGTTATTAAATGAAGTGTTAAATAAATAACTACATAATATAAATTTCAGGAGCATTCTTAGAGGGACGTTTGTTTAATATAATCGCTTTAAAAGTAATTGTTTTTTTAATAATCCAATAAAAATCAGTTGGCCTTCACTAATAGAGATGCACCTATCTGCTCTATTGCGGATATGCTCACAATCCATCGCGTAGTGCAGCTGTCGTCCCGGCAGCCACCGCGACTGTAGTGCAGCGATATATTGCATTCACACTTGCTGTGCAATTCTCTCGCAAAATGGCTTCCAGCGATACTAAAAAATATGAACCATGTTCCATGCATAATGGCAACTTATGTAATGTATACGATTATTTAATGTTTGTATTTTGGTATAATTTCGAACTGGTTTACGTTTTACTAGATAGTCAGAATTTTGGGAAAACGCAAACTTTTCACTTTGGAATAAAAACATTTGAAATAATCTATGAGATAAAAGAAAATTTGAATTGAATCTTGGGTTAAATGGAAATTTTTTATTAGATTTGTATTTCAATGCACATCATTTAGCTTAATCTCTGAAGTTTCGAGTTCGATTCCCGGAAGTACCTAGATTTTTTTAAATGAGTTCTAGGTTGATTGGAGGGTCGGATGGGGTCGACCGAGGAAGAGGCGGAGGGAGATTGTTGGAGAATTTAAAAAAAGGAAAGGTAAGAAGTGTGAGAATCTTAGGAATGTACATGACGAGATGTTTGGATATGGGCTAGACGAGAGTTGTACATATGGATAGAAAGGCATGGAGATCTGTCTGCCCCATAACATACTCGTATATGGCATCATCGTATGAGTGTGTGGTTCAAGTCTGGCTTTCACTAAAGGCATATTCAGCCCTTTTCTATCTGATTGAACTAGATTGCCACATGTCAATAAATCCGCCCAGTTATACTGTGTACAACGAAAATGCAATACAAATCTCCGTTAATCATACTTCAATTACAAGCCGTTGAACTATTTTTTTAACAACTTTGGGTGATAGCTATTTGAAAAAAGTAAATGCTGATATTTAAACAAACGGTGCATTTTTGGAAATATTTTGCATCCTTTATTTTTTTATGCTTTTTTTACAATCCAGCATTCTTTTTCAATTAAATGTATTATACACAATAAAACTTAAGAATAATAAAAAAAACAGCTTTGTAAAATAATTTAAATTCTATATTTCCTTCAACGTACTATGAAGATTAAGAAAAACTATTATAATATTTCAAAATCATAAGCGCTTATCAAGAAATATGGTAAACATTGAAAGAAATAAATATATTTCACTGTTTTTGTTGCATAGATTACAACCTGGGTGACTTTTTTTTATAAAAAAATGTATGGTGCTATTGGGAATCGAACCCGCAATCCCCTGGGCTGTAAGACTTACCAGGGCAGAATGGTTCTCACGAATGATAAGGTATATGGATGTGGAGGAGAGGAACTATTGTGTGTTGCATGTGAAAAATCTAAAGCTCTCACGTTTCTGTTGACCACAATAGAGAAACCATAAGATTACATGGATATATAACAAAGATGTTTATATTTGTGGTTATTATGGGTCGAAATACATTTATAAATTATATTGAAGATAACAAAGTATTAAGGCTGTTGACATAAAATTTTTAGAACTTCATTTTAGGAAAATCACAATAAATTCTTTTGAAAGTTCTATATATTTTTTATTGAACAAGTGGCACCTGTTTCATTATGCTATTGCGTGTTGAAAAAATCATCACTTATAAAATGAAAAATATGTAGAACTTTCAAAATTGTTTTATTTGTATTCCCTAAAAAATTAAAATAAGAGTTGATTTTCAAAGATTTAATATTAAAATAAGGAAAAATTGTGAAAAACTAGCAGAAAAAAATACGTTTAAAAAATGATGTTTTGTTTATATAATATCAGGCTGTGAAGATCTGAAAAAAATTAATTATATTTCAACACCTTCGGAGTCGGAGTACTCAGCCGTAAAAAGCGCTTGCATTTGAAAGAGTATTAAAAATTTCGTGAAAGATTCCGCTTAAATTATCCTTATCAAGCAGCGTATCTTCATATAAGACGGACGTAAGTTTATCGCTTTAGTTTTTCAACGTCGGAACGCCGGAAACTGAACTCGCCAAAAAAATGAGAAAACTCGTTTTTTATCTAGCATTGATTAAGTTGGAGTGTGAAGGGCGACCTATATATCTTGTGGTACCTTCTTTCCCTTGTGATCTGGCCACGTCGGTAGGTCTCTGCCGGCAAGGCTTCCCTTTGATAAATGCGATGTGTAGCGTCCTGAGCGCGAACCCTCACGTGCAAATGGACGGTTTTATAAAGCGACGATTAATCAAATTATTTCTGAATGAAATGTTTGTACCCGAACAATAAAAATGAGTCGTTTAGTTCTATGGATTGAAAACCCTGTTTTTTAAATTTTCGAGAAAATTGCTAAAAAATAAATGGTTTCTTTTATTCTCTAAATATATTGTACGGAATTTTTACAAATTAGTTCGATTTATAAAAATCGAAGTAATTTATGAAATTCTATTCGATGTTGAAAAATCCTTGTTTTTTTTAATTTTTCGTTGAAAATACTTATTTTATTAAGTGTTTTTGAAAGTGTAAGAAATAATGTACTTTTGGAGACAATTTCGAATGAATCTTTAAACCACAAATTCCACAAAAAAAAATTTCTTTATAGTTATCAACATTTGTAACATAATGACTCAAATACTCGTATATTCAAAGCTGAGATTATTTTATTTTATCAAACCGTAGTGAATTTCAAATATATATTATACGAGTATATTAAAACGGTTATATTCTTTAACACTTGCCGTACGGTGATGGATAACGAGTGACCATGACTTATATTTTATTTAATTTCTCGAAATATACTGCTTGCAGTGTCTTCATACTTTATGTATTCCTCATCGAAACCTCTATGATTTGAATGATGTCATTAGGAAACAAAACATTCATAGTTAATTCAACAGAAATTAATGATTTTAAATTGCGAATTGACGAAATGTCAAACACCTGCGTATGACTCATTCTTTTTTGACAGTTCGTATAGCCCCGTTCCAGGGGCTCGTCACCAGTTTTATAATCCTGATTGTTATTTTTAATTTTTATCTGGTATGTTTTTTCTATTACCATTTTTTATCTGGTATGTTATATTGTACCATTACTCTTTTTATAATAAATGTACATTTTATTTATTATTTCATTTTCAAAAATATAATAATTGAGATGGCGGGAAGTATCGATGGCGATGATAGCGATTTGGAATTTAAGGCGACAGGTAATACATCAGAATCAGAAGATTTTGTCGAGGTACAGGATGAAATATATTCTGATTTGGAGACGAGTGAAGAAGACGAATAAATATTATTTACATCAAAACATGGATTCGAATGGAGTTCATTTCGAGTACCACCTCAATCTTCGAGGCATCGGTCGGGTATCAAATATTCTCATCTAAGGTTCTGGACTGAGAAATTCAAGTATAAATGTACATTCCATAAAATATATGTGTTGTCTGTTTGTAAATGAAGAGGTGGTAAAAGTGATGTTTAAGAAACAAATCGTCATTTAAATCGAATTCATTCAGAAAAGAACCAACCAATATCAAAAGACGAGTTATATGAATTCATTGGAATATTGCTCGCACCTGGCAGAAATCGAACACGAAAGCTATCTTTGAGTGAATTGTGGATAAGTGAAAGTCCCTTTTGCCAGTCATTTTTCACAACAGCTCTGTCTCGAGATAGATTCATCTATATTTACAGTCATATTCCTTTTGATGATAAAGAAACCCGAGAAGAGAGATATCAGGATTTTTTCAGATAAATTAGAACCAATTAAGTGGATTTAAAAAATGTTTATGGATATGTGCAAAAGCAATTATTCTCCATCTTCGAATATAACTGTAGATGAACGTTTGGCAAACTTTAGAGAGAATTGTTCATTTCGCGTGTACATGAAGTCTAAACTTGGTAAATATGGCATCAAAATCTGGGTTGCTGCCGACTGCGGCGGCATATGACGCATAACAAATTTACAGGCTTATTCTGGTATGATAAATAACCGTAGAGAGAGATAAATCAAGGTAACTGAGTAGTTATAGAAATGGTTCAACCGCAGTATGACACGAACAGGAGGATAACCACAGGTATTTTTATTACCTCCATCAAATTAGCCGATAACCTTTTATTAAAAGGTTTAACTCTAACTGGCACGCTTCGAAAAAATAAAAGAGTAATCTCACTTGAATTTATACCGTCTAGAGAGAAAACAATCCATAGTAGCTGAAAATAAAATACTGGTTTCGTGTGTACCACAAAAAATAAAGCAGTATTATTATTATCCACTCAATTCAATGATGCAGAAATTGATTATTCAGAAAAACAAAAGCCACTATAGTAATTATACATCATTATAATAATACGAAAATTGGAGTAGATACGGGAGACCAAATTACTTGAGAGTACTCTTGCTCAAGGTCAACGAGAAGATGGCCTTTCCGTCTTTTTATGGAAATTATAGATATGGCTGCATTGAATGCATACCTCTTATGGATAGACAAATCCAGAGTGGAAACAAAATAATTAATACCACCGAAAACATTTCATAAGAGAGTTAAGTTTGGAATTGGCAATGCCCAATATCTTAAAAAGGAAAAATAGCAACAACAAGATGCTTTTAATACAGTTTTAACATATTGTGGCGAGTCAATACCCGAAACATTAGTAAATAATACCCTGTTGGCACCCCGTGAGGTCCTCAAAAGAGGAAGTTGTGGATTTTATTAAAAACATTCGAGAAAAAAAACCAGGCTATTCTGCAATATTTGTCAAACACCTGCGTGTTTAGTACGTAGAATATAGTAAAAAAAAAGTGGTTTCATGCCCCAATTGCGATAACTTTCTCCACAGGATTAAACTTTGATTATATGATATGTTTGTCCTATTTTCAAATTTTCTGTAGTGTTTATATTTTCCAAATTGCATATATTTTATTGATTTGAATTTCGTGTTTGTTTATATATAATTTTGAATTTCGTGTTTGTTTATACTATATAAATTTCTCGCCCTAAAACCTTGATTTTTGAATTTATATATTCATTTTATATTTTGTTTATATGTTATTTATTGTCTTTATTCGAATTATGGTTTTATTGCCAAAAAATACACGCTACATTTTATTGTATAATTTTATGAAAAAAAATTAAAAGGTTGGAAATCTCTTATCACGCATGCGCATTCTGAATGTTGCGCAGACCGAACGACGCAGCGTAAAAATAATATTCTTATAGAAATGTCGCCTTTCTGTTTTAGCTCTTATTTTATCATTTCTTACCTTTATTTTATATTATTTGACATTTTATTACATAATAAAATGATGTTTATAGCTAATAACAAAAAATTACCTAGCAGATTTTGCATAATTTTAATTTGAAACATA